>RWGZ01001042.1:220308-331811 GCA_009725065.1 Utricularia reniformis | reverse complement strand
AGTTTACGCTTAAACTGTTTGCTTCTAGCCTAAATATTTGGCTTCAAACACTTACTCTGAGATTACATATTGTTTTGGGTTACGTCTTTGAGAAAACCTTTGGGTTTATTAAAAACTTGAGTCTATATAAGTGTTTTCAAGCCAGATTTGAACATATCTGAGTTCCTGCAAACCGTTGACCAAGATTTGTATTGAAGTCTTAAAACATTAAGTATATCTTTGATAATACGTTGAACTTGTGTGATTAGAATTGCTTACAGATTCTTTCCACTGTTAAGGCTTTAAAAACGTATAATCTTAAACTGTTGTGTGACTAACGGCTTGTTTGAAAACTACAGGTTTGTTTACCGACTTTTAGTGATTTAGAAGTTCAGTATTCTGGTGGTGATCTGTTCTTATACCGTAGTTTTAACTTCCTGTGAAGTGTTTGTATTATGTGATTTTAGTTGTGTCTGTGTTCTGTTTTTTAACATTTCAACTAAAATAGTGAATAAATTGCAGGGTGTTGAAAAGTGGATTGCCGATACGATCGTGTTTTAACTAAGACAACGTGATCGGATACCACTATAAATCTGTGTGTCATTTTTAACGCTTTAAGAACGTAGCTTAACTAATAGGATGACAAATAATAACAAGATGCCCCAAACGGGCATGCCACAAAAGCCAAGTAGTAGTAGTTACAACGACAAAAGCAAAGGAATTCTTAGTGCATAAAACAACAGAGGTAAGAGTTGCCTCATTTTTGGAAACAAAAGGTGTGATTTTTTTAAAATCATCGATTATTTTACGGTTGAAAGATGTTGAGTCAAGGACATACAACCTTTGCCGGGTGTAGGCGACAACAATGATTTCAGAGGTCATCGGGGCCTGTATAAAACAATAGTCAACAGTAAAGGATAAGTGACAAGCAGAATTTTGGATAAGTTTTCCGACAGAAAGAAGATTGAATTTAAAACTTGGTATAAAAAGAACATCATTGAGGATGAGATTATGATGAAGTTTGATGGTTCCAGCTTTAGTGACAAGTTGTGTATTACCATTTGACAAGATAACACGGGTTGGATTAGATAGTGACCAAGTGGAAGTAAATAAAGATAGCTGACTACATATGTGATTTGTGGCTCCGGTGTCTACTATCCATGAACCGATATCATTATGCGAAACATAAATAGAGTTATATATGGCTTGAGACACACCTGCAAAATCTACGTGACCCGCAAATTCAGAGTTTGATATTTCTTCTTGTGTACTAATGTGCTCAACAGTAAGAGGAGTAGAGGCTACATTTACCATATGTGCATACTGTTTTTGAGTAGGTTTCCTTTGGGAATTCTTCAAATTTTTAAACCATTCTGGGATTCCATATATAGAGAAACATATATCAATATTGTGTCCCTTCTTCTTAAATTTCGTACACTAACGTTGTTCATCATCAACAAACTTTCCAGATCCTGAAATAGCAGATTTGTAAGCAGAGTTTGGAGGCTGTTTTTTTTACTGCTAAAGCGATGGTTTCAGTAGACAATTTCAAAATTTGTTCTTTTCTTTTTTGTTCAACCTTCACTAACATCCCAAACACTTTGCTCAAGGATGGTAGAGGTTCCATCATCAATATATTATTGACGATTGCATCGTAGTACTCGTTTAGTCCTGATAAAAATTGATTTACTCTGATAAAATTTTCCCGATCTAGATACTTCTTGCCTAATTGACATTGACACGTCAATGCAGCAACACATGTGCATATTGGTATAGGAAGAACTCTAGCCATTTCATCCCATAAATATTTTATTTTATTATAATACGTAGTAACACTTGAATCACTCTGTTTTTGAGATATAAGTTCCCGTTGAAGTTTAGAGTACAAGGGGCCATTTGCCTCAGAAAACCTTTCTCTCAAGTCCTCCCATAGTTCATGAGCACTAGCAATATATAGGAAAGAGGCAGCAACATCAACAGTCATTGAGTTTAATAACCAAGATCTTACGGTGGCATCAACAGATTTCCAAAGATAATACTCTGGTTTTTTTTGAATCAGGTTTTGATACCTCTCCGGTAACGAAACCAAGTTTCATTCGAGAGTTTAGTGCAAGCTCCATTGCCTGGCACCATCCACGATAATTGCTTTCATTCAGTAAATTACTGACCAAAACTTGCCCAGCATTGTCTTGACCAGTGAGCTTCAGAGGTTCATAAGACATAGGAATAAGTTCCTTGTGTATCTCCTTCTCGTCTTTGGATATCATGTGAAAATAATACAAGGCCAATACAAGAAGTAGTAGAAGATTAAGTTTTATGACATATGTTTCTTTACATTATGTTCTATATTTATAGAACAAAAGATTTCTTTATCTAGATTTTCCTATCATTTTTTCTTGTTTAGCAGTTCAAGGAGTTGCAATTTTTAATCTATGCTTGCAGCTTTGAAATCTGATTGTGATTTGCTTTGTTGACCATTTCAACGTGCTTACTTTCAACGAAAGATACCGAATCATCACATTACCAGCTCCTAAAAAGGATCGTTAATCCCAACGATCATCGTACCTAAAAACAAAATAAAGACAACACAAAACTTGCAAGGCAGTTCATATCTTCATTTCTCCACGTAGTAGCGCTGCAGCAAACCACAACCAGGAAACCAGCAGTTCTTTTTCTTTCTCTCTTCTAAAAGCATAGGTTGCCATTTATCACCCAGAGTGTTTATTTTTTTCACCAAACCCATCCACCAAAACCTAATTTCCCATCAGCAGTTTCAAGGCAGCTCAAGAAGAAGCATCAAGGCTGTTCCTTGGTCAAAGCTCAATGAAAATCCAAAAAAAATCAAGAAAACAACAAGCATTCCGTGACACCTTAAAGCAGCAAAAGTCTAAAAAACACAAGTGAACATTAACTAAAATCCTAGCGAAATCACCAAAAACAGTCACAAAAATGGGAAATATGGGATCTTCCGTTGGTGATAATGAAAATGAGCCATTTCTAGCATTATTCCTGAGTCGCACCACGACTGGCAGCAGACGTCGTGGGTATGGGTTTGGATAGGATAGCTTCGCAATGGAATAAGCTTTGAATCTTATGTTTAGAAAAACTCGATTTAGGTTTTCTAATCTTGGAAAAACTTGATTTCGGTTTTTAACGAGCGCTGTGATACCATTTGTTACCATCTTACATCGTGACAGAGAAGAGAATAACAAGAGAGATAAAAATGATAAATGAAATAGACGCACGAATCATAGAAAAAAGGGGAGAGAATCCTGTACAGAGAAAAAACTAGAAATTGAATATATTGATTCGATAATTATATCCTAATACAATTTAAAATATATATCCGTATTTATCGGGTTAGATCCATACAATATAATTAAAACTCAATAATTCTACGAAACTATACCGGGTCGTCACATTTTTGTCACGAACTTAGATCTTGATGGGAAAAAGACGAAGGAGAAAGATATAAACAAAGGGAGATTTAGACGGATGAAATGGGAGAGGAGGGCAAAGCCGTGAGAAGAAATGTGAAGGGAAATATGAATAGAGAGAAGGGAGAGAATCCCGTTAGAAAGATATACTAGAATTTGATTAATGATTCGATAATCGTACCTTATTACAACCCGTATTCGTTGGGTTAGACTAATACAATAATACAACTTAATTAAAACACAATAAATTTGCACAGGGGATAACGGATCTTGACACTAATCGCCACGTTGTCAAGCTTGGTTAGAAGTTTTGATTTTTTTTCCCGGCTTATGATGTAATTGCCGGTTTTTTGAATGCGATGTTCGTGAAACGTGAAGAAATTCCAGTTTATTCGATACATAGAGACCCTGTTAGTACTTACTATTCATTTCTTTCACTGGGCTTAAATGATTCCTAGAAAAATTTCATCACCATATACCTTTTCTAGTGAACTTAGATATTACTCTTAAAGATCGAATCTTCAACAAAAAAAGGAGCTAGTTATATTGGTGGAAAGTTTGATTCGGATAAAATTCTTTCAAAACCATTTTGTCTGGTGGAATACTTCTTTTGCCATTCTTTTCATTGACAAGTTTTATAAGATTTAGTTATTGACCCTGTATTTCTTTAGATTCATGATCTTGACTTATTTCAGTATGATCTTGTACCAGAGGCTGCATCTGTAGCGCTTGAAATTAGAGTTGTTGGGAACGATAGTGAAGAGAAGGTACGCAGATCATCTTGTTTTTTTTCTTCTGGAACCAAAGATTTGCTCTGCATTATGTGTTTCTTTTTTCTTATTTACAGTTTTTTTTTTGGATTCATATTTACAGAGTTTGGGTTGCTGATTTTCAAGTAAATGCTATTTAGAGCTGGAGTTTTATTGATGGTTATAAACTGAAACATTTGTTTATATATTTAGCGGGGAAGAAGGTTTCCGTTGGAGTCGTAGAGAATCCGGCCGGAGAAGTTAATGGGGCGGCATTTTCCTCCTTTCAAAATGGCCTTCCTCCACAAAGCGTCATCGTTTTCTTGTTCTTGTTGAGGGATCGACGGCTGATGATGCTCTTCCTCGTCCTGCACTTTTCTTCTACAGGATATCATCATCATCTTCCCCATGAAACCCAATTTCCTGGTTCTCTTCTTGTCGTTCCCTTTCCTTGTCCCAGCCCCACAAAGGATGAAAATCGCCATGGAGCTTTAGGGTTCTGGTTGTATGCAAATTCATATATAGGGCTTGTAGGAGAGTGAGAGCTTGACCAGGTCTTTAAATGACACAGTGTTTTGAATCTCGTCGTCCTCGTGACGATGCCGTATTGATCTTTGGTGCTTGCAAGAACGCGTTTCTTGCCCCATTGGAAAATTAACTGTCCGTTTGTGGATGACTTGAGTCTTCCATCAAATGTCGCTATCGAAACGGAGTGTTTTAGAGGAAGAAGAAGAAGAGAGTTAGGTTTCAATGGCCACGAAAGTCAGAATGGAATCGCCCCAAAACAGAGTGGGTAATTCTCAGAAGGCCAAATCTCCATCTTTTACATTTAATGATTTAATCTCGTCGGCCCGTGATGAATTTGTGATTAAATTTATAACGGTAAGAATTTCATATATACTTATTTATTCAATTCTTTTAAATATGTGTATTCTTTCACTTAAACTCGTTTGTTCACGTTTTCTATCGTTATTTCGATCCAATTCTATAATTTCAATATAGTATCATAGCCAGATTCGATTCATTTCAAGTCAAAATTTTATGGTTGGATTTGAGGGAAGTGTTGAATTTGTTCCACTTGTTAAAAAGAAATGAGATTAATTAAGTTTATAAAAGTGAGAATTCTATCACATAGTGACGTGTTCAAGTCTGTTCAATGTTTGGGTTTCTTCCTTTAATCTCATTCGTTCACGTACTGTCGTTATTTCGACTAGATTCTATAATTTCAATGGGAAGAGTAGCAAAATAAGAACTTTGGATGAAGGTAAGAACAAGAACAGTAAATGTAATAATCTCTCAATGAATTTATTGTTGACTGATGTTATTACTTAATGTTATTACAAAATTTGGTCCCGTCCCATGAACTAAAAGAATATCTTGGGGAACAGAGAGTTATTTCATCTGGTACATGACAAGGATTTTCTTGTATCCACAGAAAAATGGCAACGTTTTCTATTTTCCCCCGTTGATGAATGATCCAACGGTTGGTGGTAATCCTGAGAATCTAGCTACCACCGCTGCTATCTATCTCGTAGTTCATCTTTTATCGCTGAAGCTACGAATTCCGGTGGCATTTTCCGGTGGATTTGTGAAATGGAGGGAAGAAAGTCGGCGGAGGGTAAACGGGCATCTGTTAAAGCTGTTGTTTTTTCATACGAGCAGCAGATTTATGGAGGATTGAAGAAACCCCAGAAAAAATATCCCAAGGTACGGAGCTTTGTATCGTGTTAACAAGCCTTGGAGATGATGATCTCACAGTTAGAAAAAATGTAGCAGATGAGAAGGAGAGAAGACGTAATCAAGAAACCAGAAGAATGGAGCTTTGAATCCATGAAACGACAAGTTGCAGAGCTTAAACAAGAAATGGGTTCTCTTTTAGAGGAGAAGAGAAGAGCAGAGAAAGCAAGAGACTCTTCAATGGCATTACTATCTACAGTCGAAGCTCTTTCAATGGAGATTGATAAAATTGAAGAAGAACATGTTCTCTTCGAGGTAGCTCGTCAAGAAGCAATCAAGGAATACAGGGAAGTTGAAGCTCAAAGAAGAGAAATCGTTGAGAAATACAAAGAAACTATTGAGAAAACTCGGAAGAAAATTGTTCAGCAAATGGGATATGTTGCAGAAATGGAAGAAAAGCTTGCCTTAACAATCCGAGATGTGAATGAGCTTGAGAATAAGCTTAGAAATGTGAGAGAAACAGATAAGGGATTAGAAAACGAGCTGGAGAGTAAAAAGGAAGAACTAGCAGGAGCTAAAGAACAGAACTTGGAGTATATGGCATTAATGGAGGTTTCTGAAAACGAGCTTCGTTCTGTAAATGCAACAGCAGCAAGGTTGAAGAAGAAGGAAGAGAATACTGTAAGGACAATTCAGCTTCTTAAATCGAATATATTGAGAGCTAAATCAAAGCTGGAATCCAAAACAATAGAAGCAGATAAAGCTGAATCAATGTCATCTAGCTTGTCGATTGCACTCGAAAAGGTTAAAACAGAAGGGAAATCAGCTAAAGAGGAGATGAATTTGTACAGAAAAATGACTGTTCTTGCTAAAGAAGAAACTCATAAAGCAGAGAAAAGGATGGAATATTTGAAGGGAGAATTACAATCCGCTATGCAAGATCTTATAGCTTCTAAATCATCAGAACAAAAAGTGCTTGAGAAGCTAAAAAGCGTAACTCACAGTGTAGTTAGGAGTCGAGCTTCAGGTTCAAAGGTCATTATTTCGAAGTTCGAGTATGATTACATGATGGGAAAAGCAGCCCACGCTGTAGAAATTGCGGATAAGAAAGTTGCAGCGGCTGGGGCGTGGGTTGAAGCTTTAAAGGCCAGTGAGAAGGAGATCTTGATGGATATTCACTTGGCACGAAAAGGTAAGCGAGAACCAGGAGAAGGACCTCATGAGAAATCAGAGTTAACGAACGTATTGGAAAAGGATGACGATGAATTCGACAGATGGCGTAGAAAGATTTGAGCTTTCGATCATTTTCCGATCATCAACAGCTTCGTGGGTTTTGAAAACGGCTTCATTCCGCGCAGAGTTCATTCATGATTTTTGTTCCCATACAATTACACACTCTAATACTAACATGAACTCGAAAAGGTAACCAAAATGTGTTTCTGCGATTCTCTGTTTCCAATTTCTGTTCTTTATGCTCATAACCCAACTCTGGTTTTAGACTAGAGAATCACAAAATTTCAGCATTCCCTTCTTCTTATTCGAATTCAGGTCGGAAATGACGATGGGTAATCAACCCTATATTCCTTTTAGCTCCATTGATGATGCCGGGTCGCCATTGGAGGGAAGTCCGTCATCGCCGTGACATTGCAGCTTCATCATTACTGGTTAAATTCTCTGTGGACCCGCTCCGTTTTTTGTTTTTTCTGAAAAGGAAAGAAAAGGGCATAGGCTACTGATCTACCTTTCTGAATTCCATAAAGATTCGATCTTTTTCAACTTTCCACCTTCATTAAATCAATACCCATCTATGCCGTGCCCTGATTTCCGATCGATCTCTTGTTCTGAAGATATAGAATACTCCTCCATATCCCAGGTTCATGACCTTTCCTGTTCAATTTTCGCCTAACTTCCGTTGGTTATTTAAACCTTGTTTCAATTTTCATCCCATTTCTTCACCTTTTCCGAATTCTGATATCGCAGAGTGAAATGCCGGAACCTGACGTCGGAAGCCATACATTAAAAACCCATGGATTCAAATTAGCAACAAGACATATACTTGACTGGTTGATTCTTCTAATTTTGGGAATCATTCTACTCATTCTGATTCAAATTCATCCCTTTCAACGCTTCGTTAGTAAAGAAATGATGCAGGATCTCAAGTATCCCATGAAGACTAACACAGTCCCTTTCTGGGCTGTTCTGGTAACTCATCAATTCCTTATACACATCACAGTGCTCTCTGTATATTATAATTTTCATGAACATTTTCAAGGTTTGTGCCCTTCCATTACCTACTCTAATCTTCCTTCTCTACTATCTTCGTCAAAGAAATGTATATGATCTTCATCATGCTCTATTAGGTACTTCTAAATCTTTACTATTTCATCATAAACATAGCTACTGATGTTTCTCCAAACAGGGCTTCTTTATTCATGCTTCATTACCGCAGTTACCGTCGACGGAATCAAAGTTGCTGTTGGACGCCTTCGACCTGATTTCTTCTGGCGATGCTTTCCCTATGGAAACGAAGTAAAAAACTCAACCTTTTACATAGCTTCAAATAACTTTCATTAGATTTCATTGCTTTGTTAGGCTTATGATCACTGGGGAAACGCAGTTTGTGATGGGAATCCAGATATTATAAGGCAGGGACGCAAAAGCTTCCCTAGTGGACATACTTCATGTAAGCAAGCATTGCTTCGAATCGATTCATGAATCATATGTCGATCATATCGTATTTCATCGTTTTCTAGGGTGTTTTGCTGGTTTGGTGTTCTTATCAATGTATTTATCCGGAAAGATGAAGGTATTCGATCGTAGAAGAAGCGGGATTTCGAAACTCTGTGTACCTTTGCTTCTGGTTTTTACTTCTTTTCTAGTTGGCTTATCTCGAGTGAGTAACTACAAGCATCACTGGGAGGATGTGATCACAGGAGCTTTATTAGGTTCGTTTTTTGTTTCGATAAGCCGTATCGGTCCAATTTACTCTTGTTTTTTGATCGCAGGTTCTCTAGTTTCAATGGTATGCTACTTGCAATTCTTCCCTCCTCCAAATCATCCTCAAGGTATCATTCTATTATGCAAACTCAATTTCTGAGCTTGGATGTTAATGAAAGCTGTGTAGGGTGCAGGACTTACACTTACTTGAATATGAACAAGGAGAGTTCGGAGGTTGAGATCGGTATCCAGGCGAATAGAAGAAGCAACAATTCGTCAAGTTAATCGTTCATCACAAAATATATAAGCAAAAACCTGTCATCACTAAGCCAAGAAGTCAGATATTTACGTTTGTAGTTCTGGTGTAAGTGTGTCATTGCACTTTAAAACACAATTAACAAATCCAAACACAATTACAACACAATCAAGATTTGCAGTGAAACCAGTTCCGGAAATGAAGCGGAGCTCTAGCCGATAAAAGCTAATAAAAATGTTCAACAAGCAGCAAGAAGACAGGGTACAAGGAGAAGAAAAGGGAGTCAAACCTTGAAGTAGATTCACAAAAGTATCATGAACAACCAACAACAAGCATGGAGTTTTTTACACCATGAAAGTGCACTGGAGTCTTGGAAAGAAGTCATTGGAGCAACAACAGTATCTGGATTGATTGGTTCGACTAAATCTGGATTCTGTGTAGATGTAGAGGGAATAACTGGCCACAATGATCCCTCCGGTGATGAGATCGGAGCTTCAGGCAGATACGACGGTGATGCTGAGATTGCGAAACTGTCCAAGTTTAACTGCGCTGAAGTAAGTGAAGACAATGTCAATGGAAATACGATCAATAATATTACAGAGATGCAAGGCATTGTAATGTAATGATGATTGAAAAGATCCACAAATGCTCTGGATTCATTCATACAAGTGACGAGCGTCATTTTTCAATGATAAAAAAAGCTTCTTTTGCTTTTACCTTGTCACTTTAACTAAAAGCTGCTCTTTTCATGCAGAGGACTCATGTTACCATTAAAACACAGATTTCTTTAACCTTTTGAAGATACAGTTTTAAAAACTTGTTTGGAAAGATTGTGATGAACTTTTTAATCTACATTAGAAATATTTATATGTTAATATTATAGTGACAGTCACAAAGCAAACAGTAACCTAAANTATCTCAAGAAACCAGTTACAGCGATAAGAAAGAAGGATCAAGATTGAATCTTTTTCGTGGAGAAGTAATTTTACTAGAAGATCAGAACCAGGGGCTTGAGAGCTTTCAAATACAAGAGGCTCTTGATGAAGGGAACAGTTCTTATGTAGCAAGTAAAACGACGGGAGAGACAGATTTGATGACTTTATACGTCGGAGCTCATCCTTCTCGCCTTCAGCCGTCGTGGGAAGGTATGAATTTATGGTACATGGTACAGAGACAAGCTAAGGTGCTGAATATTATGAAAGAAAGAGGCGTATCCTGTAAAAATTTGCCTCAAATTGTAGCTTCTGGGAGAATTATGCATTCGGGGTCTTGTGAAAAGCAAGGAAGTAAAGAGATTTGCAGTCATCCATGGTGCGGTACGCCGATTCTGATCACTTCTCCGATCGGTGATCGTCTTTGCTCGTTCAGATTTCCCGGCGATGAAATCGCTACCTGTTGCAGAGATTGCTTAGCTGCGCTGCGAAGTGCGAAGAAGGCAAATGTACTTCACGGCGATATCCGGCCGGAAAACATCGTTCGTGTAATGGGTAATGAAGATGGTGAAGCATCATTCGTTCTTGTTTCATGGGGTCGTGCTGTTCTTGAAGAACGCGACAGTTCTCCTTTAAATCTGCAATTCTCGTCGTCTTACACTCTTCAGAACGGGAAACTCTGCCCGTCTTCCGACATCGAGAGCCTTGTTTATCTCATATATTTCGTCTCCGGCGGATCCGTACCGGCGTTGGATTCCATCGAGTCGGCGTTGAAATGGAGAAAGAGAAGCTGGCGAAAGCGGGTTTTTCAGAGAGGGTTAGGGGAAATTTCGCCCATCTTGAAAGCGTTTGCTGATTACGTCGATAGCATAAGTGGAACGACGTATCCCGTTGATTATGATAGTTGGCTGATGAGATTAAACAGAGACGTTGACGCATCTACCTGTCCGGCGAATAACGCCGCCATATCCTCCGGCGATGAAACATGAGCATTAACAATCCCTTTCAAAAACTGTTTTTTCTTGGTTTGGTTGATTCCCTTCCTCTGAAAAACTCTATTGATTTTCATCACTACATTCTTTACAAAACATGAACACTATACAAGAACTGGGCAGTTTCAATTTCGCAGCGGCGGCGGCCGTATCGAGAGTTCCAAGTCAATATGCGTACCGAATTCTTCCGACAATACACTGTTACCATTAGAGTGCTCCTCGGCGGCGATAAAACCTTTTCCCGACGTGGGATTGGAAAGTAGGCCATCATCTTGTACAATTTTCACAGAAAACGTTCGAAGGTCCAACAATGGCGATACGGGTTTCTGATTTCCAACGGATCTATGAGTCTGTGGATCAATCCCACGGCTTATAAGCTTCCTTTTAATATGCGTATTCCAGTAATTCTTGATTTCATTGTCTGTTCTTCCCGGTAACCTCGCAGCAATCAATGACCATCTGCAAAACCCACATCAAGATCAACGAAAGAATCAACAAAAACTCGCTGTACAAACCCACACACACACCTGTTACCAAGCAAACTGTGAAAATTGATGATGATCTCATCTTCTTCTTCAGTAAAATTCCCTCTTTTAAGATCAGGTCGAAGGTAATTTATCCATCTCAACCTGCAACTCTTGCCACATCTCAATAACCCTAAACCCCAAAAGGAAAAAGAAGACGATCATCAATCATCAATCATCAACATCAATCTTGACCATTAAAACATATGTATGTTATGTACCTGCAGATTTAGGAAGAGATCTCCAAGATCCTTCTCCATGTTTAGCTATGTAATCAATAAGGAGTTGATCTTCATGCTTAGTCCATGCTCCTTTGTTATTATGCTCCTTCTCACAGCAAGGAGATCTTCCCATTATTCAAACCAAGAATGAATACAGAGAAGAAGTAATAGAACAGAACTTAAATATATGTAAGGATGGGTAGTTGGTACTGCAATTAAAGGTTTTTTTTGGTAGGTAGAATCGGTGAAGCTCATGTTTATTTTAAAGCTCATTCTTCTGGTAAGAATTAAACAAAATGGATTATTTATTTTTATTAATGAAAAATGCTTCTAGAAGGATGGAGTCACCCACTCCCACTTACTCTTGTCTGAGTTTCTAGAAGATGGGCGTGTCCAAACAAAGAATTAGGTACTTGGGACCCTGGTGAGGGGATATATTGTAAGTTATAGCCACTCTATGTTCTTGCAAATAGATTAATGTTTGAGTTTGATTTAACAACAATTTTTACTAAATAAATCAGACCCATAATTTTGGTTTGAATGATCTGCGCTTTGTATGCTTTAATTCTTGTTTGGGGTTTAAGTCCTTAAGTTTCGATTGAATCTCCTGTAAATTTCAGATTTTGCAGGCACCCGTTTGTTCGGAAACCTTGCTGTTGACTGCCGTGGCCGAATCATTCTTTCCTATTGGTTGATTCCAGGATGGGGATGGAGATTCCTATTAGAGCCCTCGAATTTCGACCTTATCGTCATCGGTACGGGCTCGCCGGAATCCATTATTGTATCAGCCGCCGGGAAAACAGTACTTCAACTTGATCCCACAAATTTCTACGGTCATCATTATGCCTCACTCACACTCGACGGCATTGTTTCTGTCCTTCAATCTGATTCAAGATTGCCGTCTAAACAGTTTTCTTTGTCTTTTGCAGGTTAATGATTCTTTGAACTCCATCAGCGTTACCAATGCCAGATGAGCATCTTGATTACAGCAAGCTACTCGATGAAACAGAAAAGGTAATCCTTTGCTTATTATTAAAGGAAAAATAGCAGACTTGTGATACTGTGGTTTTTGGTCCTTTTTGTTTGCAGCTATTTCGGGATCTATTTCTCGATGAAGGAAGCATTTGTTTGTTCGCCTTATGCACCCGCGGATGATGGTTCTTCTGAGTTGGATCCATCAATAAGACAGACACAGTTCACAAATGCTGCTTCGTCTTCTTCTCTGCTCATTAGCTCTTTGTTTGTATGTAAAATCTTCATCTTTTGATTTTTATGGAGAGTTGTTAGATTACCTCAACCTTCAATTCCCAGATGTGATTATCTTTGTAAGAGATTTTTTATCGTGAATTTATATGATTCTGCAAGATTATGCACGAAATTCAAAAAAATTGTGGATATTTGAAGGAATTATCTGTTTATGTAGTAGTGGTATAAAACGTTGAACAGCTGTAACGATGATAAGCGTTGGAGAAATCTAATCTGTTTCTTCGCCGTCATCCTCTTTTCGGCTTATTCCCTTCTGATCATTAGTTGGGTTCATCACGAAATGGCGACGGTCGCGCCGGTGACTGCGAACTGTGCGTACAGCCGCGTCCAGGCCGCGTCCTTCGATTATCATCCTTCCTTACTTGGGCCAAGGAGAGTTCAGCTTCGTTTGAGTCATGTGAAGTCTCGGCGTAGCCTATTACGATATGCCCGGCGTCGTTTCCGACAAGTAAGCTGTCAGGTTTCTGGAAACAGCGTCCAACCGAAACGAATCCCTTCCGAAATGGACCTCGAAATCGCCGCTCGAGTGGGCAAAGACAGACTGTTAAAGGTTAAAAAATCCTTCTTGCATTTTGTTCAATACTGGTAAATGACAACTATTCTATAAAAACAGGCAAAATATTTTTGAGCCAACAGATTGCAGATTCATAGCCTGAAACGATGATTTTCCCCCTTTTTTGGTATATTTAGCATTGTGCTATGGACATCTGCTCATTCATGTTGATGTAATTTCACTGTCATTTTGTAGGTGCCTCACTCAAATATAAGGAATTTCTGCATCATAGCACATATAGACCATGGAAAGTCTACACTTGCGGATAAACTGCTACAGATGACTGGCACCGTGGAGAGCAGAGAAATGAAGGAGCAGTTCCTTGATAATATGGACTTGGAAAGAGAAAGAGGCATTACCATCAAATTACAGGTTCTTTTGTGTATTTTAAAGTTACAGCAGTATTGAGAATTTGTTGTGTTTCTAGAATTCTGAGACAATAAATTTATTATTTCTCATAGGCTGCCAGGATGCGTTTCATTTCCAATAATGAAGCATATTGTTTAAATCTTATAGATACACCAGGACATGTTGATTTCTCTTATGAGGTAATTCTCTAGGATTATTTTAAATTAATTTGATTTTCGTTGACATCTTTTCACGATATTTCTTCCTCAAGGTTTCACGTTCTCTTGCTGCATGTGAGGGTGCACTTCTTGTTGTGGATGCTTCCCAGGTACATCTTCTTTTTAATTTATCAGTGTTTTTGGGCCTCTTCTTTGAAAATTTTAAGTTTCTATAGTTTTTGTTTCGGAAAATTTCATAAAATTAGTCTCGTGATATTACTTCGTTGACTGTTTGTATCTAATGTTCTAGATAGTAATAACGTGCTAAGGTTTTTGCCTACTGTATTAGGGTGTGGAGGCTCAAACGTTGGCAAATGTGTATCTGGCACTGGAAAATAATCTTGAGATTATTCCTGTTAGCTTCCTCTCTTCCATTTTCCTTCATTTTTCCCGTACCCCCGTACTTTTTATTTGAAATATTTGTTGACGGAATTTTGCTACTGATTCGAAAATTGATTACCACATTATCTGTCCGGATTTCTATCTGTAGGTTTTGAATAAGATAGATCTTCCTGGTGCTGAGCCAGAAAGAGTAGCCAGAGAGATAGAAGAGGTTTGTTTAAAAAGTGTATTAATTAGAGAAATTTTCTACTATTGGTTTTTGAGTATATAAATATTAAATCAGCTCACTAAATCATTTTTTTTCTACATGATTTCGTTGTGCTTTATGATCAGGTGGTTGGTCTTGACTGTAGTGATGCAATTTACTGTTCAGCGAAGGTCAAGAGTTTTTATCCTGTAGTGATTAGGGACTTTGTGCTATCATTTTGAAGATAAAAATTTGATTTTTTCTGTAGGAGGGTATAGGAATCAACGAAATACTGAATGCAATTGTTCGAAAAATCCCTGCACCAAAAGATACTGCAGAGAAACCACTAAGAGCCCTTATTTTTGATAGGTATCTGATTTAGGTACTATGAACAAACTCCTTAATGTTTCAATATTGTTATTCTTCAAGGGTTTTATGCAGTAAGATTTTTTGAAAATCTTATGCACGTCTGTGCAGTTACTATGATCCATACCGTGGAGTTGTCGTATATTTTCGAGTTATTGATGGGACTATTAAAAAAGGTGACCGGATTCTGTTTATGGCGAGTGGTAAGGTAAGGCACCTGTGCAGCCTTTTAATGCACATTCATACAAATATTTGAATATTACTTGTTCCAAAATGCAGGACTATTTTGCTGATGAAGTCGGTGTTTTATCTCCAAATCAATTGCAGGTTGATGAGCTTTACGCTGGAGAGGTCGAAAGTCTAACTCTAGCTCAAATCTTGCGTTGCGTTTTAAATTTATCTCCTGTATTAGAATTTCTGAATAAACATGTGGCAACAATTTTCCTTATAGGTTGGCTATATTTCAGCTTCCATAAGAATGGTAGCAGATGCGAGAGTTGGCGATACAATTACACATTACAATCGAAAGGCGGAAGGATCTCTTCCGGGATACAAAGAGGCTACACCAATGGTTTTCTGTGGCCTGTTTCCTGTTGACGCTGATCAGTATGTCTTTGTTCCATAAGCATATTTATTCTCAATTTTTTTCAAGTGTAATGTTGAAAGCTTGAAATCACCGATTATTCTGCATATTGAATCTTGCTGTAGGTTTCATGATTTGCGTGATTCTTTAGAGAAATTGCAGCTCAATGATGCTGCTTTAAAGGTACTCGCATGGTCACATTCGGAAAAACTTAACTCCAAGATCATGTGTAGTTGTGGCTTCGTCAAAATGGAATGTTATTTCACAGTTTGAGCCGGAGACATCAAGTGCGATGGGCTTCGGGTTTCGGTGTGGATTTCTTGGTCTTCTTCACATGGAAATTGTTCAGGTAAAAAATTGCTTACTAGCATTAGTTTCGTTTCATGATGATAATAACGTTGTTTTACAGGAAAGGCTGGAACGTGAGTACGATTTGAGTCTAATAACCACAGCGCCTAGTGTTGTTTACCGAGTCAATTGTGTGAACGGTGATACTGTAATTTCTTCTCTATCCCATTTTACTATCTGTTCGACATCATTTAAGCTTAGTTTTTCTTCTTTCTTAAGTTGAAGAAATATCTAACGAAAGACATTTTTCGACTGTTTTTACACTCCGTCTTATATCATTCACACTGGCATAGGTTGAATGCTCAAATCCATCTCTTCTTCCTGAACCTGGAAGTAGAAAGTCGATCGAAGAGCCATTTGTTAAGGTCGATAAACAATATTCATCTCTTTCTTTTTATGGCTCGGGTATTTGAATTTTTTTTCGTTTTACAGATTGAAATGCTTACTCCTAAAGACTACATTGGGACACTCATGGAACTTGCTCAGGAACGAAGAGGTGAATTTAAAGAAATTAAGTACATAACTGAGAATCGAGCGTCACTTTTATACTCGTTGCCCCTCGCTGAGGTATCCTAATTATTTTGGTTGCTGTTACGTATATTTCATATGTGCAGTTACTTTAAAGATGTGTGCTCATATTTTTTTAGATGGTAGGAGATTTTTTTGATCAGTTAAAGTCCAGAAGTAAAGGCTACGCAAGCATGGAATATTCCTTTACCGGGTAAATACATCGTATGTTCTTAGGATACAAACACTTCATCTTATTTATGTTAAAGCCAGGTATAAAGAGAGCGACTTGATAAAGCTTGACATTCAGATTAACGGGGATCCTGTCGAGCCGTTATCTACTATCGTGCATAAGGACAAGGTAAAATATTGAACCATGAACCTCGTGGAGGCACTGTTATTGGGGTACGACTATTTTGTCTCATTTTGCAGGCTTATGCTGTTGGACGAGCGTTGACTCAAAGGCTCAAGGAACTAATCCCCAGACAAATGTTCAAAATTCCAATTCAGGTATAACAATCTATGGAGATGGAATATTGCGAAACTGTGAGACGTGTATGATAATTTTGTTGTTATGTGGAACATTGAAGGCTTGTATAGGCACAAAAGTAATAGCAAGTGAATCTCTGTCTGCAATAAGGAAAGATGTTTTAGCCAAATGTTATGGTGCATTCACTTTCCCTCAATTTTCACACCATTGCTTCATCTCGTGATGTAATACCTTTACATTGATTCATTTGCAGGAGGAGACATATCCCGAAAGAAGAAGCTTCTCCGTAAACAGGTCAAATCTCATCCTATTCGGAGCACCGATTAATGTCGATTGACGATTTTGTGATGAAACAGGCTGAGGGGAAGAAGAGAATGAAATCAATTGGTAAAGTTGATGTGCCACAAGAAGCATTCATGGCTGTTTTGAAACTAGAGAAAGAAGTTCTCTGATATGCTTACACTTAAACAAAAAATACACATTTTCTTCGTATTGATCAAAATCGTTATAACAATTTCGATACCTATCGGTGTTTCGGTATAACATTGTTTCCTCGGCCTATTTAAATCTGATCTCTAACATAACTATAAGCTACTGTTTCTAGATGAAGCTATTCCAAAGAACTGCAGCATTTTCGCCACACATTTCATGAACTCCCTTCATTCTTACAACGGAATTGCAGATGCCGCTGCATGGCCAGTCGAACGAAGCAGCACAAAACTTCCCGGCTTGGGATTTTGATTCACAGTCTGGTTTTAAACATGCTAGTAAATGTCTAATGATGAAGAAAGGAGGTGTATAGTTTTACCTGGTGGAGTTGCACAGCACATGCTTCGATCATCGATGTGCTCGACATCGAGACCAATAAACCAGGCACCGAGGGATACGTCTTCATTCGCGTATTTGTGTAAAATGCCTCTAAAACCACCATGATCACATTTCAATAGTAATGCGTAAAGAATGCATGGATATTCATTACGATTCATACCCGTTGGAGGAGATATATTGTGCGAGATCCTTTGATATGGCATATATCTGTCCGGTAGCATGCCGAAAATACTTGTTTCCTTCGTCTCCAAACTTCCAAAACTCTGGCTCGTGATACTTTACCTTCCTGAATAAATTAAACATCAATCTTGTAAAGGGAGAAGCATAAGGTGATAAATCTATAAGCTGTAGAATGAAGTTACTTCTGATAAAGAACTGGCCCTGATTTCATACATCCTATGTATACTCCGGGTTTCGACCGGTGCTGTGCTAGAGTATAAGCAAGAGTTCCTGCACAATAAATCATATATTTCTAAACACTCACTTCTTCACATTGCAATAAATCAACCGATATGCCGAGAATAAGAACGATAGAGAAATAAATCATGTAAACTTGTTCATACCCAAGTTTACATGAACATCATCATCAACTTTCACGTAGAACTCAGCATCCCATGTTTCTACAGCAGTGGTAAAGAATGATTTTGTCTTAGCTGATAGTTCGTGATAGCCTTCGATGTGTTCCTATAGATTACGAAGGCCAAACAAACTTAGAACCAGTAAAAAACAGAGAAAATAGGGATAGATTCCAGCTTACAAGCCTCAGGAAGTCATGATGGTAGGCATCCTCGGAGTTGATCGCATGGTCCAAAATGCTGTTTTTCTTTGTACTGATTGACAAAAGTCGTGTTTCAAGAAATATATAAGATAAGAATAATCGTTTTCTAATAATCTACGAACCTGCGGCCTATCATGAAGCGAACCACAATGCCCTTCTCGTGCTCAAGTTGGAGCAAACTTTCACCTAACGTTTGAAAGAAACAGATTTAAAGACAAAACCTTGAAAATACAGTGAAAAAGATGAAGTTCATTTCCGACAAAACCTTGGGGCATCCATGTTTCTCTAATGGAATCACGCCTCTTTCTGCTGCTGAATGCTGTGTTTATACCAATAACCATGAATGCTTTTTTCCTCAGCACACGGGTGTCAGTTGAAGTATCTTTCGAGTTATCTACATTGCGAGAACTCTTGTTCGGTGTAAGGGCAAACCTTAGATGAGTAACTGTGGAGTCCAATGATCTAAACAGAGGAGTTACAGAAATTGAATTTGAAGTTTTTTACAAGAATCATAGCAAAAGTCTCACTCTATGGCATCGTGTGTTTTCTCGAATCCGGTTAAAACTTGTCCGTTCTCATTTAGTTTCTGCATCACCAAACAACTCAGGCATCAGAAACTCAGTGATTTTTCATTTAAACTCTTCGGCACAGAAACATAATACAAACATTAGATGTTCCACAGTCATCATTCGTAGCTGCAAAATTTCTCAAATGGTCCTGTGTGACAAGAATTTGATCTACCGGCTGCCAAGTCCAGATTCTGTAACAATTCCATAAACAAATTCATTCAGAAAACTTAAAATTCACATCACAGCAACTACAAGTAACATGAACCAAGATATCAAACACTTAAACCTATCTCAGTTTTTTCCATCCTTTATGATTTTATACTCTTCCATGCAAAGCCATAAGAGCATCAAACATGCATTTATGTACTTGTTTGTATGGACGGAGCTCGATCATTAAGAAAAAGAGAGTGAAAAACCTGTCGCTGAAACGCAAGCCAAAGACGAAGCTGAAGATACATAGAATTGCAACCCATGCGATGGAAACCTTCCCTCGGTTCTTATTCCTCATCACAATTCTTGATGAAAATTGCTTAAAGGGTCGACGAGAATCAACAACTTGCTTCTCTAACAAAATCAAAACTAACTAAATCCGCCTTTTATAATTCATAAAACACTCACATAAGAAACACGCGAAAAAACGAATTTCGGATTCAATATGGGGCTGCACTGAATGTAGATTTTTTACTGGATTCCATAATCAATGGTTGAAGAAGAAGAAGAACCCTTATGGAAATCGAAATCAGTCATTTACAGAGTACATTGAGATCGAGCCCAGAAAGATTATCAGGTATGGGATCAAAATCCCTCAATGTGACCTTATAAATACGAAAAAAGATTGTTAACGAGATCTTGCAACTCGCCATGGAGATTTGAAAGATGATCGATCAGCGTCTTTCAGTATGCCGTAGTCAACGGGGTATTGTGCCAGATACGGCAACCCGCGGGTTTAAAATATTAGATGCTTCCTGGTAAATTATTTCATTCACTATTTACACTTTCATCACTTAATTTCTACAAATAATACAACTCATAATTAAATTAATAAACCATCAATATCAACTTGCATTTAATAATTTGAAGGGTACATTATTTATATAATATTATCCATTTTGAATTACCCTAATTTCATACCTTCAACTTACTCATTACAATTTTATTTTTTTCTCAAGCCTACTATTCATAGTTTAACTTGGTGTTCTATAAGAACTCATCATTCTTAATCTATGTTCCTTTGATAACCGATCTTGTAATTCACCTAAGATTATCCCACCATCCCGAGGGGTCTTACATAAAAATAACATGGATTTTAATCGGATATTGAAAATTGACCTTAATCGTGTTAGATGTTACGACACCATTCCTCGACAATTATTTGCCCTAAAACATGTTATGGCAAACACATTCATTAGACAATTTCTATATTCATGAGAATGTAGGATATAAGATTTTAACACTCTCGAAATAACATTGGTTCGGTTCAAATTTACTTTACTACTAAGTGAGTGAATATTTACCTGGTTGGGATGTAGCCTTGGATGAAATCTGTATTCAGACCAGGAAGTTCATTTAAAACTAGGAAGAGCTTTTGGTTGTCTGTTGAATTTCTTCTTCTTCTTCATGCCTAGTCCAAGTTTAAAGCTGGTTCTATTAGCCAACTTTGCCTGCTGATGATGCTGCATCAGTTGACGCCAATGGGACCTGTTCATATTCATGTTTCTTCTGTTTAAACTTTCTCTTCGTGTTTTTGAACTCCAAACATGCCTCATCATTCCTTTCATCAGTTCACGGAAGTGACCTTGCTGATTTTGATTCTTTCCCTGAACGACTAATGATCTACTCATCTTATCAACACCTTTCTCTGCATTCACCTCATGCCGTTGATTGTTCTTGTGAGACAACCTTGGAGTTGTCTCTTTCTCATTAGAGTTACGTCTGTGGTGATGGTGGTGGTGGTGGTGATGATGGTGATGGAAGATAACAGCCAATCTGTCTTTCATCCTCGTCCATATTCCCCCTGCTTTCTTATTCCTTGATCTTTTACTTTTAGATGTTCTGCTGGTAGCCCTCTTCGTTAATTTGGTAGATGCACGTCGGTTTCCTGGCCGAATTACTGAAGATGAAGCCGTACTCTGGATTCTGTTGCTTCTACTAGATGTTGTTTCATAAGGAGTGCCTTCACTAGATGATGTATAAGCCTCATCACTAGAATACCTTGTATAACTGCTATTCTTGCTCCCGGTTGAATGAGAAGAAGAGTATGGAAGACCAGTGTCACTACTCATATTTAAACTCGTGTCGTCAATATGCCTCCGATTATCTATCCATGAATCATTTTTGCTATCAACGTCGCTGGTTTGGAAGCTTCTCCATGTCGGGGAGTAAGAGTTTGTTGCAAAGTCTTCTGATTCTTGTTCTTCGAGGGATGTTCTTGCAGCAAAATTTCTATTCTTAGGCTTTCTATCGATGTGATGCACTGTACTCTGAGTTTCTACGTACCCTGGATTAAGAAACACGAATGCCAAATTCAGATGTAATAATGTGTCACTTTAAACAAACTTATAGCTTCAACCTGAAACTTACCCTTCTCAGATTGTCCACTTCTACTAATTATATCCTTCGTCGGCTTGCGGAACTTATATGCAATGTCTGTTTCTGAAACTAAAGGAAAACTAGCACCCAAGTAAGGATTATAAGCATTATTATCATGCCTGCGGGCCTGAGCAGCATTAGAGCTTGTTATATAGTTTCCTGACTCTGCAATGAGACTCATTTTCTGTTGTGGAGTACTTCCTTCTAGATCTTTTGCGTTCTCTCTCGGTCGTATCATCGCGGATTTAGTTGGATAAACCGACTTAGACTTACGAATCTGATTCTTCTCTTCTGCTAGCACACGGGGAAACTGATGCACCGGAAAGCCAGCAACATCCACATCCTCTTTATCATCATTTCTGCTGATAAAGCTGTTCACATTAACACTAGATTCTATTGTAGTTCCCGGAAAATAGGATTTCTTCCGACCACGGCTATCCTCAAGCATTCGCAAGTAATCGGCTTGTCTTTGGAGTGCAGAAATACAGAGTTCAATATGCTCAATTGTTTTTGAAGCGTCAGCAGAGACCAAATCCACTTCCCTTGGGGATTCAGTAATGGCATTGCTCAAAAGAGATCTTGTTTTCTTCCACTTTGCAATCTGTGATTCATCTGCATGGTAACTTGATATCGTTACATCATCTTGCTTTACAGATTCAGGATGTTTAGCAGTGTTATTTTGGCAAACTCTGCATCGCCTATTTGGCTTATCAGCGGCCGGTTTCTCAACCATACCACTCCTCTGAGAAGCAAGTTTTTTGTCTTCACAAGCGTTGGCATCTTGCCGTTTCTGAGAAGGATTAAATGTATCTGAAGCTTCTGCTTCAAATCCAAAAATCTGCTGTAATTCATGAACAAATTCATTGGAAATACATAAATTTTGATGACAATGGGAAAGCAAGTGCAGAACAACCCTAAGATTATATTACAGCAACGCCTGGATTATACAGGGAGTGAGAGTACCTTGCATAACTTGAGGATCTTTCTAGATTCTGTATCTAAAATATTCTTCAGCAGAAGCCTTGCATGATCATCCAGCTATTTCAAAGAAAAAGCATTAGACAGTCATATCCCACACTGTAGTCTATATCAAAGGAAGTATACCAACAAGGATAATGTCTTGGGCGCTAAATTTCCAACATTTTGAAGAAGACCATATAGTCGTTTTATGGCATGAAGATCCGACTGAATGGCCACGGAATCCATGAAAGCTGCAGAAGAAAAGGGATCAGAAAGCAACCATGGAGATTTTAAAATCAACTGATAACAATCTTATCCAAAAGCATTCAGGATAAGATTGGTTCTCCTGATGCAATAAGGCGCCTTGCCGAGCAAATGTGCAAGGAATCAATCCCCATGAACCATTTCAATTGTGCCACAAAAAGAATGCCGGCGCATGAAGCATAACCCCAATTCAACCGAGCAAAAATTAACACAAAAAGGAAAGACGTACGTTTATTAGATTATCGACTGCAAATCAACAAGTAAAAATTAGTACGACCAAATTTGCGGGTTCCTCGTCAGACGGTTCCTTTTCTTGAAAACTGTGACAAAAAAACTAGCAACTGTAAGTAAATGAATCCAAAAAATTTGGCTTCAACTTTCAGGAATGGATAAATTCAATTCAATTTGTTCTTCCTGTTCTGATCGATCTACATGATGTGCAAAACAATTCAATCATCCAACTACGTGATCATCCAAAAATTTCCATAAAATAAAAATGAATCCTACAACCACACAAAAAGAATACAATCGAACATTTCCACTCTCACTATACCTCAAAAATCGAGATGAAACTCTGCAGGAATACGGAAAAAAGTCACCGCCGTCTTAAATCGCCGGGTTCTGTACGCATCACTGCATCAGGCTCCCGAAATCGTTCATCGGTAACAAAACACTCTTACGAACTTACTAAGAGAGGNAAGAAAAAGCTCAGATCCTGTCGCATAATGACTAGATCAAGCGTATTCCAGTCACAACGAGCCTCGTTACATATTAAATTACACATTATACAAAAATTTGCATGAAAGCAAATATAAATCTGCATCAGACAAGGCTGAATACTAACTAAAGCAACAAACTATATTAAGACTAAACCCAAAATCTTGATCCCGATGCTATCGTAGAATAAAAAAGAACTTACAGAATCCTGAATCTCCTCCTTCACAATATAAAAAGGGTCTTGCGCTTTTGACATAGCTAAAAAATTAACAATCACGCTCGAAACAAAGCCCAGGGAAATGCAACCATATCAAAATTCTTCCGTTTATTCTAAAAATCTAGGTTTTCATTTGCAGTTGCGCTTGCGTCTTGATGAAGTTCCTCCCTTCATGTTCATACGTCTGGAGTAGCAGTTAGTAGTAACTAGGCCTCTGCGGAAAGCCCATGTTGGGTAATAACGAAATGAGTCCGGCCCATTACATCCTCTACTAGTCTACTTCATCCAAGTCCATTTACATTAGGGATGTGCAAGAATGGATCGGATCCAAATCAGACAAATCCGAACCAAATTGATTCGGATCTGAATCTTCCAAATTGGTCTTGATTCAAGTTTGATCTGGATTTATGCATAATCGATCTAAGATGCCATTAATCATATAAAATTACATATTTGATGTTAAATTAATTCATTATCATATTATCCAATTTGTTTTAGCCAATAAACATAATTTATCTAATGACGGAAACATAAGATTTTTCAGAATTCGTTAAGAATTGTATCGAATCAATGCAATTGATTTAGACTCATGGATTCTTGATCGATTCATAATCGTGTGTTAGGTCATATGTATTTATGATGGATCATGTCATGGGTTTGATCATAAAATGTACCGGATCCGACCCATACATACCCTAATCTATATCACTTGAAAATTCACTCTTATCTAGTGAATTTTGATCAAAACGAAATACATTAGTTGAAATTTGGTTATAGTCCGCAATTTACGAATTTTGTTCCCAACCTAAATGTTGATGTAGATAGATTTTAAAAAATGCTAATAACTTTATAAGAATTTGATTAAAACAAAATATGAATTTAATAAAAAAAGTAGAATTGTAATTTAAAATTAATTGCAGCTGAAAAAGTCGGCAACTGCCATCCGGTAACTAAGCGACCCCATCCGTGTCCCCTGCGCGGGAAATTCCCACCACTTACATTATGCCATCTGGTCACCGACATTATGTATTTCATATTATGGTAATTTTCACAGATATAATAATATTTCCTTATAATTCATATCCAATTAAATAAAAGGGGAAATAAAATAAAATATTCATGATGCAAGATGATATATTATTAATATATTGGGTTTGTTTACTTCAATTTTTTTAAAATTACGGTGTGGTGATTCTGAATTTTTAAGTATATTTGGTAAAATTACGATATTATGATCGTGATTTATGTAAAAATATTAGTATACTCTTATATATATATAATAATAAATATAATTATATTATAATTAATAGAAGTAAGGATAAATGAGTCTTTTCTAAAATTACGATGAGGCCACAGCGGATTTTAACAGCTGTTATGATATCATGATATTTTAACGATTATCATATCGCAATTAACCTTATGTTTTGTGTGCATTAAAAAAATCATGATTTCAACATCTCAGAGTACCATACCGCTATTTTAATCGGGTACAAAGAAACCCATTAAAAATTCAATTCACATGACTTTATTGATTTATTGCAAAATTAGATAATAAATATCTATTTTAATTTGGAAACTGTGACTGTTCCTCTTTTTGTTTTTCTATAAAGAAGGACCCACATGGCCCACTCTCTGTATATATAAATATTCCGCGCCGATTCCTTTCTCTCCCAGCGTGTCTGTAGATTCTCTTTTCTCAACAATTGGTTGAATTTCTTGATTGTCTAGGGTTTTTGTTGGCCGATCTACGATTTCTCATCCTGATTTGTACAGAATCTGGTGGTTTAGGTGGAGGTTCCTTGCTTCGTGTGCCTTGGATCGCTTTTGCTTTTTTTTCCTAGAGAGTTTCATCTCGATCTTTTAGGTATGATGAGAGCGGGGATGATCGGTTTTATTTTTTATTGTGATGTTAGGATTTGTATTTTGTGATGGTATTGCAATTTTGGCGTGTGATCTTATAATAATTGTTGGCTGATCATGTAGGTGATGTTCGGTTGAATCGTTTGTAATTTATATACGACGCGTATATGAGTTTCTTCTTTTAGGTTCTGTTTTTGTGGATCTGGAATGCTTCTTCAATCCACCAGAACAAAAAATCAAAGTAGAAGTGAAGTTTTCAAGATTCGTGATGAATGAATTTGGCATTCCGCTTTTAAGGATGCTTGCCGGTCTCAGCTCTGACGCTGGCTATCTTTTCGGATTGCTAATTACAGGAACTTTTGGGCTGTTTGCTCTTGTTTATGCTTTCCTGAATTTTCAGAATAAGGCGTCTGTTAAGTGGCTTAAGGCAGCTTCAAGAGCAAAGAAGAAAGCATGGNTGAATCTTCCAAATTGGTCTTGATTCAAGTTTGATCTGGATTTATGCATAATCGATCTAAGATGCCATTAATCATATAAAATTACATATTTGATGTTAAATTAATTCATTATCATATTATCCAATTTGTTTTAGCCAATAAACATAATTTATCTAATGACGGAAACATAAGATTTTTCAGAATTCGTTAAGAACTGTATCGAATCAATGCAATTGATTTAGACTCATGGATTCTTGATCGATTCATAATCGTGTGTTAGGTCATATGTATTTATGATGGATCATGTCATGGGTTTGATCATAAAATGTACCGGATCCGACCCATACATACCCTAATCTATATCACTTGAAAATTCACTCTTATCTAGTGAATTTTGATCAAAACGAAATACATTAGTTGAAATTTCGTTATAGTCCGCAATTTACGAATTTTGTTCCCAACCTAAATGTTGATGTAGATAGATTTTAAAAAATGCTAATAACTTTATAAGAATTTGATTAAAACAAAATATGAATTTAATAAAAAAAGTTGAATTGTAATTTAAAATTAATTGCAGCTGAAAAAGTCGGCAACTGCCATCCGGTAACTAAGCGACCCTCATCCGTGTCCCCTGCGCGGGAAATTCCCACCACTTACATTATGCCATCTGGTCACCGACATTATGTATTTCATATTATGGTAATTTTCACAGATATAATAATAGGGCGGAAGGCAGTTTTGGTCCCCAAAGTTTGGATAATTTGGTAATTTTGATCCCTAAAGTTTCCAATTTTGGCAAAACCAACCCCCAAAGTTTCATGTACGCAAAACCGGTCCTCGAAGTTTGCGAATTTTGGCAAAACAAGTCCCCAAAGTTGCGTATTTTCGCAAAATATTTCCCCAAAGTTTGCGAATTGTGGCAAATTAAGTCCCCGGACGAAAATTAATTTGGGGACCAAAATTGCCACAATTCGCAAACTTTGGGGACGTATTTTGCGAAAATACACAACTTTGGGGACCAAAATTACCAAATTATCAAAACTTTGGGGACCCAAGTAGCCATTTTCTCTATAATAATATTTCCTTATAATTCATATCCAATTAAATAAAAGGGGAAATAAAATAAAATATACATGATGCAAGATTATATATTATTAATATATTGGGTTTGTTTGGTTCAGTTTTTTTAAAATTGCGGTGTGGTGAGGTGTGGTGATTGTGAATTTTTAAGTATATTTGGTAAAATTACGATATTATGATCGTGATTTATGTAAAAATATTAGTATACCCTTATATATATATAATAATAAATATAATTATATTATAATTAATAGAAGTAAGGGTAAATGAGTCTTTTCCAAAATCACGATGAGGCCACAGCTGATTTTAACAGCTGTGATGATATCGTGATTTTTTAACGATTATCACATTGTAATTAACCTTATATTTTGTGCGCATTAAAAAAATCACGATTTCAATATCTCACAGCACCTCATAGCTATTTTAATCGGGTACCAAACAAACCATTAAGAGTTCAATTCACATGACTTTATTGATTTATTGCAAAATTAGATAATAAATATCTATTTTAATTTGGAAACTGTGACTGTTCCTCTTTTTGTTTTTCTATAAAGAAGGACCCACATGGCCCACTCTCTGTATATATAAATATTCCGCGCCGATTCCTTCCTCTCCCAGCGTGTCTGTAGATTCTCTTTTCTCAACAATTGGTTGAATTTCTTGATTGTCTAGGGTTTTTGTTGGCCGATCTACGATTTCTCATCCTGATTTGCACAGAATCTGGTGGTTTAGGTGGAGGTTCCTTGCTTCGTGTGCCTTGGATCGCTTTTGCTTTTTTTTCCTAGAGAGTTTCATCTCGATCTTTTAGGTATGATAAGAGCGGGGATGATCGGTTTTATTTTTTATTGTGATGTTAGGATTTGTATTTTGTGATGGTATTGCAATTTTGGCGTGTGATCTTATAATAATTGTTGGCTGATCATGTAGGTGATGTTCGGTTGAATCGTTTGTAATTTATATACGACGCGTATATGAGTTTCTTCTTTTAGGTTCTGTTTTTGTGGATCTGGAATGCTTCTTCAATCCACCAGAACAAAAAATCAAAGTAGAAGTGAAGTTTTCAAGATTCATGATGAATGAATTTGGCATTCCGCTTTTAAGGATGCTTGCCGGTCTCAGCTCTGACGCTGGCTATCTTTTCGGATTGCTAATTACAGGAACTTTTGGGCTGTTTGCTCTTGTTTATGCTTTCCTGAATTTTCAGAATAAGGCGTCTGTTAAGTGGCTTAAGGCAGCTTCAAGAGCAAAGAAGAAAGCATGGAAAAAGATGAATGTTCCCTTGTCGCCTCATACATGGGTGGAAGATTCTAGCACTGGTGGAAAGCCATCAACGTGTTGCGTTTGCCATTCTGTAGTTCATCCCCAGGCCTTAGAAGCGAGAGCTTTGTTGTGTTCCTCTGATCAACGGTGTTCTGTTTGTGGCGTTGTTGCTCATTTTAATTGTTCACGGGTTGCAGCTAAGGATTGTAAATGTGTAGCTCAAGCTGGTTTTCCTCAAGTTAAGCACCATTGGTCAGAAAGATGGTTTAATCTGAATGATGACCCTGAGATGTCTGCGTTCTGTTTTTACTGCAACGAACCTTGTGGTATCCCATTTGTCGACTCGTCTCCAGTTTGGTGTTGCTTATGGTGTCAACGAAGTATTCACGTGAATTGCGAAGTTAAGATGACTGAAAAATTCGATAACATCTGTGATTTAGGAGCTCATAGAAGAGTCATCCTTTCTCCACTATGTGTCAAAATTGCTGAAAGTGAGATCTTAGGTTCAATCACAGAAGAAATGATTGCTTCAACTGTTCGTAGCCAGATTAAAGGGAAGAGAAACCGCAAGAAACATGGAGGTAATAGGTGCAATAACAGCAAAGAACCAGAAAACTGTGCTGCCAAAAAGGTTGTTTTCAACGTTCTCAGTGACCTTTTGTCATTGCATGATTCTAATGCTGAGAAAAGCAAGGATCAACCTTTGAGTGCTACTAAATTTACTAGCAACAAAGTGGCTCCTCATGAGTTTCCTAATCGAAGGATTGAGATTGATGTGTTTGACAAAGTTAAGAACTTAACGATTCAAGATGTACCAAAAGATGTTAGGCCGCTATTAGTTTTCATTAACTGCAAGAGTGGAGCTAAAAGTGGACCTATCTTGGGTAGAAGACTCAGCATGCAATTGAATCCTGTGCAGGTAATATGTTAAATTTTCAATAGATAATGGGTTGCACTCGTGTCTCCTTTTTCAGCCGCTCTTGTTCAACTGAACTGGTTCCTGGGGATATGAACTACAATGATTACCTGACTAATATCTCATTTGGGATCTTGATGCTGTAATTTAGAAATATAAATAACTAAGTTGAGCGTATATATTTGCTTCTGATTAAGGGGTCTTTCACATTGAAAAATCCATATTTTATCATGATTTGATATATTTGTTTCTCAAGTACTATATTTTCTGTTGACACTGAAGTTTGAGAGATGTTTGCTTGATCACCCCTGCTTGGTTTTTTTTGCAGATATTTGAACTCAGTCCATCTCAAGGTCCAGAGGTTGGCTTGGAATTGTTTAGACGAGTACCATTCTTTCGTGTTTTGGTTTGCGGTGGTGATGGCACGGTTGCCTGGGTCCTTGAGACAATAGAGAAGTTCAATTTTGAGACTCCACCTCCAGTAGCTGTTCTTCCTTTGGGAACTGGAAATGATTTGTCAAGGGTTCTGCACTGGGGTGGAGGTTTTTCTGTTGTTGAAAAGCGAGGTGCCTTGAGCTCCTTTTTACATGATGTAGATAAATCAGCAATTACAATGCTTGATCGATGGAAAGTCAACATGAAGGAAGATATTAAATGCGGTAAAGAGAAATCGAAGTTCATGATGAACTACTTAGGTAATTAAGTAATTTTGGATCCTTACAATGCCCCCACTTACCTTTATGTTTTTTTCAACGATCTGATTTTCTGTATGCATTTCTATTTTTGAATGGTTTCAGTCCCTGTTTTCCAGGTGTTGGGTGTGATGCAAAGGTTGCTTACGAATTTCACATGAATAGGGAAGAAAACCCTGACAAGTTCAAGAGCCAGGTAAAAAAAATCTTCAAAATTTGTATACACGTTCTTAAAATGCTTGTCATATTTATATCTGTATCACTAATAGTAATCTATTACAGTTTGTAAATAAATTAAGATATGCGAAAGAAGGTGCTCGTGATATGGTAGATAGAGCTTGTGCTGACTTGCCCTGGCAAGTCTGGCTTGAAGTGGATGACAAAAATATAGAGATACCACAGGTCTGTTGACTCCCCTTTACTGTTAAACAATTATCAATATACTTATTCTGTTATTTCAGTAGTCTAATTCTTTTGGCTTCTAGGATGCTGAAGGGTTGATAGTACTCAACATCGACAGTTACATGGGTGGAGTCGATCTTTGGCAAAATGATCATGAACACGATGATGGTTTTGACCCTCAATACATGCATGACAGAATACTTGAAGTTGTTTGTGTGACTGGATCATGGCATCTCGGCAAACTGCAGGTTTCATAAATCATAACTTCTCCCCGATATTTAAGAGCTTATCAAACTTTTGGGTGGCTCTGTTACTATAAAGTTGGTGGCAAATCATTCATTTTAGTGAAGTAAAATTGTAACTTCACTTGATATGGACTATAAAATATTTCATTCATTTTTTGCAGGTTGGACTTTCACGAGCAACAAGGCTAGCACAAGGAAAATCAATAAGGATACATTTAACATGTCCTTTCCCAGTTCAAATCGACGGTGAGCCTTTTATCCAGCAGCCTGGATGCTTGGAAATAACACACCATGGACAGGTATAAAATTCTTAAAGAGTCTTCTTTTCCCTTTTCTTTTAACACCATAACCCTTCTCTTTATTTAAACCAGGCTTTTATGCTTAGAAAAGCATCAGGAAGTGATGAACCAATGGGTCATGCAGCTGCTATTATGACTGATGTGTTATTAGACGCTGAATGTAAAGGTGTTATCAATGCTTCCCAAAAGAAACTCCTCCTTGAACAGATAGCTTTGCGTCTTTCATGACCCCCTCCTAACATTTTTGCCCCAAAGTTTCACCATCCCCCGGCTTTGATCTTTCTGCTTCTTGCCATTTGATCACATTTTTGCCTCACAAAAGTTTTGCTGACTTTGTGCCTTGTTTCTACGCACTTTCATATACACCATCCAGTTGGTTCAGAAAGGCGTGAGTTGTTATGAGGTAACAAATGTAACATGGGACTTACTTTTTGATGCGTTACATTTCTGGTTTGCAGCAGAGGTTTCTTTGTTCATTTTCCTCTGACTGTTAGTTTAAATACTATTCTTTTAAAACATAAGAGACCAACCATTTCAATAACTCTCAAAACGAGTTGTGGGAATTTGAACCATGTAATCGTGGATTCTATTTTGTTAGTTCTATCACAATTCTAAAGTTATGCAAATATTTATGGGTTTTATTTTACAACCTACAATCATTGCAATATTATAAAATGAAAAATATACTTACTATACATTATAAGATTGTATATGAGTATTATATGTTGGACACATGAACAGATCTTCGAGGCTATGTAAAATGCAAACTTTTTTTAAAAATGAGGGTTCGTGCATCCTAATTGCATGGTGACAATGTCATTTATAACAATGAAAGATTTTCATGACTTGGAATGCTCCATTCGTATTTTTCAAAGTTAGATAAAATCTATTTGACTATTTTATGTAGGGGTTTGCAACTAGTGGATTTTACCTGAAACTCGACATATTTGAATCGAATTAGTTTGGGTGTGGATCTTCAAAATTGGGTCTTGGTTTGGGTATGAGTTTATTATTTTAAAATCGATATTATTTGAGTTGGGTTTGGGTTTATGTATAACGATCCAAGATTCGATTAATCATAGAAAATTATGTATTTTCTCCTCTAAAATGATTTATTCTCATACTCCAACATTATTCAATCAAAAGACATGATTTATTGCTACCACGATTCATCTAAGAGTTTTTAGATTCGATTAAAAGTTGTATTCAATGAAAGCCCAAAGGATATACACTTGCGGATTTTTTTATTGGATATAGGTTGGGTTTGGATAATATGTATTTATGATGAATCGGATAATGAGTTAGAACCGAACCGAACCGAACCATATATATCCCTAATATTTATATCGGGTCATTTTGATAATTTCCTCATTTAAGAAGGACAAGACAAACAAAAAGGCCTATACATACTTGGGCTGTTTTGCAAATTTAGGGTTCAAAAAATTCGATTTCTGAAGCCGGGGAGTGTGATCGCCGGGATGGGGTGGATTGGCGACCAGTTCGATTCCTTGAGATCTATGAACCTTAGGCAACTCCTAACTCAAGCAATTAACCTTGGTTTGTACGAGTTGCTCTTTTTTATTTATACAATGGAAATGTTGATTTTAAGAGTTTTTTTGTTATTTATCACTCAGAGTAGCTTTATTTTCACAAGAATGAAAAGGTAGCTAAAATTAAGTTGAAAGGAAGAGCTTTGTTGCGCAATGCTTGTTCGCGGCAATTGCTTTATAAATAGTGGTTGATTTTCTTCTTAGTCTAATTCAGTGATATATGAGTTATTCATGTATTAAGAAAGAGTTATATATGATCATTGTTTTTTTCGTTCAAGTAGTCTTTATATTTATAAGTGTTTTTATGAAAATTGTGAAATATTGTTACCGTTTCTATCAGGTATGATTGTTACATCAGCTTTGATAATATGGAAGGGTTTGATGTGTATTACTGGTAGCGAATCACCTGTAGTTGTTGTTCTTTCTGGAAGCATGGAGCCGGGATTTAAGCGAGTGAGTGTTTTTCATGTCCTGGATAAGTGATTCCTTTCATTTGCTGTTCTCTGTATGTAAATAGCTCCAGGATCTTACTGAAGTGTGTGCTTTTTGTTTCAATGGATTGATTTTCGTTTTGTTCTTAAATGAAAATCCATGCTTTATGCCTTGTCATCTGTTTTTTTGTTCAGGGAGATATTTTGTTCTTGCACATGAGCAATGAGCCCATTCGCGCTGGAGAAATTGTTGTGTTCAACATTGATGTATGTTACATTATTTTCTTTGTTGTATCATAGATTTAGGCTTTTAGCCCCTTTTCATCTTTAATTCACGATTTTACCTTTTAACAGGGACGTGAAATCCCCATTGTCCACCGGGTAATCAAGGTGTGGCATCACATTACCCTTCTTTTCCTTGTTAGCTGACATATGTTATTAAAATTATTTGCAATTGGACATGCTTAAAGTAGGATGCTTTCCATACCCTCTTGAAAGAAAAAATAGCAGAATAAATTTCAACTAAATGAGATATTGTATGAGCAAGTATTTTAAATTTGTAGGAAGCGCTGTGAGGCAGTAGCAATACTAATATCCTCTAGCATGCTTTTTATTAAGCATTAGCGTTTCAATTCTTTGATTCTGCATATCTTGCTGTCCACTTCTATTGTTTGTAATGTAAATATAATATTATACACAATATTCACTTGTATTTGCTTTGAAGAAACTAAGGCTTAGATTGTCTATACTTATAGGTTCATGAGCGCCAAGATACTGGAGAGGTAGATGTTCTTACAAAAGGTGATCTTTTTAGTTGTGTACTAAATTTAAGAGCACCTTTAGATGTTTTCCTTCTTTTTAGTTTTTAATGTTTGTTACATGTTTCTTCTTTTGTCCTGGATGATATTATTTCATTTTCTTTGTGCAACATAGCGTATCATATATAATTTCAAAAACACCGATTATAATCATTGATGGCTTCTTTTGTTGGTTAACCAGGGGATAACAATTTAGGTGACGACAGACTTCTCTATGCTCATGGCCAGCTCTGGCTAAAGAGGCATCATATTATGGGTCGAGCCGTGGGGTAAGCTCATGGTTCGAAATTTGATCCAAGCCTCTGATTACTAAAAAATGCTACCCCTTGTTCTACAGATTCTTGCCCTATGTTGGTTGGGTGACCATTCTCATGACAGAAAAGCCAATTATAAAGGTTAGTCTTTGGTGTAACTAAAACCATGAATGTTCTTATTGTTCATAGATTATTATCACTAATTTACTAAGAATCAATATTGCTCTAAAAACAGCTATCTTGTTTGCAGTATTTACTTATAGGCACCCTGGGATTGCTCATGCTTGTCTCCAAAGAATAGGAGAAACTGGTTTGCTTCATCATTTCTTTTTTAGCGAACTATCTCTTGTGTTACACATTAGTACTTCATCTTGTGCCCTATTTGACTCTTTTTTTAACAACCCTCCTCCAAAATCAGAAGCATTTAGAATGAAGAAAAGTTTTGCATCTTTTATTTGTTAAATAGCAAGATCCAATGTTAGTGAATCTGGGAACTCACTCACATATGACATATGATGATGAACGAGTGAGTTCCCCACTGAGAGAACCATACAAAAAAAGCATTAGAAGTAATCAGAACCTGACTGCATGTATTTATTTCCCTTTGGACTTGAAAGGGATGAAAGATTTCCCACCCATAAAATCTCTAAGAACTTCAGGTATTTCAACTCCATCTTCTCTTTGGTAATTCTCCAGAATACAACACATAGTCCTTTCAGTAGCTGTAAGCGTTGAATTCAACATATGTACATATTCCTTAGCTTTATCATTGCTCTGTACCAAAATAAGCTTAACATCATTTTACTTGAGAGAGTAATATTGATTAGAAATGAGTTACCTTTTTTTGCCCATATCGAATTTCCATTCTTCTTGATTGATAATCAGTACAGTTTGAGCAGGAAACGAGTTCTCTATATGCATTGGAAGCTGGAAACCATGCCTCCAAATCATACTTCTTTGCAGCAGCATCATTCAGTGCTCCAGATACAATAGCCACAACTTGATAAGGAATCTTAAGCTGCTCATACGAATAGATTGCACATTAGTGAAGTAGTTGTTTAGAAGAGGAGAAAATGATTATTACCAGCTTATAGAAATCTTCAGAATTCTTCAGCATCTCTTCATGCATTTCCCAAGAGTCGTTTCCATTTGGACTCGTTATACAGAACTGTTCCACCTTCTCGAACTGATGAACACGGAAAATTCCCAATGTATCCCGACCATGCGAGCCGGCTTCCTTGCGGAAGCATGATGAATATCCTGCATATCTGAGTAATTATTGTCAGCATTGCATTTAAGGGGGAATTTTAAGTTGTGTGGATCTACGTATATTCAAGACCTGAGGGGTATCTGAGAAGGATGGATCCAATCTTCTAAATGATAAGCACAAAGTGGTTGCTCTGCAGTTGCAATCAAATATTTGTCATCACCTTCACCCGTTACCTATTAATTTATCAAACATATTTATAAATTCACGATTATTATATCACACCAGGCCTCAATTAGTTTTAAAAATTGAACGAAACAAACTCGTTACCTTGTAAAGCTCTTCATCAAATTGAGACAACTGTGCGCATTTAGCCATAATATCTTTCCTCATGAAGAAAGGAGTTTGCAATGAAGTAAAGCCCCTCTTCTCCAGAAAGTCAAGACCAAAGTTGATTACAGCCTGATTAAGTCGCACACCATCCCCTTTAAGATAATAGCCTCTGCCTCCAGCTACATTTGCACCTAAAATATTTCCACAAGTGAGAAAACAAGCATATTTTCCATATGTAAACTTCAACTAAACTCAACATAGCAAAGATGCAAGGAGAGCTATAAAACGTAAAATTAAACTAGACAACCTTTCTTTATATCTGCAATGCCAAGAAGCTCGACAAGATCTACGTGATTCTTCAGTTTTGGTTCAGTTCTCTTCTCTCCCCATGACCGAATAACAGCATTGTCATCCTAAGAAAATATTTAAAGATGACAAAATAAGTAAAACAAATAGGCTTCAAGAAGAATGTTAGACAAACCTCATCATTGCTCACAGGCACTGAATCATGCACTAGGTTTCCAATAACAGCCACTCTCGACTGTAAAGCTGCTAGAGCCTCCTGAACCTCCAACTCTTTCTTTGCAGTTTTTTCAGCGTTTTCTTTAATGCTTGTATCCATAGCTGTTGTAACTCCACCTGACTAATAAAACATGAGAATTAAAACCTAAAGCACAGATCACATATGCAAGTTAGTCTAAAACTACAGAGGCTCCCTGATAGGACACCAAAGAACTCCTTCTTCAAAATTCTAACTGCCAGATATAGATTCATAACTTCAAATAAATTTGGTTTTATTTCCCTCATGATTATTTTCAGTATAAAGCTTTCAAACAACAAATGCAACACGAATAATTTACCAGAAATAAACTTCAGACAGAAATCACTTTCAAATTCTAAAAATCTGGATATCTTCTTATTGTGAATTGGCTTACATTTCATCCCATCAAAAGCATTGTTCTTATCTCAAAGCAATAAATTCAAACAACGACAAGAGAAAACAGGAAAACACTCACAATTTTGAGGCGGCCAAACTCTTTGCTCATTTTATTTCTATCTGTTCTCAAGGAATCCAACTCAAACTGACCTGCAACAAGTACGAAAATAAATAGAAAAACAAAACTAATAATGTCATTGATTAGGTGAAATACTTACACTGCCGCCAAGCTTTATCAAGCTCAATGACCTCATCCACAAGAGCAACGCTTGCAAAGCGCCGCCGCTGAGACTCCCTGATCTTCTCAGGATTCCCACCCTTCTCTTCCCGAAACAAATTTATATCCAACATCTTTACCCCTCTCTCTTCAGCTACTTTTTCTACATTCCCAGGCATCAATTACCCCCAAAAAACCCTAAATCAATAAACAAGAAAACAACTTCAATGACTTTACAAGAATTCCACTTACATAAATCTCAGTGATGGATGAACGTCAGGTCAGCAAACACTTCATCAATCAACGACAATGGAAGATCAAATTCTCCAAATGCTCTGTGCTTCACCAAGTGCAAGGGCTAGGGTTTGAGTAAAAAAAAAATAATTCTACATTCCGCCCATACCCTTGCACTTTTAGGTAATTACAAATAGGACGGAAGAAAGGGACCAGATCTTAAAATTTCATAACATTTGGGCCTCATATATTATTGTACTGTAATTAACAACTTTTTAGTGCCTAATAATTAATTTAAAATAAATGTATTAATTCCTACCAGTAGTCTTTACAAGAGCAATTTCCATCTCTAAAATGATGAAACCGGCTAAGGTCTCTAACAACAATCTCACGCTCAAAGATTTTTGAAAGAAGTTTAATTGCAATGTGGCAATCCGCACAGACCCTCAAGTTCTTAATGATCCTAATCGGTGTTCCGGGAGGCGTATTTATCAATACGAACGCAATAGCGATCTTCTCACTGTGAAAAACCAAAGCACTTTCCTTCTCTTCTTCCTCTATATCTGCAAAAACATTGAATGTATGAGGAGCATACCCTTCTAACTTCAATCGTCTTGTCATTTCGGAGAGCATTGCGTATATAGCATCCGTTTGAGGATGCGATTTGTCTCCCATCATAAACTCATGCACTCGATTTCCTAGCTCAACAAGACTGATGCCAGGAACTTTTCTTACACCATCATTAAGCATCATTTTTCGTAGTTTATGAGCATCGGACCAGCGTTGTTCCGCAGCATAGAGATTCGAGAGAAGAACATAATCCCCAGAATGTTTTGGATCCAAACTTGTGATGGATTCTCTAGCTATCTCTCCTATAGCTAAATTACCATGTGTTGTGCAGGCAGAAAGCAAGCTTCTCCATATTACGGCATTTGGTTCGATAGGCATTTGGAGGATGTAGTCATATGCTTGTTTTACTAAACCTGCCCTGCTTAGTAAATCAACCATGCAACCATAATGTTCGATTTTGGGTACAATGCCGAATTCTGTCTTCATTCTGTCAAAATAAGCGAATCCTTCATCTACCATTCCGCAGTGACTACAAGCATATAGCACACCGACAAAGGTAATCTCTGTCGGGACCAACCTCTGGATTTCCATTACACGGAATAGTTTAAGAGCTTCCTCGCCAAAACCGTTTAAAGAGAGTGAAACTATTAATGAAGTCCATGATACCACACTCTTCTCTACCAATCCATCAAAGAGTTCCTTTGCATCATTGATATTCCCACATTTTGCATAAAGAACTAAAAGTGCATTAGAAGCATGTAAATTTGTATCAAATCCAACTTTAATCATGTACACATGTGTTCTTCTGCCCAAAGCTAAGGCACCAAGTTGAGCGCTTGCAGTGAGCAAGCTGACTAAAGTGAAGCCATCTGGTTTCACTCCNAAAATCTCTAAGGACTTCAGGTATTTCAACTCCATCTTCTCTTTGGTAATTCTCCAGAATACAACACATAGTCCTTTCAGTAGCTGTAAGCGTTGAATTCAACATATGTACATATTCCTTAGCTTTATCATTGCTCTGTACCAAAATAAGCTTAACATCATTTTACTTGAGAGAGTAATATTGATTAGAAATGAGTTACCTTTTTTTGCCCATATCGAATTTCCATTCTTCTTGATTGATAATCAGTACAGTTTGAACAGGAAACGAGTTCTCTATATGCATTGGAAGCTGGAAACCATGCCTCCAAATCATACTTCTTTGCAGCAGCATCATTCAGTGCTCCAGATACAATAGCCACAACTTGATAAGGAATCTTAAGCTGCTCATACGAATAGATTGCACATTAGTGAAGTAGTTGTTTAGAAGAGGAGAAAATGATTATTACCAGCTTATAGAAATCTTCAGAATTCTTCAGCATCTCTTCATGCATTTCCCAAGAGTCGTTTCCATTTGGACTCGTTATACAGAACTGTTCCACCTTCTCGAACTGATGAACACGGAAAATTCCCAATGTATCCCGACCATGCGAGCCGGCTTCCTTGCGGAAGCATGATGAATATCCTGCATATCTGAGTAATTATTGTCAGCATTGCATTTAAGGGGGAATTTTAAGTTGTGTGGATCTACGTATATTCAAGACCTGAGGGGTATCTGAGAAGGATGGATCCAATCTTCTAAATGATAAGCACAAAGTGGTTGCTCTGCAGTTGCAATCAAATATTTGTCATCACCTTCACCCGTTACCTATTAATTTATTAAACATATTTATAAATTCACGATTATTATATCACACCAGGTCTCAATTAGTTTTAAAAATTGAACGAAACAAACTCGTTACCTTGTAAAGCTCTTCATCAAATTGAGACAACTGTGCGCATTTAGCCATAATATCTTTCCTCATGAAGAAAGGAGTTTGCAATGAAGTAAAGCTTCTCTTCTCCAGAAAGTCAAGACCAAAGTTGATTAGAGCCTGATTAAGTCGCACACCATCCCCTTTGAGATAATATCCTCTGCCTCCAGCTACATTTGCACCTAAAATATTTCCACAAGTGAGAAAACAAGAATATTTTCCATATGTAAACTTTCAACTAAACTCAACATAGCAAAGATGCAAGGAGAGCTATAAAACGTAAAATTAAACTAGACAACCTTTCTTTATATCTGCAATGCCAAGAAGCTCGACAAGATCTACGTGATTCTTCAGTTTTGGTTCAGTTCTCTTCTCTCCCCATGACCGAATAACAGCATTGTCATCCTAAGAAAATATTTAAAGATGACAAAATAAGTAAAACAAATAGGCTTCAAGAAGAATGTTAGACAAACCTCATCATTGCTCACAGGCACTGAATCATGCACTAGGTTTCCAATAACAGCCACTCTTGACTGTACAGCTGCTAGAGCCTCCTGAACTTCCAACTCTTTCTTTGCAGTCTTTTCAGCGTTTTCTTTAATACTTGTATCCATAGCTGTTGTATCTCCACCTGACTAATAAAACATGAGAATTATAACCACAAGCACAGATCACATATGCAAGTTAGTCTAAAACTACAGAGGCTCCCTGATAGGACACCAAATAACTCCTTCAAAATTCTAACTGCCAGATATAGATTCATAACTTCAAATAAATTTGGTTTTATTTCCCTCATGATTATTTTCAGTATAAAGCTTTCAAACAACAAATGCAACACGAATAATTTACCAGAAATAAACTTCAGACAGAAATCACTTTCAAATTCTAAAAATCTGGATATCTTCTTCTTGTGAATTGGCTTACATTTCATCCCATCAAAAGCCTTGTTCTTATCTCAAAGCAATAAATTCAAACAACGACAAGAGAAAACAGGAAAACACTCACAATTTTGAGGCGGCCAAACTCTTTGCTCATTTTATTTCTATCTGTTCTCAAGGAATCCAACTCAAACTGACCTGCAACAAGTACGAAAATAAATAGAAAAACAAAACTAATAATGTCATTGATTAGGTGAAATACTTACACTGCCGCCAAGCTTTATCAAGCTCAATGACTTCATCCACAAGAGCAACGCTTGCAAAGCGCCGCCGCTGAGACTCCCTGATCTTCTCAGGATTCCCACCCTTCTCTTCCCGAAACAAATTTATATCCAACATCTTTACCCCTCTCTCTTCAGCTACTTTTTCTACATTCCCAGGCATCAATTACCCCCAAAAAACCCTAAATCAATAAACAAGAAAACAACTTCAATGACTTTACAAGAATTCCACTTACATAAATCTCAGTGATGGATGAACGTCAGGTCAGCAAACACTTCATCAATCAACGACAATGGAAGATCAAATTCTCCAAATGCTCTGTGCTTCACCAAGTGCAAGGGCTAGGGTTTGAGTAAAAAAAAAATAATTCTACATTCCGCCCATACCCTTGCACTTTTAGGTAATTACAAATAGGACGGAAGAAAGGGACCAGATCTTAAAATTTCATAACATTTGGGCCTCATATATTATTGTACTGTAATTAACAACTTTTTAGTGCCTAATAATTAATTTAAAATAAATGTATTAATTCCTACCAGTAGTCTTTACAAGAGCAATTTCCATCTCTAAAATGATGAAACCGGCTAAGGTCTCTAACAACAATCTCACGCTCAAAGATTTTTGAAAGAAGTTTAATTGCAATGTGGCAATCCGCACAGACCCTCAAGTTCTTAATGATCCTAATCGGTGTTCCGGGAGGCGTATTTATCAATACGAACGCAATAGCGATCTTCTCACTGTGAAAAACCAAAGCACTTTCCTTCTCTTCTTCCTCTATATCTGCAAAAACATTGAATGTATGAGGAGCATACCCTTCTAACTTCAATCGTCTTGTCATTTCGGAGAGCATTGCGTATATAGCATCCGTTTGAGGATGCGATTTGTCTCCCATCATAAACTCATGCACTCGATTTCCTAGCTCAACAAGACTGATGCCAGGAACTTTTCTTACACCATCATTAAGCATCATTTTTCGTAGTTTATGAGCATCGGACCAGCGTTGTTCCGCAGCATAGAGATTCGAGAGAAGAACATAATCCCCAGAATGTTTTGGATCCAAACTTGTGATGGATTCTCTAGCTATCTCTCCTATAGCTAAATTACCATGTGTTGTGCAGGCAGAAAGCAAGCTTCTCCATATTACGGCATTTGGTTCGATAGGCATTTGGAGGATGTAGTCATATGCTTGTTTTACTAAACCTGCCCTGCTTAGTAAATCAACCATGCAACCATAATGTTCGATTTTGGGTACAATGCCNGAGGAAATTAGTCATGAGATTTTGCAACTCGAGAGATTGCTTCATGAACAGGTTATCTTGCAGCATACCATTGCTTTTAGTTCTTGCATTTTAAAAATATTAATATGCTCTGTGATATTGCTTATTGCATTGATGTCGTTTACTAAATATATTTCTTTCATTGTGCATTACACATAGTATAATTTTCGATTTACCTATTCAAACCTGTGTTTTTTAAACCTCAAAATGTCTAGATTGGAAAGAAGAAAGCTTTCCTGGAGAAAATAAGCACCTCCTGTGAAGAAGGAAAGAGTCTACAAAGGTGATTTACTGAGTTCATGTGGATGGTTTCGTTTAGTATATTTATTAGTCAAAAGATTTTGTAGAATCAGATCCTTATTGAAGCCATTTTGTTGTTCCTCAGGGACCGTGAGCAAATTGCGATGGATAAACTTGTTGAGCTTGCATACAAGAAATTTTTGGTTAGTAGTTTAGCATCTTTTTTACCAGCAATGTACCGTTTTCGATTAATTCTCAATTCCTTTTATTGTCTTCTAGAGCGTTATTAACAGCAATGTAGGGTTTTCGATTAATTTTCAGTTCCTTTTATAGTCTTCTAGAAACTGTAAGTATGATTTGTGACTCATTTTTGTCTTTATGAACTTGTGACAGTCAACTAGAGGAAGCATGGCTATGAAGTATGGTGTTGCAAAGGTGAAAAAACCATTGGCTCTAGCTTTTGCAAGGCGAACACTAGCTAGATGCCAAAAATATGAAGTTTCTGGAACAAGTTGTTTTTCCGAACCATCCCTACGGGAAACTATCCATTCATTATCATCTCAGTTGACGGACAATGATTTACTTCTCGGTGTTCATCATGCGACTTTAAATGGTAAGCTCCGACTCTCTAAAGAAAATAGTGTACACTTTTATGTTTCTTCTTCTTGCCTATCCAGAATTATACAAAATAATGTTGCTTTCCTCTGCAGATGGTAGTTCATTGGATGGACTTGCGAAAAATGTGCCAATTTTAAGCAGAGGAAAAAAGAGGGAAGTATTGCTCGATGATGTTGGAGGTATCGGTGTCTCTAGGGTGTCACCTTCTCTAGGCATTTTTGGTGCAAAAGGAAAGAGAAACGAAAGAGATTCCTCGAACAAAAATAATGTTCCTATTTTGGGTCGCACACCGGTAGGTAACGATAAGGGCGAAAGAAGAACGAAAGCTAAGCCAAAGCAGAGAACAGCTCAACTTTCTGCATCAGGTGGTGCATTTCTACCCAAATTCACAGATGCCACTAACTCTCTATATTCTTCAGGAAGTGGTTCAGGTGAATCAGGTAACAACAGTGGAAGCAAGAGAAAGGATATCAGATCTATGTGTTCTAGTAATCCTCCATCAGTATCATCACAAGAGATTAAGGAAACTAAGGATTTTGCTAATATCCCGATTAGCGATCTAGATGGGATTGCCGAATTAGGCGTAGATACCGAAATCGATGCACCACAAGATTTGAACTCTTGGCTCAACTTTGAAATAGATACTGTGCAAGATCATTATTCAGTTGGCCTTGAGATTCCCATGGATGACCTCTCAGATCTGAATATGTTCTGATCATACAAATTTGTACAGCTTTCTATTGTAATTTTCTCATCATATCTCAATGCTGCTACATTTTGTATGTTCCTTCTAATAATCGAATTCAATATTTGTGCATTCTTTGTTGTTGAGTCCTAATTCAGGCAGTTGAAGAGTATTCATGGATCTCTATACGCTTCATTAATATATGAGTAGACAAAGGCGTAGACAGAAACTCTGTGTATAACAATTAAAGGCGAAATTCAGATGGAGTTCTTTTTTAGGTACCTCCACTTCGCTTTGCTGCTTCTGAGGTGCTCATTGTCATAAAGGATTCTCCACAGCCACACTGCCCAGTGGAATTGGGGTTGACGAATATGAACTCAGATCTGTTCAGGAAACAGGACAAAAATGTATGGGAACAATTTCACAAGGCTCAATAAACTGGTGTTTACCTTAGTTTATCGTCTATAAAATCCATTTTTGTTCCAATGACATGCATCAACGCCTTTGGATCGATCAGTATCTTCACTCCCTTGTCCTCAACCAATTCATCAAACTTACCTTTCTCATCTGTCAATACAGAATCACGAACGCGATTCAATCGATCGATTATCCCTAGGAATCACAAAAACGTATCAAATGAGAAATTCGTGAGGTATTATTACCTGCGTAATTGAGAGTGTATGATAATCCGTTGCAGCCACGAGCCTTGACTCCAAGCTTCAGGAAGGAACGTTGGCGCTTTTCGAGAAGCTGGCGTATTCTAGAGGCGGCAGTTTCCGTCAACAACAACACTTGCTTACGCATCACGGTTTTTTCGACACTGTCAATACCCAATTGATTGGGTGGAGAAGACGATGGATGCACTACTTAATGGGCCTTATAGACTTTGATAATAACCAGTTTGGGCCCATCGAGCCCATATTTTTATGGTCGAATTTTCAGATATAAAAATAATTTTATCTTATCTTCAAAGTAGAAATGCGATTAATAATTTGTTTGTTTTTTAGAAAAAGAAAATGCAAAGTTGAATTACTCTAAGAAAATATATATTTAGAAAGAATACTATTGATTTCTTCTGCTCTCAGCCTCGAACGCTTACGCGCCCCACGCGCCAGGGATCCAATGAAAATGGCGATGGCGAATGCAAACTCCAGATTTCAGATCGGTATATCGTCTACTAAATTTCATGAACTTTCCTCTACTGTAGCGAGGATTTATGGACCGAAGTCAACGCGCTTGTCTTGTTATGCGACTGTCCTGAGATTTAGTTTTTTCGAGATGAAGTAAGCGCTCCATTACTCAAGTATTTATCTATTTGACTTTATAGTTTTCTGAAGTGAATTCTAAGTTAATCAGCGTGAAATTTTTCTGTTGGATTAGAGTTTGGCTGTATTTGTTTCTTGATACAGAAGTTGTGTTGATAAGATAACCCTGGGTTCCTGAATAGACTTACTGGACTCTATTAAGGCTCACTTAATTGATTTTTTCCCACAGGCGTGTGATCAGATGTTCAGCTTTTGAGGGGTTGAATGCGTTTAATTCTATGTCATTGGTAAGTTGCATATGCACTGTGACTGTGCAAAGTGCAAAGTGTGGTGAGATTGTTCAGATTTGAACTTCTTCTGTATTAAATCTTTTTGAATTAGAATTTTATTAAATTGTTTCTTTGTAGCTTGATTAATAATTTTTTCATGGAGCTTCCAAAAGCCTAAAATGTGTTGAATTCCTTAATTTCAGAAATCTAGTCAGGAGGATGATTATATTCCAATGCCAGTTGTTCTTATAGATCAGGATTCTGATCCGGAGGCGACAATTGTGCAAGTCAGCTTCGGTGATCGTCTTGGTGCTCTCATTGATACAGTAAGTAATTTATGAGCTCATTTGAAATTAGAGTGATTCTTATGTTGCACTACAAGACTGAAACATTAAGGATATTCTGTTGGAATTTAGGGAATCTAATATCAACCTTTATGTATAGCTCTTTTGCCTTCTAGTGTCACAACCATTGTTTAAAATACGGGTTGGACCGGCCAGTCGGACCAGGATTCGGCAAGGTATCCGATCTATCCTGAACAAAGAATGTTCGGACTAGAAACCGATTACTGAACAAACCGGTCCAGCCGGGTGGCTTTTACCTATGCGGCACCGACTCTTCAATTTTTCACATTTTCCCATGTCAAGTCGAGTCGGACTCTTCGACTCGCTCCGACTCTTGACACTTGACACAAAATGACGTCGTTTTGATTTCTTCCTTAATTTGATTTTTTTTTAATCGGAAACGTATCTTATGTGCTTTCACGATTTTTTAATGTTGTCGATCTACTTGTGAATTCTTTGTACAAGCAATGATAGATAAAAAAGTGGTTGTTTTTGGGGAGATGGTTGAATCGACGAACGATATTCGTTTTTTATAAGTTAAATCTTCTTATATAAAGAATTGATAAATATTTGTAGTTTAAACTTAACTTTATGCAATTTTTTATAAATTTTAACAATTACTTTTTTTAATTTTGTTTTTATTAAATATTATTTTATTTAATAATCCTATCCGAGTAAAAAATCTGACTCTTATACTCTTGCCGAGTCGTGTCGAGTCAAATCGCACCGAGTCGGTTCAAATCTGACTCGATGCCGCATAGGCTTTTACAATAAAACATTTTCACATCGAAACATTTTTTTGTTGAAATTTATTTTATATCATACAATTAAATATTCAAGAGATATTTTACAAAAAAAATATTTTTTCGAATTAAATTTTTTTATTGTACATTTTTTATGAAACCAGTTCAAACGACTCCTATCCGACCAATAAAGGTATTTCCGGACCACCGGTTGGAGAGGTTTTTAAAACCATGGTGACAACTAATGTGTTTTTCATTGAAAAAGATGAATATCACACTATCCCATATTCTGATAGAGAATATTCTGTATTTCTGGCTGCAGATGAAAGCACTTAAAGATCTTGGTTTGGATGTGGTAAAGGGAATTGTTTCAACTGAAAACAATGTCAAAGAAACAAAGTTCTTCATCACAAAAATGTAAGAAGTATTTTATTCCATTTTTTGAGGATAGCGAAATAAAGTTACAAAAATACATATAACTTGGAAAACTCCAAAATAGCAAGATTAACAAAGTTCGTCATTACATGCAGGGCTAGGAAAGTTGATGATCCTGATCTCTTGGAAAGAATCCGTCTGACTATCATAAACAACCTGCTTAAGTATCATCCAGTATGTACATTCATGTCGATTAACTAGATTCTCAGAAAATCGATGATATGAAAAGAATTTCATATTTTTGATAGCTTCATACTCAGAATACTTTGCAAGTGAATTCCAATATGAAAAATTCTTTGATTTTCAGGAGTCCAGCGAGAAGCTTGCCATGGGTGAAGTTTTTGGTGTAAAGCCACCGGAGAGAAAGGTTCCTCCTAATCTTTTGAGCTTGGAAGATGGCCCCATGTTAACTTATATCTTCTTTGTACAGATCGATGTAGAAGTTGCTACTCATATACATATTAAAGAAGATGGGCCTAAGAAAAGGTGCAACTTTCCGCATTTCTTTGGAAAATTAGCCACTTTTTTGGTTATCTGATAGAATCGTTTAATATATTCCTGAGACTTTATTTCTCTACTTCTGCTGCTTGTATCGCCTTTAGACTCTATTTTTATTCGTGCCACATTCAGCTTGCTCTATATAGAGACAGCTGATCGACCAGGGTTGCTGTTAGAGATGGTGAAAATTATATCAGACATCAACATAGTCGTCGAATCGGCCGAGATTGATACTGAAGTAACATATTTTGTCAACACTTTTACAACACCACATTGTTTTCCGTTTTCACTGTTGGATACAATAACAATGCAGGGGCTAGTAGCCAAGGACAAGTTCCATGTCAGTTACAGAGGAGCTGCATTAAACCCTTCCTTATCTCAGGTAAACATTAGTCGTAATGTGGTTGCTTATTTCGAATATTTTGCTTCATTCGAAAAATGATAGGTTCTGGTGAATTGTCTGCGTTTCTACCTGCTGAGGCCGGAAACTGATGAAGACAGCTACTAAAGTGGTAATTTCAAACTGTACATTCTGCTTGAAGGCTGTCATTGTAGTCTCATTATGTATGCAATAAAAACTGATGTGTTCCCCATTTGTGTTTCACTTGTAATCTGCCTGATTTCCAGCTTCTAGATACAAGCCTCCCTTTGGACCTTTCCATGAATCTATGCCATGTTTATCTTTTAAAAACGACTCCAATTTTGTTTGAAGCTCCATTCCTAACAATGTTCTCCTAAAAATGTGTAATTTTATGAGAACTTTTGACAATATTTGTTTTGGCATTTTCAACCCACCAATTTTGCATTTTTTGCAATCCTAGTTCTCCAAAATTGAGAACATTAGATATTTTATATATACAGTGAATTTCAGAGCCTCATTTTGCAAAATTAAACCTAACTTATTTAACATACTTTAAGGATCAAAATTGTCACATAGCAAAACTCTTAAATATTGTTAAATCAATGAAAGTGCAGAGACAATTCTTGCTTGTAACCAATCATACAACTTAACAAATAGTTGGATGAATTTCGGAGTCAGATCATTTCGTTTAATCTGACTTGAATATACTTTCCGAGTCTAGTCGAGTTCAATTCGGTTTTAAAAACAATGAGTTCAACAAAAAATCCATAATAAACAACCACATAAGGAGCTGCATATGCATTAAGTTCAAATACAAACTTTCTAAATAGAACAGTAATTTACCTCTCAACAAAGCAAGTCAGTGAATTTTGCTTGATATTTAGATATCTGATGCTCCTCGTTGAACCTTCTCCTTCAAAAACTGCACTATATGCTCTCGTTTCCAGTTATCAATTCTAATGGTTTCCTTCACCTGTTCATCGCCATCGAACATCAGCAGTTTTGGAGGAGAATTGTAAGCATACTCAACTTTAACCATTGGAAACTTATCCTTTTCTTCGTCAATAAACCCAACCAATTCTGGGTAAAAAACTAGTTTTCTCATGCAAACTTGTAAGATTGCATTTGAATACATCACTTTATCCAAAGCATCATCGGAATCCTCACTGCAACACTTGAGGCAATCGGATGTGAGATCTTTATCAGTGACGTATTCACCCAATACACGGCAATCGGAGCAAAGCGCGAGGCCAGTGAACCCTAATTCTTCGCATTCTTTACTGCTGAGCTTCTCATCGGCTTGGATTCCATATAAACTCAGAACGAATAACAGCAAACACAAATTCCGAGCAAACATATTGATTGGCCTGATTCGAGAATATTGCCCGCGGTTCTGGATCGAAATCTGATGAGGATGGTAGAGGTAAATTAGATCGTCTTCTAAGAAGAAAAAATTAAACCCTAATTTCCCAAATCGACACTGGCGAATAAGAGAATTCTAGTGTAGGATGTTGTAGAAATGTAATAAATGAGAATTAGGTTTCCTGGAGGATGTGGTGGAAATGTAAATACTTGGAAGAGAAAGGACTTGCTAGATAAATTTATTTCAATCTCCATTTCTCTTGTTAAATGTTAACCCAATTTTANATCTTTCGTTCAACTTTTTTTAAAACTACAGCACCATATGGTGATTTAGTAGATGAGATTATTAATCATGATCGGTTTTAGAAAACAGGTAAAAAGGGCTTCAAAAGTTTTAACACCTTTAGGTTGCATCAACATGCTGATGTTGATGTCAAGGTGTCAACATGCATAAAGGTACGAGTTAGCAGAGCTTAAAAATGCACAAAGACCGGAATCCCCTAGATGCAGAGTTGGCAACTTCTTCCATCTTTGCAGCACAGAACATCACTCTAGATAGAAAACAGGATCAACAATAAAAATAAGATCATCAGAGTTTTTCAGCACCAAAAAGAATGGTTAAGGCATACCTTGCACAACTTATGACATGATTTTAGTTAGAGCTCCGCTGGTTTCCTCTTCCAGGGTTCATTTTTGTCATGAGCGGAGGCACTGCAGGGTGAATAATATAGCGAACTCATTTCACATATTGCAGTACCAGTGTTGAGCAGGCTTCATCTTGTAGATCAAATATTCCCATCCTGCTCATCCCAGATTTGATGCCTGCACCTCAGCTAACTGGGCCAAATATGCTGCCCTAGCAGGAGGAAATCAACCCAAGCCCTGGAAGTTACTGCTAGGGTGGTGCAGGCATGCCCAACCCCCTCTATCGGGGCCGGGCTATTCCAAAACTCATGTCATTTTGTGCCTGATGAGTCTGAAAATTAAAGCCTATCAGTTCTAGGTATTACATCCAAAGAAGTAAAATATCTTACCTGAGTAAATGGCCGATGAATTGGATCAAGAGGGTGAACAAATGGAGGCATTCCAGAATGCTGAGAAGGATATTGGTTGGAATTCAGATACATGCCCGGGTTCGAATGTGTGTTAATATGACCAGAATTGAAAGGGGGCAGCATGGGTTCAGCAGGGCCATACCCAATACCACTCGGAGCAGACGGTGAAACCCATGCTCCAGGTATGTGTTGAGGAAGATGTTGATGCTGGTGGTCAAAATGCATTGGGGGCCTATGATTTGATCCAAGCTGAGGAAATTCAGTATTGTAGTTATATACTGGTGCGTATAAAGGCTGAATTGTATAGGGTCCCCCGAATCCAAAACCAGGATCAAATCTTTGCATGTATCTGTAAAAATCACAAATAATGTGAGCTATGAAGAAGATGAAAAGCTTCAAGTACTACGGCAAATTGAAAACAGAAAACCGAGATCCCACCTATCGTAACGCCTGTCATAATCTGGATCATTACGATCCACCTCATGATCACGAAAGATAGCAACCCTATTGTTGGTCTTTGTTCTTCCAACTGACTCCTTTTCTGTTTGTCGTCTAGGTAATCTACTGCTGGAAGAAGAAAAATCAGACAAACTTCTACTAGGAGTCAAATTTGAGGCACCGGTAAGAGCTTTCCCTTCCGCCTTCTTCGTAACTGATGAACCACCACGATGGACACTATCTTGATTCCTAGAATCGCTTTCTAGTTTCCCAGTTGATCCCCCGGTTGAGTTGTTGGAGTTAAATATTCTTGATCGGGCCTTATTATACTCCTCTTTCCTTTCTTCTACACTCTTCAAACTATTTGATCTCTCTGGATTTGAGCTAGAAGTTGTGATGGCATGTGGGCCTTTTTGTTGTCTCTGCTTGATTGCAACTTTAATGGCACCCGACTCCTCCGAAGAAGGTAAAGTTACCGGAATGTCAGCAAGCCGAATTCTAGGAAGCTGGATATTAGATGTTTTTTGAACAATGATTCTGGATCCAGAACCATCACACATATTGTTATCCATCAAAACCATTGATTGCAGTGAGTAGTGCTGCGCAACACGATGAGCAGCCAAGCGCAAGTAAGAAGTAGGGAGTTGCTGGAATTCCATCACCTCTCTAGTAGAATCCCGAATGAACATCTCTACATCTTGCTCCAATCTAAGCACTGAAGATGCATATAAATAATCATTACTTTATTCAGGATGAATACCAAATCTTGCCTCAAAAACAGCAGAACAAGAAACGAAGGAGAAAAACAAATTTTAAATACTCACCAGAGACACGCTCTCGCGGATTCTGAATCGCTTCCCTCAAAAACTGATCTACGGTGTTTATCAAATCATCTGATAATCCCGCTGTTTTTGGAACTGTAGTTGTGGGTATACAAGAATCTTGCTCAGCCACGACGGCGTTGATCAAATCCTCTTCCTCGTTCTTGAGATTAGAGTCTCTTCTAGAAGAAAGCAAGAGACGGTGCATGCTGGCCTCAACGTCGGCAACCTCCCAAGATTCTGGACCATCCTCACTTGCCGTCAACGACGCCGTAGAAGGCCTTTCCATGTACTATACGGGTAACGGATAATCACAGTCCCGGAACAAGAACAAAAGAGAGGCCTCAGAACTCGATCCAGAAGAGAAGAAGAATAGCCATATTCCGATGCGAATCGCCTATTCAACAATCTCAAGCAAAATTGATCCACATCGGGCTACGACGAATCTGAAATTAGGGTTCCAAGAAGGGACAGGGTAAATAAATAGATTGATATATGTTGGAGCCCCGATAAATCTTTGAAATTGCAGAATCGCCCCGATAATACACCGCCCAGAAAAATTGCAAAACAGCCCCAATAGATATTTATGTGGGAGACCTAATAATTCTTGATACGATGACGTCGTTATTTCTATTAAAACATATTATTCCTAATTCTCAAACATTCATAATTTTGTTAAATTTGTGTCCTAAATTCTTTTTGGAATTTATCTCTAAACTTTGATTTTTTTATTATTTATTCATAAAATTTTTAAAATTTGATTCTAAACTGACAAAATTGATTTTCAAAATTTTATTATAATAAAATTAGTCTTAAAAGTTTGTGTCAATCACACAAATTTAGTATTCTCAATTTTAACAACCCGATTTGATGTTATTACTATCCTTTGGTATTTAAATCGGGTTTAGCTTTAACTCAGCTTCTTTCGGGTTAAAATGGTGGTGTATTATATGGGTATGAAAACATTAGAACAATCCGAGTTAAAAATTGGAAATGACTTAAATATATATATGTATTTCTCTAAATTTATAATAAAATTCATTTTGTTATTCCATTGCAAATTTGATAAGTGTAGGGTGCGGTGCTAATCCGATATATCGGCCAATACCGAATTTTAATATATATCGGCCAAGGAAAAATCTAAATAAAAATCAATTAACTTAACTAGTTAAGACACACAAACATGTAAACTGATTATTTTCCTATCCATATATATCCAAAAATTGATTTTATACTTTGAAAGACCAGACCTAAAAATTGGGATCCGAACTTACAAACCAATAACATGGATCCGAACCTAGTATCTCACGTATCATTCAATAAGATATCATTTATTAGGGTTTAGAGTTTGGTACTAATTTACCCCAACATTGAATACTTTTCTATAATTAATTGGTCTCGAAACATTATGCAGATATTTAGACCTGGCCCAAATAATATCAATTTTAAAATAATAAACTCAAATTGGAACAAGACCCAATTTTGGAAATACAACCCGAACCAATTTGGTTCGGATCCTGTAGGGTTTCCAGTCCAACCGTAGATTATATCAAAATTTGAAAATTATACTATAAAGTTACCTAAATTATAAATATTTATAACATGGAAACAAATTTCATTATTTTGTGTGTATATATAATATAAGTTGCATGCACTTTCATAGTTTATATCAATATTTTCACATCAATATATTGGTATCCATATTAAATGGTACATTCAATATTTCAGATATATTAACTTTTAAAGAATTTAAGTATAAAGAAAATAAAAATGAAATATGAAAATGCTTAGATTATTCTTTTATATATTTAAGTGATATAGTATATACTACAAACCCTAATTAATATTCCTTATTATAAATTAATATTTCCTTGTTGCTCTATTTTAGGAGGCTAATCAATCTCTATAAATAAGCACATCCTCCCTGTAAAGTGTAAACTATAACATAACCAGAGGAACGAACATCTTTCTCCGACGCTATTTTCTCACCTGTCTCTTGTTCAATTGATCTCCGATTATAATTTCATCGCCGGAGCCTCAGGTAAAACTCGTCTTTTCTGTGTAATTGAATTATCCAATACTCCTACTTGAAATTGAAGAATCTTGCGATGGCGGAAGAACAATGGCGAGAAGCGGAAACACATAGACTATGTGCTAATAACTGCGGATTTTTCGGCAGTTCAACTACAATGAATCTCTGTTCTAAATGCTACAAGGATTACTGTACATTAGAACAACCAATCAATATCACCTGTTTCGAAACTGAGATTTCAATATACGATGTCTCATCGTCGTCTCCGCCTGTTACTCAACAATTGGAATCTTCATCTGCCCCCGCGGCGATCAATTCGATAGTGAAATCGAATAGATGCGCGACGTGTAGAAAGCGCGTGGGATTAACTGGATTTATCTGTAGATGTGGAATTACGTTTTGCGGAAGTCATCGGCATCCGGAGAAGCACGACTGTGAATTTGATTATAAGGCGGCGGGGAAGAAAGAAATCGCCATGGCGAATCCGTTGATAAAGCCCAAGAAACTGAATAAGATATAATTTCATGTATTTTCTTTCATTTTAAATCTGGTCAAATTGTTGAATTTCAATTTTTGTTCATCTTCATCTGGTTTACCCTGCGAGATACTCATAGTTTCTTACTATACGATCATTCAAATGTTATTTGGGTTAACGAGTATAATTTGTTAATATTTTTCAAATTTATATCTCTAAAATTTTCATTTTTTATTTGCGGTTAATTATATTCGTTTTGTGTTGCAATTCGTGTTCATGGATAAATAGAATAATAAATATTTAAATTCGAATATTCATCAACATTTTCGAATTGAGAAAATTACATAAATAGTCCCTCAATTTACGAGCTGTGTAAAAGCCATGCCCTCCAACTTATAAAATTGCAGGAATGACACCTCAAGTTATCAAAATCATTTGTTTTTTACCCCTTGTATTTAACACATGATTTTCCGTTAAGTTTGCAAACATTTTTCGTTGGCATTATTCGTTCTCAATTTTCACAAATTATGCAAATAAGATTGTTATACGAAAAATTATAAAAAATTGATACTTCAAGTTCGAGAAATGTGCATCCAGACGTAAAACAATAACAATATCGTATATGATCAATATCAAACAGTATTGTTTACTTGAGGTGTCTTACATGCATTTAATTAAAGTTAGAGGGTCATATGTGCATATTCTTATTAACTTGAATTGTCATATTTGCATATTTTTATTAACTTGAAGTGTCATATTTACAATTTTGTAATTTGGAGGGTATGCCAGTTGGAGGGTGACCATTAAACGTCACCCTTATTTTATTATATATAGTGTAATACATTATATTTGAAAAACAAAATGTTTTGCAAGGAAAGAAGTTGGAGGTCGTCTTGAAAATTGAAAATTGGTAGTCGGTGAGGAATTGTTAAGCATTAGCGAGGGTCGAGTTTGTTACCTGTGAAGCGGTAGGATCGCCGGAATAGGCAGGTTGTTTTGATTCGTATTTGCTTGTGAATCGAACTGGCGAACTCTGAACGGAACTTTTAATAACAGGGAGACTGGAGGAAAGAGATGAAGACGCATTGTTGGATTCAAGTTTCTGATTCCGATTTCGTTGGAAAACCTCCTCTGCCTCGAAGGTAAAGTAAACGTGTACTATGTATTTTTTATTGTATTATTCGGTCTGGAAGCTTGAATCTTGTTTGTGTGTATTGCAGTGGGCACACCGCTGTCAACATTGGAAAATCTAAGATTGTTTTTTTCGGTGGACTTGTGGACAGGAGATTCCTGAATGACGTAACTGTTTATGATATCGGTAATTCTTTTATTCGCTTTGTTTTTATTCTTATGATGATGATTATGTGTTTCTTGAGGAATTGTCCTTGTATGCGGTACTAAGCATGATGTGCAGGTGCTAGTTTTTTCTTATTTTTTATGGTGATTTTTCGAGGCTTGACACTGTGCTGTTGCTGAATCGGTATGAAGGCGATGTAAAATTCACTAATCAAAGTTTTAAATTCCTGTGCTTGGTAGTACAAACTAGGGGAANTTATGTAAAAATACTAATATATCATTATATATATAAAATAATAAATATAATTATATTATAATTAATAGAAATAAGAGTAAATGAGTCTTTTACAAAATCAAGATGATGTCACAGTTGGTTTTAACAGCTGTGATAATATCGTGATTTTTTAACGATTATCACATCGTAATTAAGCTTGTGTTTTGTGTGTGTTGTGGTCTGAAAACCGGGGGTATCAACAGTCGTCCGGTTCGTTGCAAGACGAACTCGGTTTTAATTTGTTTTGTAAGGGGGAAACGATCTAGAATCAAATGGAAAAAACATGGCAATTTTAGAGTGAAAAACATATGGAAAAGAGAAAAAAACCACTTGACTAAGAGCTGGAAATGCTCTTAGCCGATCCAATAGTCAACCTGTTCAATACACAAGTCATATTCGTTCTTTATATACAAACAATGGAGGGAAACGTAAGGGAAGCAAGAGAAAAAACCGAAGAAGAAGCGGTCCCTCCCAAATGTCCCTTTTATAAGTTTTTCCTGCTGTGTGAACAGTATGGTGTCATTTTGTACTTGTCCCATGTGGCTAAGTCGGCTCGTGTCAGGCGGGATAACCGCCGGTCGTAGCTCTAGCTGGCTGCGCAACGTCAGGCCTTTCGGCGCGACTAGCCGGCTGTCTCCAGACCAAGGGAGGCTAGTACAACTCTATTAGGTATGCCTCTGACAAGATTATCAGAGGTTATTGTCGCATGCCGAGGAGTGCGGATGGCCCGAAGCGTAGTCTGTGTGTCCTGGATCGATCGGTTCCGATGAGGAGGAGAGCGCGTGATTTTATCGATCGGTCTCGATCACTAAGATCGGGCCTGACTGTTCTCATGGAGCCGTCCATTCACGTGGGCTGGATCTAGACCTCCAAGTTCGGCTTATGTCATTCGAGCTGACCTGGCTAAAGTTGGACTTACCCAAGTTCGAGGTACCGGGTTCCGGAGGTCTCATCAATGTGTGATGAGATCCCCGGAACCCGGTACCCCGAATTAGATTAGGGCCAAGCTTAGTCAGATCAGCCCAAGTAACATAAGGCGAACTTGGAGGCCTAGATCCGACTCATGTGAATAAACAGCCCAGCCAGGCCAGACGGGCCCGACCGCCCGTTCATATCGATCGGTCCCGATCGGTAGGGCCCAACTTTTTCCCGCTCATCAGGACCGATCGGTCCACTCTTCACATGCCCTGCTTCGGGCCATCAACGTTCTTCAACATGCGATGACAACTTCCGACAATTCTGTCAGAGGCGTGGTTCGGCGGAGTCATACGAGCCTCCCTTAGTCTGGAGGTAGCCGGCTAGTAGCACCGAAAGGCCTAGCGTCGTGCAGCCCTATGAAGCCATGTCTGGCGGCTGTCCCGCCTGATATGAGCCGACCTAGCCGTAGAGGACAAGCACTAAACGACACCTTACTGTTCACGCAACACAGTAGACATATAAAAAGGACACTTGGGATGCGAAGAAAATGATCATTTTCCGATTCTCCTTGCAAGCTCTCTGACTTAGCCTTTCTGTCGATTTATTTTCGATAAGCTTTCTTCCCCTTGTTGTCTAAAGAACAAACATGTTATTTGTGACTAACACCTTGTTTATTGAATCGACTAAGGGCATTCCCAACTCTTAGTCAAGTTGTTTTTTCCTCAGCTTTGAGGTTTTCCACTCTAAAACTATTTTGTCTCTTTTACACTTGATTTATAAATCGTCATCCACACATTAAATAAATTACAACTGAGTTCGTCTTGCAACGAATCGGACGACTATTAACCCCCCCGGTTTTCGAACCACAACAGTGTGCATTAAAAAAATCACGATTTGAACATCTCCGCTGTTTTGATCGCGGTACCAAAGAAACTCAAATAATTCCAATAGATTTGAGAATTTTATTAGTATTTGAGATATTTATTTTTTCAAATTAAAAAAAGCGTATTAAATATTTAATTTAATAATAAATTTTTCTATAACGGTAAAAATTATATTGAATCATAAAAAATTATTCATTTTCATTTTCATTTTGGCACAAAAATATGATAAATACCTAACTAATATTGGGGTACCGCTATTAAGAAGGAAGGCGGCAAACTCTAAAACAGAACGTCGCCAAAAATTGTTATCTTGATTTCGCTTATTGCTGTGTAGCCTCGTTCCTCGCGATTCGCGACCGTATGTCGCTATTGCGCTGACGAGAGATTGAGTCTGTATGCTCCTTCTCTGACTAGTTTTTTCAATGATTCGATATCTGTCTTATATACATTCAGTCGGTTTTTGGTCCAGCGATTTTGCATGCGATCGCGTATCGGTTTTATTTTGTAGTTTAGTACAATGTTATCCGTGTGTCTTGGTTTTTCTGCATTTCGTATTTTGCTGTACTACGCTTGTATCATTTTTTGTTAAATGCGAGTTGACGCGACTAGCAATAGGTATATGTGCATAAGCTGTTTGAAAGTTGCATTAAAGAGTTGTAAGGGTGATGCAGTGCGGATTTAATAAAGAGAAGATATTGATAGAGTAAGGATAACTTCAATAATGAAGATTCAGGACTACTTAATTACTAGGGACCATCTATATTGGTTTTTCATTCTGGGATGTATGATTAAATGCACTCAAGATCCTAGATTATCCTTACAGTTTTTGCATAAATTTGGAATTGTTGATGCGTACTGATTTTGTCTGATTATAGGTGTTTGCATCTGTTCTCATTGTGCTTGAATTCTTGTCCTTGTATCCTTTGCCAGAACTAGTCATGTTCATGGTTTCTTTTACATACAACTTTAATGCCATTGTATAAACGTTATTATATGTGAACCATGAGCTTGACAAACTAGGTGTTGTTATTTGATTCTAGATATATGAATTAAGAGAAAGCAAGAATTTGCAGCTGTTTTAGCAGACAATGGTCAGGTTCTATGTTATATGCACTCAAGATCCAAATTATTGTTGATGACATTGTAAGAATAGCATTGTTGTAATCCATACATGAGACAATGAATACATTCTCAAATTTTCACCTCCCATTTTTATCACTGAACAATGGCTCGCTCGTGGAGCATGAATGCAAAAAATAAATTAGCTGTGAAGTTACATGCAGAAACTTTCTGCAGAAAACCTATACGGTGAGCACTGAGCAGCAGAAAGAATCTCATATTTGTGCGGCTGCATATTCAACTGCTAAGGAACACCTAAATAGAACACTCAGGAGGCTAGAGGAGAAACAAATCAAATGGTCAGGTTCTAAGTTACCGCATAATTTCTTCATCTGATGCAGCACATTCTGCTCATTAATTGTAATTGCTTATAATGCACCTTCATTCGGTTACTCATTTTTCTTAGCCATTTTACTTGCAGAAAAATGCAATCTGGCCATCAAAGGGCGAGGTGCTCGTAATTTCTGATCGAATCCACGTACGCATACAAACCCTGTGATCATGAATAAGTTTTAGGGATCATGCATTTAACCATTACCGTAATACACACTAAGACTAAAAACATGGAAATTAATTTATGCATATAGTACCTTTCCAGAAGCAGTATTGGATGTTTTCTGTTGACAGGCCTATAAAGCATTGGTTGTCAAGTGACTTTTTTTCTTATCTCATTTCTATTACTAAAAAGGATTTTCTTTACCTTTGAAAATTGATGTGACAGAGGACCCAAAGAACACGGTCCTTCTGGGTAGTTTCCATATTAAGCTTCTTGGCACATCAATAGGCTTCAAACTGGACTCATGATCTGCAAATACCTGGATGAAATGCTTCAATGAGTAGCTAAAAAGGTATTTCATCAATTGGACCATTTTTCGTTTAGTATTCTCTTGGGAGCTGCAATTAACAACACTAAGCTTCATTTAAATCACCCCAAAGCTAGAATTCTCACCTCATTGACCTGGAAATAGGTACCATTTAAAGGGAAACTTCCCCTCATTGCTGTTCTGCAAGGTATCTGGAGAGACATATTTTTTAGAAAATAAAAGATATGACGTAAAGGCAGATGTTATTGTTAAGGAAAGCTAGGTCTTGTGCTATTTTACCAGTATTGTGCCTCTGATAAGAGCTTGTGCTTCTCTTTTACTGTTGCATGAGAAGCATGTCTTATCGAAGCACAGTTCACCTTGTTCCTGAAATCGGCATATCTGTTCGGGAGGCTGAAACATATCTGCTGTTTCACCTGGTAAGGGCAACGTTAATGAAAAACGGTAAATAAGTTTTACAGCTAGAAAAATCAGAATTCATTTGGTCTCATCATCATAGCTGTTTATACCCCTTTAATTTATTTATTTTTCTTATCTGAATCAGTTGGCAAGGTAGAGTCAGGAAGCAGTTGAATCCTTATTTTCTAGGATTGTAAGTCTTGCTTTGAGGTAACATTCTAAAGTTTAGTATGCGCATACCTGGACTCCATATAGCCAAAAGATATGGGCTTGGGTCATCAGCTTCTCGTTTATCCATCTGAATCCACAGCTTATGTTAGAAAACAGTCACATTAGCGCAAAAAAATAGGTGAGAGATCAAATTTAAAGACTAACCCCTTCCAGCAGTGGATGTGCATCTGGAAGCTCATAGCTGCAGCAATACTGATCAAGTTAGAGATCATTTTGGTATGTAGCATTTCTTTCTCGTTCTAGCTTAAACAAAGGTCACACTTACACTTGATGCTCAGTTCGTAATCGACTGATGTGCTTAAGTTTTGGTACTGGTAAATATGCAACTTCTGGGTTCAAAGCAACAAGGGCTTTGGACATATCATCTTCTGCAATTTCCATGTTCTCTTGAATAAAGCTCTGTAAGTTTGTCGTAAATTCCTTTACGTTGAGCTCTATGACAGGTATTTCATCAGTGTCATCATAGAATGCATCCTCGATATCTTGTTCCAAATCTGCTGTGGGTAATTCTGGTGTCATTGGTTCTTCAATAACTGGCTCACAGATTCTTGGTGTGCTGTATTTCTGTTCAATGTTGTCCACAGATGAAGGCAGCATCATAGGCTTTGGTCTATGTTCAAAATTTTTGCTTGTGCCAATTGATCTAAATGAATGAACTATCTGTCTCTCTTGTGGACCAGGAAGAGCAAGTCTTGCACTGCATGAGACAGACAATGGTGACAATTATTTATTTTTCTTGTTATTTAATACATCTGGGAATTGTCTTTTTTATTCCTTTCTTTTGTCAAACAATAGCAAATGCATGAACCATGATGAAGCTAACCTTGCAAAAGCACTGGCAAAATGCCTACATTCACCTTTCACTGGGCAAGCATTGCAATTAGGATCTCTCTTTGTGCAGAAAACCTGCATCAGATTGAATAAAGTATCTCATGGTAAAACTCACTTTCATTCAGTGCATCATCTTTTTTGGTGTCAACGAATGATGAGATACTGCATCATACCTTACCAAAAGTTATCATTTGATAGTGTAGCTCATACCTGAAATGTGAAGAAAATGTATTTTTGATACCAATCAAACCATAGACTGGAAATTATTATTCTAGCATATAGCATTCTGCCAATGAAATATTACAATGTTTCCTGATCGAGCTTGCAGAGTCTCGGCCACAAGTATTTCTGGATGGATTCAAGCACTGGATAACTGTGTATGGATACAATTAGTATCCCATGCAGTTATTTATGCTCCATTATTTGTTTTTCAACTGCACTTACAGTTCAAGGAGATGCAATTGAAGTGACTCTGGAAGAGGCTGCAGTGGAACCCAACCCAATCGAACAGCAATGCGCCCAACATTTGTGTCAACCTAACAGGCATGCGGGTGAGTTATAGGTCTCATTTCTCATATTGATTATTGCTTTTTTTCATCGAGAACCCTTACCGGAAAAGCAAGATGATGAAGAGTTAACAGACGTACACACTCTACACTTTTTAGCCCCAGGCCTCGTATGCTAAGTAGATATTCCCTGAAAGACAGCTTGTTAACTATGATGAAGCATATTCCTCCACATTTAAATGGATAAACAAAGGTGTGCCCACAAAATATAATAAATGTTCATGGTGAACCAATTTGTACTTGGAGGAAACTTACTTGGCTTTGTCAGGTGGAACATCTCTCAACCATTCCAGGTCAGTTCTGCCATGATCTTGAACCAGGCGATCAAGGAAGTCCTGCAGAATCACATAGAACATTGCTTTTAGTTTTATGCATTCGGAGTTGGTAAAAGAGAGTAAATGACAATTGATTTTCTCTACCTTTATACGTTCTGCCAGCATGTTATTCATGCCTCTTTCTTTAATTGTTTCAGAAATCTCATGGACATCAGCATTCCGTACTGCATCATAATCTAGTGAGTCCATGGCCTCCCAGCTTCTGTCCTTTGCTCCATACTTTAGTTCAGCCTGCTTCCTCAAGGTATCCCAATCAAAAATACAGGCCTTCTTCTCAGTTTTTTGCTTTGTTGCTTTTGATGCTGTAGAGTCATCTTTATTTGGTTGTCTTCTGGGCAAATATGCCTGCCTGTCTTCTGTTAGAACCGTTTCTCGGACTGGTTCATATATTATGTTGCCTCTACTTTTACAGTTTTCTGCCAAAAAAACAGGCATCATTAATTCTATGTTGATATGCAACCATTGAAAGATTTCACCAAAAATTACCAGTTGCAGTTCGTTCAATGGGATTCGACAAAAATATTGTCTCCTCCTGATGCCTCTCTTGCTGTTTCTCTGGTTTTCTGAGCAGGATATCTTTTTCGTCAGATATATAATTCAGACTTTTCTGTGGTCCGTAGTCCACTTGTAATGAGCTAAACTCTGGTATTTCATTTCCTATGGCTGGACAAGTACCATCCATAGGTAGCACCTGGTTGGAGTTAGGCCCTTCTACACTTGGTCCATCTCTACCCTCAAAATTTTCTGATGTCAATGAAGATAAACTATGTCTTTCTGAGTATGATGGAAAACCAGCTTTGATTGGCGTGTAGTTCCAGGTATCCGCAGGCTGGAAAAAAGCGCTCAGGTCATGTGAGACATTGGATGTGGTAGGATTAACAAATTCATGTCTGCTGGATGCATGTCCTGTATTTTGCATGTATACTGTGCCCTCTAATTGATGATTCACATAAGTCAAAGGTTCCATATTTTTATGTGAACTTCCCTTGGCCTCAAAAACCAGGTCTCTACTGGCAATGCATCTTTCTTCAGCTTCTGAATTTGACCCTGAACTGGATCTAATATATTTGGATGCTTGAAAAGTTAAAGATCCAGAAGAGCTTTGTGATGAAACCACATCATCCTCTGTCCTTAAGATATAACCATTTGTTGAAAAAAATTCTTTTGGTATACTGGCATGTTCATCCTTGTATTCCAATAATTCTTCAGTTGTCACTGAGCTGTGATTGTAGGTCGAGTCCCCAATGACTTTGTGATCTGTCTCATCTGGGTATGTTATATGAATGTTATTATTATTTGCTGCTCTCCATGAGTTACAGGTATTTTTGTTTTTCGGAGGGAACTTAGCGGCAAGGCACATGAAGGCAGAACTGTAAGCAGCAGATAAATAATTTAGTTTCATTATCTAATTTAATGCTGTAAGGTTTCCACGGGAATATATCATACCTTGAAAGATGGTCGGAAACATTTTGTGTCAGGAACACTCCTACTACTGAGTCGACAACAGATCCTTTCCACTTCGAGAATCGTCTGTCCCCTGCAAGTAAAGCACATGTTCAATATTCTTTATGTTGTAATTCCTGACAACTATATGCATTTCAATTTATGAAGCAGAAATAGGATGCATTCTGTGATAAATGATTTATGCATGTGGAACAGATGGATGTAGGTACCTTGAACTTGATGCATCCGTGAAATAAAGGAGTCTATCCGACCACGAAAAACTTTTCTTTCATCTTCCCACCATTTTTGTTTATCTTTATCCATTGCCTCTGCACACTCACTTCCTTCGCTGCTCATTAGAAGGTTCCATAATCTATTTGTCTCTTGATCAAGGTCCACTCTGGGCCGTGGAAATTTTCGTTTGCCTGGATCAAATTTTTCATGTGGAACAATAGCACCATCCGCACTGTATGGAACAATTGCATACTGATCCTTTTGAAATGTTTTGCTATCCTTATCAATTATCTTAAGATGTTTCAAATGATCTACAAGGTCATTGATGGTGAATGCTTTTGTCAATTTTTTTAATCCTGTACAACATGGAGAAAAAAGTTACAACTTTGGTTTCTCTGAAGATCATCCTTAGGATATAATGATGACTCAGAATGTTTACCTGTGTCCTTTAAAGAGCTTACGTGACTTTTGTTGTCAATTGAAGATTTCCATTGTATTGTATCAATGGACACCTTTTTGGAGGAGGTTTTCCCAGCAGTCCGTTTTTTGACTGCAACACAATCAGGTGAGCTTACAGTTGTAATGTGTTTAGTACCTTTTTGAGATGTAGACTCATTATTTCTTCTAGTAAATTCTCCAGGATTAATATTTCGCGCAAAGAAAATCTGCTGTAACATTTTCTGTCTCATTCGTTCTGCAGACAACTCTTGAGATAAAGTGAAATGTCGCTGCAGTGAATCTTGAACAATCTTGCTGGAGTTATAGTATGAGTTTAATCCATCATTATTGTGCACAAGAGAGCTATGAGCATGGAGCTTGTTTGACAGTTGTCTTTCAGTCCGCAGGAGGTATTCAAGATGATTGGAATAGGTTCCATGATAATTATTATCCGCATGCCTTTTCTTGCTCACTTCTGAACTCTGTTGCCAAGTATTATTATAGGTACTGTTGTATCGGCGCACCTCTGGGACTCCATGTAAAACTACTCCAGGACCCACAATTCCTGTAGTTTGTGGTTGTCTCATCTCATTGCTGGCATAACTTCTCTTCAGACATTGAATGTCTATTGAATTCAAGAAATCCTTCTGGTTTTGAATTGTACTTTGTAGCCATGGTCGCCTTTGATTTCTCAAAATTTCTTTATCTGCATTTGCTTGAAGAGGAAGCTGGGTAAGATCCTTACTAAAGCCTCGATCAACCTGATTACTGGTACTGTTGCCACCATACTGGTTTATAAAGACATTCTGCATGCTGAAACTCCTGGTAGTGGAAGTATGGTGGTCTCTTACGGTAAGTTGCTGGGCTATGCTGCCCAAATCATGGACTGACATTTTGCTAGTAGAGGGGGCAAAGGAAGTCGGCACCTGTTTTATCTCTGGACCATATGTTTTTTGCACTTCAGTCAAATTAAAAGGATATTTACTCCCATTAGTATTTTCTGCCTGAATCTTGAGTTCTTCCCTGCCTTGTCTTGCAGCTGATTCATCTAAATCAAAATTTAGAGATCTCCTGCATGATCTTTTGGCTGGCTCAATATCAGATGCTTCAACATCTCCAGTACCAGGTGATGAGGTATTGATGCCATTTTTACGCACATAACTCCTCTTTGCAGGTGAATTTTCTCCATGTATGTTGCTTTGAGCAGTAGCAGATTTCGGAGTTTTTTTGGGTTTTCCTTCAACCACTACCTTAGGTAGGTACTTCTTCCTTTTTGGTGTTTTCTGCTGCGGTGTCTTGTTGAGATCAATTCCTTCAGTCCCACCATACAAATTAATCTTTTCATCAGAAGTTGATTCTGCGGTTGTTGAACCAATACCATTTTCCAAGATTTCGTCATGCTGCTCAAGATTTTGAGTTTGTTCAGTAGAAAAAGCATTATTCTGCTTATGGTTTTCTTGAATGTATCGCCACTGAGGCACTTGTGTCCCATTCTTTGGCTGCCTTTGCACATCTGTTGTTGCAGGTTCAAATGGTTGGGACGCTATAGCGGTTGAAGTTTCCCCTCCAACACTCGGTACCATGTTCAAATCATAGTTGTTGCTTGGGTAAGATATTGAATTTCTGCCTACTGAAACACAAATTAACCGATGTTTTCAATCAAAGAAACAGAAAAATGTTTACTTCGCATAATACTCACTGTTTGATATCTCTTGTAGATGGTAATTACCATACTGTGCATTCCGATTCATGCCTTGATGTTGTTCGGAGCCAACAAATGAGCGAGATGTTTGATTGACGCTGCCGATGCCATCAGATCGCACGATAGCTACTCCATTTGACATCGGTCCATGTTTAGCATCACTTAGCTTCATCAATTCTGCCAAAGATTTCACCTTTTGATGAGGAGGAATCTTCCCAAAGCTAACCACACCTACATTCTGTCTCTTGCAATTTTGCAATATTCCCAAACCTTGGTTGCTCTCATGCCGTACACTTCCTAGCCCTGTGTAGCCCATTTGGTCACTATTGCCTGGTACATTGTGTTGAACTGCTAAAGCGCCATGACTGATCCCGGAATTCGTCTCATTCTTCAACTGAGAAACATTATTATTGCTGCCAAAGACTGCATTTGGGATGTCATTTTGCAGAACATCAGAGTACACTCCAAGTAAGTTGCACCAATCTTCTTCCCCCGCTTGAATCGCAGGCATATCAGATACAACATTTCCCGGTCTCTTTACGGGTGTTCCCGGCATCCACATTCGGCTGTGATTGCTCGGGTTAGTTTGTTGTCAATCCCCTCCGCCCAAAGTTCCTTTGCAGATCAACATCTAATTCTCAGCTTCTGCAAGAACAAAAACATCTTTAGTAAACCACATTTACCAGATTATAAATCCCTAGAAAATCAAATCATTTTACCCAATTCAGATCTTATGCAAACACCCAGCTGCCTCTTATACATAAACGCACAGAAAGATAAAAGAAACACGGGTCTCAAGAATCAGCAGTAAAGAAGAAGGATTCTGATACCAATTCTACCTTAAAACAAAATAAGTGAAGCAATTCGGTAACTGATTTCCCCAAATCTTTACCAGCAAATACTGATTCTGATTCACTTCTCTCTTCTTCAGGAATTGGCGATCTCATCGTACGTCTTCATATTGTTTTGATTCACAAAGAGTCAATGCTGGAGACTCCCCAAGTCTTCCTTCGTTAGAACACAACAAAAACACACCAAAAAGTGAAAGAAAAAAGAAAAAGAAATAGTAGCTTCAAAGTAATGGGCAATCAGCAGTAACAGTATTTATAATTACCATCAACAACTATTTTATTTTTTTAAAAAGAAAAGCAGTGAAATTGGCAGACGGGATTCCCTTTCTCATCTCACCCGTTTCCTTCCTCCATATTAAATAAATTTAATATAATCAATTCTAGTTATTTCAGTTAAATAATTTGAAATCAATTTTATATATGTTATCAAAATTATTAAAACACTCTTAACCTCAATTTATTATAATAATGATAATGATATTTAAATTAATTTTCCATTACAATTCAATGTTTTAATTTTCGGAAATTTTGGTGATAAAACAATAATATTTACGATTAAAATTTTGGATTTAAAATTTAAAACACAGACTCGTGTTTTAATAAATGTGTATATACACTGAGAATTTTCTTTACAGTAGTTTTGTTGATTGAATAAAATAATTAAACTAATATTTCATATCAACCTGAATTCCGCTTGTCATAAAAGTAATTTTAATATAAAATCATCTAAATTAATTTCATCAAACTTGATATGTTGAAGGTTAATTTCGACTAAGCCTAATTTTTTAAAAAGTATCGTTAGATATGTGTCGAAAATGAGTTTGAATTTAAATTGAGAATGAATCATTCTACCTCTTTGTTATTGCTTGAATAAATAAAAATGTTTTGTTTTAGGTTTCACGAAGGAAGATCTTTATTTATTTGGTAATGTTTACTTTTACATGTGGAAATTAAAAAAAACACTATTTAATCCTATTATTGAGACAATGCCCCATAAATTTGAGAATGATGATGGAGAATGTGGATTATCATTAGATAGCAAAGAAATTACGAATTTATGATAATAATATAAATAGAGTCTTGAATTATTTCTTAATTCATATTTTATAGTTTTAGATTTTGTTTATACTTAATTTTTTAAAAATATATATATATATATGTGAAATATCGATACATTGATATGATAACCTTGGATATACGACTAAAATTAACTAAATGTATAAATTATATTTTCTGAGGACAAGATCGTCATTACACAACATTCTTTGGAAATTGGAACCCAACCGCAAGTCCGGAACTAAACTGCCCTTCGCCCCCTATACCTATAGCCTATAGGCCATAAACACCAAAGTCAATGTGGAAAACAAACTGTCATTCGTCCACCAAAAAACTATAAAATAATTATTTGTATCTTATTTAAAATATAATATTAAAATTATTGAAAATTAGTTTTATTTTACCTTGTCATTGTATGATTATGACTTATTTGATTTTACGACATCAAGCATCATCACTTAAATATCAAAGAAGACTTCTGAATGTAATTGATTTTATGAGACATAATTGCCGATTTCAAACCGAGACATGAAGATCGTTGTACACTTTAGAGATAATAAGCATACATTCAGGTCATTCCATAAATGTCCAATAGATCCTATATTATTTCATTAATGCAAATAATATTCGAAAATATGTGTATCAACTTGGATTTTATTATTTATGTATTATTAATTCTTCTTTGATCCATCGCAGGATCGAGTGGCAACCTCGACCCGAGCGGAAGTGGGTTGAATCACGATAATTCACCCGAACCTCAGTGAAAATTTTCCCGAGTGGGAATTTGACGTTTTAGTATCTAAATGATAACATCAAAGTGTGTGCCGAGAGTGATAGATGATGTTTACTACTCATATGTTGAATCTACAAATCAAATGACTATTGATATTGATAGTATATATTACTTATAATTGTGTTTACAAATTAGATGTCTTGAGGTTCATAAAATNAATGATAGAATGAAATAGAGAATAACAATAAAAACAATAAAAAAAACTTACTATAGAATTAACATACCAAATTGCGTATTGGGCAGAAATCAATATGTTTTGAAAAATTAGGGTTTGGGACCAATGAATAATTAATTTTCCGACTCTTGATTGCTAACAGTGGAATCTGCATAGAATTTCTGATTCTTAGGATTCTTTGTCACGCCTTCACATATTAATCTCATAATTGTTTTCCTTCCTGCAGGAACACTAAGCGCAGAGACAAGTGAAGATTGGATCAGCAATTGGGCCTGAAGAAGACATTAAGGACAACATCGAAATTCCTTTTGTTAATCTAGAAGTTGGACTTGTCTTGCATTTTGTAGCCCAATTAACCAATGGTCATATGACCATTGTGATATCAGTATTTAGAATTCTGTGTACGAACTTCTTTGGATTATCATGCATTTGCTCTGAATCATCTCCCTCAATATTCTATTCTTTCAAACCCTCTACATCCTTCTCTAATTATTCCCTTTCTCAGTAAGTTCTTGACAAATGGTATCGGAGCCAACAAACTGGGGCCTAAAAAGAGAAACCAGGTGAAGCTTAACGCCGCTCGTTTTGCAGAAGTTCTTGAAGATCCCGAATCAGTAAGCGCATATATGACGAATTCTGACCCGACGGAATATGGGTTCCAAACCCAACTGGACAATATTCAAATTGATTTCCGCACATCAATCCAATCGTTGGAAACGCGCATTGGAAAAAATATCTGAGAATCTAACGATTCAATCCAGACTCAACTGATGGCAATGGCTCAGCAGATGCGCACACTTTTAGAAGAAAAAAGTGTATTAGGACAATGAAGTAATACTAACCACGACACTCCAGATGGCCTCAACCCCAGCATAACTCATCTCCCGCCAGAAATTAACACTTCTCCATATCTAGAACCATACAGGGGACCAAAAATTGAGTTACCGTCATTTGATGGCACAGATTCAAGGAGCTGGCTTCGGAGGATCACCCAGTATTTCTCCGTTATGAAACATATACCCCAAAGGGATTGGCTGGATTATGCTACCCTTACGTTCTCAGGAAAGGCAGACAAATGGGCCCGAGGTTATCGAGCCACCTCCCCATCATCTGATTGGGATATGTTTATAAGATCATTGTTAAAAAGGTTTGATTACACCCATCCACGACGCGTGTTATCTGATTTCATGAGAATGCGACAGGAAGGTTCATTAATGGAATATTTGGATCAATATGATGAACTACGTTGCCACGTTGTTGTTTTACACCCCTATTTCACAACAGAAAATTTTCTAGCGGTTCTTATAAGAGGTTTAAAGGAAGAACTGCGTATTGCCCCTACCTTCTCAGATTTACACACTGAAGAGGATATAATTGAGTTCGTGAAGGGAAAAGATGCAGAATTTTCAGCCCTCCTTAGACATTCCAAGACAAAACATCCAAAAGAGTTTCCCTACCCCTCACGCACAAATCACACCTTCACTTCCTTATCGCCAGAGGAACCCCTGTCACCATATTCCACATGAACTTGCTAGAGAACGTTTCGAAAAAAGATTATGCATCAAGTGTGGTGCCCCGTATTCTAAGGAACACCGTTGCTCCACCAGACAATTATACTTGCTGGCTGCTGACGAAGATGAAGAAAATTATATTGATGAAGAAGATTCCATCAGGATACTAGAAGAAAAACCAGTAGAAATACCGGTTCATGTCTCTCTTAATGCAATTCAAGGCGAAACAACCTAGAATCATTTCCGCTTAATGGGTCGATATGGATCTAAGGACATTCACATATTGATCGACAATGGAAGTACAACTAGATTCTTAGATACTCAATTTGCGAACTCTCTCAAGCTTGTTACAGAGGAAACAACACCGCTCTCTGTTGCTACTGCGTCTAGTCATTGAACCATTAGTAATCAGGTTTGCAAAAACTTTTGCTGGACTATGAACTCTCACAATTTTTGTTTTGATTTCAAGTAATTCCAGTTAAAAGGATCCTATGACATTATCTTAGGAGGTAATTGGCTTCGGAAACACGATCCAGTCTCGCAGAGCTATCAAAATATGACATATACAGTCCATAATGCTGGAAAACCGATATCCTTACCTTGCTTTGGCTCACAAGCAACCCACTCTATGCTTTCCGCCCACCAACTCCCAAAGGTATTACGATCAACAGAGATATGTTGGTTAGCACAATTATTTCTTATGGAGTCAACAGATATACAATTACAACACCTTGAGACAATACAGTGACATCTTCAGAGAACCAGATTGCATCCCTCCGAGGCGAAATATTGAGCACAACATCACGTTACTCCCAGATGCCAAGCCAAAAAAATTCCCACCGTATCGCATACCTTATCATCTGAAGGGCGAGCTTGAAAAAATTATCAAAAAGTTATTACACACTGACCTCATCAGTCCTAGCAAGAGTTCTTTTTCGTCTCCAGTTTTATTAGTCTCAAAGAAGGATGGCGGATGGAGAATGTGTGTAGATTTCCGATATTTGAATGATATAACTATCAAACATCATTTTCCCATACCCCTCGTTGATGATCTTTTGGATGAGCTACATGGAGCCAAATTCTTCTCCAATCTCGATCTCCGATCAGGATTCTTTCAAGTAAGAATGCTACCGGAGGACATTTACAAGACCAGTTTCTCAACACATTTGAGACACTACGAGTTTGTCGTAATGCCATTCGGATTAACCAACGCCCCTTCGACCTTTCAATCCATGATGAATACCATTTTCGTTGAAGCTATTCGGAAATATGTATTGGTATTCTTTGACGACATTCTCGTTTATAGCAAAACTTGGAGCGAACATCTTATTCATCTCGAACATAGAAACGCAGTGAACGCACCTTTCAGATTGGTGATATAGTTTATCTTCGTCTTCAGCCTTATAGACAATCATCTCTATCTATCCGTCTTAATCCGAAGCTTGCTACCCGCTATTATGGACCCTATAGCATCAGTGCAAAGATCGCGACACTTGCTTATAAATTAGAACTGCTCCCAGATTGCAAGTTACATCCGGTGTTCCATGTCTCATTATTAAAGAAACACTTAGGCAAACGACATGAACCGCTACAGCACTCCCCCAGTATCACCGAATCAGAAATCATCCCAACTCAATTGCTTAAGGTTTTAGACAGACGCCTAATCCAACGACATAATACACCAGCTACCCAACTCCTTATACAATGGAATGGATCATCTACGAAGCAAGCCACATGGGAGGATCTCGACTGGATTCAACATCAATTTCCTACCTTCGATCCTTGGGGACAAGGATCTTCTCACGCCTTCACATATTAATCTCATAACTGCTTTCCTTCCTGTAGGAACATTAAACGTAGAGACAAGTGAAGATTGAATCAACAATTGGGTCTGAAGAAGACATTAAGAACAATATTGAAATTCCTTTTGTTAATCTAAAAGTTGGACATGTCTTGCATTTTGTAGCCCAATTAACCAACGGTCATATGACCGTTGTGATATCACTATTTAGAATTCTGTATACGAACTTCTTTAGATTTTCATAAATTTGCTCTTAATCATCTCCCTCAATATTCTATCCTTTCAAACCCTCTAGATCGTTCTCTAATTATTCCCTTTCTAGGTACGTTCTTGACATTCTTGTTGATAATGCAACTGTTTTGATTCAATGAGCGTTGTATGCAACTGAAAATAAATGGATTGCGGATGCAAAACGGAAGAGACGCTAGTGGAAGCGGCGCTGAAAGTGTTAAATACTGCAGATCCTTTCGAGAAAGCTCAACTAGGAGATGAGATTGCTGATAAATGGATTGGAGGTCAGATTACTCGCGCATTTGATGCTTCTTTGGACATTTCGGTACCTGATCGTCCTGCTCGGCTGGCCAATGTGAGACTATTGATTCTAAAGTGCTCGATGAAATGCCAATATGAATTTCTATGTAGGAACATGATTTTTAGGTGATTTTGATCACAGGTGAAGCTTGTATCTCCTAGCGAGATGCCAAAACTTGGAAAGGCGGGGAGCTTGCGGAGTAGGCAAGCCATTGTACATAGCCTGGTGCATATTGAGAGCTGGGCTATTGATTTGTCTTGGGTATTTCTCTTTTTTAGTTAGCTTTTCAAATTCTTCAATCGTTCCCATTCGTTGCTTGATTTAATAGTAGTTGCAGTATAATTATATCCACTAGATGCAGGATTAAGGCTCGGTGAAGCACATTTTAGTATACTGCCACATATAATTCTTTCTCCATAATACATGTTGGAATATTGCTTTCGAAAACAAACTTCTTTGAATCCAAATTCTCTTTCCAAATTTCAAAACTTGTTTGAATCAGTGTCTTGCACACTTAGTTTTTTCCTGAAACTTTAACGGTGAATATATGGTCGAACTAAGTAATAGTTTAAACTCTCAAATGTAGCTTTTACAATTCTTTAATTTTGAGCATGAAGTATAACTTTGATGATCTGTTGTTACATACTTTTTTCCTCATATTTAGTTTAATTTATGATTATACAGGATATAATTGCTAGATTTGGCAAAGAAGAGTGTATGCCAAGAGAGTTCTTCACAGATTTTGTAAAGGTAGCTCAAGATGAAGGTAGACACTTCACACTTCTTGCAGCACGGCTCGAAGAATTAGGATCCTTTTACGGGGCATTTCCTGCTCATGATGGTCTCTGGGATTCAGCCATTCATACCTCGAACAACTTACTAGCGCGTTTGGCAATCGAACATTGTGTCCATGAGGTATCTCACTATTCCTCTTTATATGTCTTGAGTTTTAAAAACAAATATTTTCATACATTTGGTAGGCCAGAGGACTTGATGTGATGCCGACTACAATCGCCCGATTCCGAAAAGGGCGTGATGAGGAGACTGCAGAGTTACTTGAGAAAGTTATTTATCCTGAGGAAATAACTCATTGTGCAGCTGGAGTGAAATGGTTCAGGTATTTATGCTTAAGATCAAAAAGTGCTTCTGATGAAGTAATTGCAAAGTTTCATGCGATTGTGAGGGAGTTCTTTCGAGGAACATTAAAGCCTCCTTTCAATGAAGCTGCTCGGACTGCGGCTGGGTTTGCACCCGAATGGTATGAACCACTTGCTGTTAAAGTTTCTATTGAATGATAGATGAGGTATATAACTTTGTTCATCAAGTTGCTGTTGAATCTCGACTTGATTAGTTCTAATTTTCAAATTTTGTTTGGAGTTGCAAATGCGAGGTTCCTATTAGCTTCATAACCCAAGACCCCCAAAAGCTGTAAAGGTCATTATTTACTGCTTGCAATTTCATATTGTCATAAATCAGTTGCTCGGAAACACAAAAAGCAAATACCCTAATTTACTATTTAACGAAAAGTAGCAAGTAATACAAATTGAAAAGGCATACAATAAGCAAGTAAGTCTTCACGACGACAGATCAATGATTTACTATGTACTTTGTGGTCGTAGTTAGCAGCCAATTGGTTTGGGCTTTATTAACTGGGCCGGTCCAGTTTTTCAGTCTGTGAGAAACCCATATTATTTTTATTAATATCACCAAAATTTAAATGGGCTGGGTCCAGTTATTTACGTGACTTTAAATATAGTAAAGCGGGAGCCGTTAAAAATCTAGATACGTGGTCAAGCCCATCTTTACCGTACACCTCAGCAGCCANACGCGTTTCATACATATCTTTAACAAATGAGAAAGGAAAAAGACACCAGAGATAATGACTGATGCTGATAAGAGGCAATGAATGTGCAAGATGGTGAAAGAAAGGTAGGCAGTGATAAAAAGTGATGATATCATGATAAATAGCTTCATATCACTATAAGTGTGATATGCATAAAGAAGTCGACAAATGAAGTAAAAGGGGAACACTGTATCATGCAAACCACTATACGAAAACTTCTTCAATAGTTATAGGAAAGCATAGAAACTAGGTCTAAAGCAAGTACCAGTGCAAAATTTCATTGAAATGATGCTTATCAGAAAATAAGCTAAGGCATCGTAGGTGGAATAAATGGATACAAAATCCCAATTCCCAGCACGCCAAACAGCTTTATACTGCAAGAAATCAAGATAATTAGTACATAATGCGAAGAAATAAACATTTTATTTCTTGTGGTGAAAAAATGAGAGGAATAAAAAGACCAGAAACCAAAATAATAAGAAAAATAAGGCTCAGAAGTTACTTCAAGCGAGTATCTTGGTATTCCCTTGAAGATATTGCTGTTGTCATCACGGAAGTACGGCCGGCCAGCCCCTCCTTTTTTTGTCAATTTTACTTACTGTCCATTTACAGCCTACAGGCACTCAACAGAAATCAAGTAAAACAAAGAAACTGCCCCATGGCTTCAGCCATTCAAACCTATTGCACTGAACTACCGTTTACCCATGCCTGTCCCTGCACTAGTTTATGTACTCAATTAATCCGATATGTTGGTCGTATTTTGAAATCCGGTAGAAACTGGTGGCGCCACGAGAGACCCAATCGTCGTTACCCAACAAAGTACCGTTGACGTCGTGAGTGTTGTCTTCCTTGTAATCTGAAGAAACTTTGTGACCCAACTTTTGCGATGATAATGGAAACCCAGCAGTGTTAACGTGCGTGCGAGAGGCGGAGCGTACATAGAGGAGGATTTCGAATGCTCACAGAGTCACCCGCTCGAAGGGGAGAAGATATTTATTTACGCACTTTCTCATTACCGTTGTAAAATACAGCCGTTGGAGACCTTCGAATTCGAGTTATAGAGATGCCGCACAATTAGCTAACGGGTCTCCACGCCCTAATTCAAACTCTTTTGCAAACTGTTTGTCCTACTAATCGATCGAAAGGATGGTTTCTATAAGACATAGTTTATTTATCTCAACAAGTTAACTGTTCTTCCCAAGCCAGTCAGGATTCAAGTGTCCATGTTAACAATTAGTTCTGTTACAAAATGGCTTGTTATTCCTATTTATTTATCTCCTCTCCGCCCATTCGTTTAAAGAATGGCTCCGAGTAATTAGTTTAAACATTTTATTAAAACTAGTTTCTATCATTGAAATTTGTAAATGGTTTTAAACATAAAGATGACCATTTGAATTATATGTCACTTTATCTATCGGATATTCGTTCAATTTATGGTTTATTTGGATAGATAAAAAGTTATGGATATGTAATGTATTCTAAAATTGTTTGTCCGACTTAAATAGGTTGAATAGTAATTTTTACATATATCTGCTTCGCTATCCTAATGGTTATATGCTACAAAATTAATTACACGTTTATATTTAATTATATATATTTATAGAACTACATTTGATAGAAAAAAAATTATAATTTTAGTTTTTTCTTATTTTACATTTAATATTGAATAATTTTCATTATCATTTTGTTTGATAAACTCATAATTTATCAAATTTGATAGTGTTAATTCATTATTTTTCTAATGTATTAATATTTAAAAAAATATATAATACTGCCGGATATAAAAATTTAATATGTAATTTTTTTTAATTTGATATTAATATTTTGTAGTTATCTTGATAATTATATTAAAAATTATGATTCTGAAATAATTAATTTGTGTTTTGTATAAAATATATTTAACTATTACTATATTGATTTTTTATATTAATAAATTATAAAAACAATTTATAAACTAACGGTTAATCATTGACTTTGGCAGTAGGGTTTAGTTGTGTAATCGCCCCATATTTACCTAATTGTCATCGCTATTCAAACTTCGTTAATCTTAAATAATTGGACGGTGCTTATATATGATCCCTATGGTTTAGAAGTTATGACAAATTGAGTCCCTATAGTTTGAAAATTTGGCAATTTTGAACCCCAAAGTTTTGGTATGACAAAACATGTTTCCTACTTTTGTTTGGTTTGACAAAACTAGTCCCTATTGTTTATCAAAATTGACAATATTAGTCATCAAACTCTTCAATTTTGACAATGTTAGTCTCCAAACAAAAACAATAGCATATTTGATCCTCGTAATTCCAGAATTTTGGCAAAAAAGATCCCTAACGATGTTAGAGGTCCTCAATGTTTTGAAAAATGACAATTACGGCTGTTAAATAATTTTGCAATAATGGTTCTCAACGTTTTGAAAAACGTAAACGCTAACGGCCGTTAAATAATTTAGATACCAATTTCGCCAAATTCCTCAAATTTGATGACTAGTTTTGCCACTAAATATAAATAATGAAGATTTGTTTTGCATTTTTTAAACTTTGAGCATTAATTATAAGCATTGGGGATTGAATTTACCAAATTTTACAAACTATGTATAAATATTGCTAATTAATTGAAGTTTGTGGATTGTATATGCTAAAAAATAATTTGAAAATCAAATTTATCAAAATCAACAAAACATGGAAACCAAGGTCGCCATTTTCTATAAATAATTTAAGCAAATTCTCATTATGTCTATAATTATATCATTCTTATTCAAAGTGGTTTTATGGGTAACATTAGTCAAATAATGTAGACATATTTTTTAATAAAAATGTAAAATCGACCATTAGAGAAATGGTAAGGGTGACTAATGATCAACATTGTATTTTTTTAAAAATACGGTGTGTTGAGATATATTCAATAGTTATGTGGAATGGAAGTGATGTAAAGCACAATAGAAAATAAAAAGATAAATATTCTATCAAACCTGCAACAATCAGTACTCCCTTATAATACAATAATATTTAGCATAAATGTTAGAAAAAAGCATGCAAAATTCAGCATATTAGTGTCAGATTAAATCTGCAAACTTGAATTGGTATGAGTAGATTAAATTCAAGAAAACCGTTTCATGAATTGCAGATATGAGTAAAAAAGTATCAGAAAAGGGCTGTGAAGAGATGATCATAGCAATGTGTCTTGAGAATGTAAGCTAGATGAAAAGATACCTTTGGAAAATGAACAAGTATTTTCTTGACATTTGCCCCAATCATGATTTCCCTAAGGCCTGTACAAAGAAGAAACCTTCAAAAAAGGCCGTTTCTTGATGTTGAATTCATGAAACACAATGTGAAATCAACTATGGAAAAAGCTGGTCCAAGTTGAAGAGCTTTCTCAACAAAATCACCTTCATGGCTGATCCACCTCCTCCTTCACTAGCCAATTTTGCACTGTTCACTAAATGTAAAACAGGGGATTTGGATTTACCAAGCACAAGTTCTGAAGCCATGTCGGTGTTTCATTTCTGCAAAACGCAAACTTAAAAAGAACGTGACCTATCAACAAAAACAAGTATATTATGCCTGGCCCAATCATTCCTTCCTAGGGCTTTCCGTTCGCCCACCTGCAAAAAGGGAAAATAGCATCAACAATCGGAAAGTTACTGAAGAGAGTTGGCTCCTGAGCAAGCATCTTAAAATGGCATACAATACATGTTGCAAGTGTCAAAATGACCATCCCATGTCTGAAAATAATACTGATTCGCCGTCCTAGGTGTAACCTAACTCGATAATCAAGGTCTTGGAGAAGCATAAAAAGCTTCCAAATGATTGGCTGATTAACAAGAAAAAGCATCAAAATCTTGAGGATAAACCTGGGCAACGACTCGATGGCCTCTATAATCAATTCTCAACATTGCAAGATTATATAATCCTAAAGTGTCTGCTTCTTGGAAGAGCTCTCAGATCATTGTTAGAGCTTGCGTTTGTTGCTTGTTCACTTACAGTCAACTGGGCCTTTTTATATGACTATCATCGGGAGAGGAGTGATTAGTGGTATTAGTCCTTTCCAAATTTGAGACAGCAGATTCATCACCATATGGAACTCCAAAAGGTTCAGGTGGAAAGTTTTCTGAATTCTCAAAATAATTTTGGCACAAATTTGTGCCCGTAACTTTTTCTTCTAATCCCTGATTCTTGGCGAATTGATCAATGTCCGCATCAACAGCAAAGCTGAAAAATATGTTGTTATGGACATACCTAAAAATCACACAGAAAAAACATCAATAGAGTCTGCATCGTGAAGCATCTAATTGAAACAAAAGCCGTAAAGAAACAAAACTGTACATATAGCACCAGATTTCACATGTACGAGACATATCAAGACTGTAAAAAGTGAGCTAGTGAAGCAAATCCATATATGAGCTGCATAAATGAATCTAGAACTCTAGTGATTTGAAATGTATATGGATTTTTTTGACCATATAAAGGAGTGGGAGAACGTAGCACATCAGTTATATAAATAAAGAAAAATAGCTAAATGAAGACAACATACATTTATCCTCAGGTACTCACATATGAAAGCACTCTGGATCAGTTGGATTAATAGGTGGAATGCATCTGCTCATTACTCCGATGGCACCTTTAGTCGTAGCCTAAACAAAATCAGAGGCCACTTTGTACAAAGCCCTATCTCTCAAGATCCTGCACAAAATTAATCAGCATATCAATGCAGAAATACAAGGCATTTAATATCCATAAAGCATAGCTGCATTAGATATATAAAAGATGCACTAGTTATATCAATCAGCTCATTTCCGAAAATTAGATTTAATGAGTTTTCAGCTGTTGCAGCATCATGTTTGTGATCTGAAATTTCCATCAACAAAATCAGAGGTCACTTTGTACAAATCCCTATCTCTCAAGATCCTGCACAAAAGGAATCAGCATGTCAATGCAGAAATACAGGGCAATTTAATATCCGTAAAGCATATATGCATTAGATATATAAAAGATGCACTAGTTATATCAATCAGCTCACTTCCGAAAATTACATTTAATGAGTTTTCAGCTCTTGCAGCATCATGTTTGTGATCTGAAATTTCCACCAACAAAATCAGAGGTCACTTTGTACAAAACCCTATCTCTCAAGATCCTGTACAAAATTAATCAGCATATCAATGCAGAAATACAGGGCATTTAATATCCATAAAGCATAGTTGCATTAGATATATAAAAGATGTAATAGTTATATCAATCAGCTCACTTCCGAAAGTTAGATTTAATGAGTTTTCAACTCTTGCAGCATCATGTTTGTGATCTGAAATTTCCATCAACAAAATCAGAGGTCACTTTGTACAAATCCCTATCTCTCAAGATCCTGCACAAAAGGAATCAGCATGTCAATGCAGAAATAAAAGGCATTTAATATCCATAAAGCATAGTTGCATTAGATATATAAAAGATGCACTAGTTATATCAATCAGCTCACTTCCGAAAATTACATTTAATGAGTTTTCAGCTCTTGCAGCATCATGTTTGTGATCTGAAATTTCCACCAACAAAATCAGAGGTCACTTTGTACAAATCCCTATCTCACAAGATCCTGCACAAAAGGAATCAGCATGTCAATGCAGAAACATAAGGCATTTAATATCCATAAAGCATAGCTGCATTAGATATATAAAAGATGCACTAATTATATCAATCAGCTCACTTCCGAAAGTTTGATTTAATGAGTTTTCAGCTCTTGAAGCATCATGTTTGTGATCTGAAATTTCCATCAGTAGGAAGATTATAAATCTAACCAGTAGTTCAAAATTTTGGACACACCAGGGACGGAATACATGCCAAGCCATGAGTTAGGAGGTGGCAGAGACTGAACATTTTCAAATGCATGAGCAGATGCCTTGTGATCCAATATTTCACAAAAAAGCAGGAAAAACCAACAAGACAATAAGATTATGACAACCAAGTTAATTTCAATACTTCGGCATAAAATTTGTTACCTTTCTTGAATTTTGGGCTAATATATTGTAGAAGAGCAACAAGGGATGTTGCTTCTAAAGAAGCTTTATTTGGTCTTGGGTCGAGAATATTCCCAGTGCTTGAATTGACATAGAATGCATTTGTAGTTCCAGTAATACAATGTTGTTTATTTCCATCAAGTGTTACAACATTCAGATAAATCAAGTCACCAGAAAGCCTGATTCAACAAAAACAAAAGTTCTATCAGCATCACAAACAATAACACCCTAAAGAGATTCTAAAATTGAAAAGTATAGGGCGAAACTAAAAAAGTAATGAGAGTATCTGAAAATTATAATTCCATGCAACATATGTATCTTGTTCAAATTGCACAACCTTCTGTAGCTAGGCAGTGGATTGAAAGACGAAAAGAAAATACTTTCAACACTCCTAATCTTGTTGGAGGGTGAAGAAAGTAAATTATTCAGTGAGACAAAATTATTCTCCCCAAGTAACAGGCTGTCCAGTTCTTGCACTTCAGTTTTCACTGCATCTTCATATCATTATAGAACATCAGAAAATGTAAGCANAATTCATGTGTTGAACTATAAACATGGGATAAACCAAACAGTGTGTTCATTAGAAATAGAAATGCAATTTTTTCATCTGTTTTAATTTAACAATATGCTATTGTTCATCTGTTCATTATGATACCATGCTATCATAACTAATTATGCTGCATCATATCTCCTTGTGAAATGTAGAATAAAATTTGAATCATCAGCACCTACCTTTGAATGGAAGTCATTTGACCAGCATATTTTTGCCATTGTCCACAGAGCCATACAAAAGTAAATCTGATTTATCACCTCCAAGGATTCCAGGCAGCACACTCTAAAAGGAGATGAAAAAGTGAGCATGTATACACACAAGATAATTGAACACAAGAGTAGCATCGTGTGCTTCACTATTGGTACATAATTTGCACAATGATATAAAACAAGAGTTCCATATCAGTTCCAGTCAGCACTGTACAAAAACTATATCGCAATATGAGGAAATAAGCATGATAGAGTGATATTATTTGTTCTACTAAAAAAATATCACAAAGAAGATAAACTTTATTCTGTCAAAGAATAAGAGAGCAAGAGAACTGTATGATATGTTCAAACACAAAAACTTAACGTGGGAATAGATGCATCTTAAAAATCTGCAGTATTAAAATTTAAGATGAACCTGGGCAATGACTCAATGACCTCTATAATCAATTATGTCTATTGCAAGATTATATAATCCTGAAATGTCTGCTTCCTGGAAGGCCTTGGTCCCTCTCAGATCATTGTTAGAGCTTGCGTATGTTGCTTGCTCACTTTCAGTCAACTGGGCCTTTTTATATGACTATCATCGGGAGAGGAGTGATTAGTGGTATTAGTGCTTTCCAAATTCGAGGCAACAGATTCATCAACAAATGGGACTCCAAAAGGCTCAGGTGGAAGGTTTTCTGAATTCTCAGAATAATTCTTAGACAAATTTGTGCTCGCAACTTTGTCCTCTAATCCCAGATTCTTCGCCAATTGATCAAGGGTCGAATCAACAGCAAAGCTGAAGAATATGTTGTTATGGACATATCTAAAAATCACAACAAAAAACATCAATAGAGTCTGCATTGTGAAGCTTCTAGCAGAAACAGAAGCCGTAAGGCAAACAAAACTGTATAGATAGCACCAGCTTTCACATGTACGAGACTAATAAAGACTGTAAAAAGTGAGTTATTGAAGCAAATCCATATATGAGCTGCATACTGATCCATCTAGAACTCTACTGATTTGATTATATGCTAGAATATTAAAAGCATAGCAATGAAATGTAGATGGATTTTTTCGACCATTTAAAGGAACGGGAAAACGTAGCATATCAGTTATGTAAAGAAAGAAAAATAGCCAAATGAAGAAAACATGCATTTTACTCAGGTACTCACATATGAAAGCACTCTGGATCAGTTGGATTAATAAGTGGAATGCATCTGGTGATTACTCCGATGGCACCTTTAGTCGCAGCCTTAACAAAATGAGATGTCACTTTGTGCAAAGCCCTATCTCTTAAGATCCTGCACAATAGGAATCAGCATGTCAACGAAGAAATACCGGGCATTTGATATACATAAAGCACAGCTGCATTTAGATATACCAATCAGCTCACTTCCAGAAGTTAGATTTAATGAGTTTTCAGCTCTTGCAGCATCATGTTTGTGATCTGAAACTGCCATCACAAGTTGAAAGGTGAACAGTTCACGATCCTAGGATTTGTATTGCAACATACTAAATTTCATCCTCTGTTATGACAAATAAGCAAAGATTGCCAGTCCAATGATAAAAAAATAAGTGCACTAGCAATACTATAAATCTAATCATTAGTTCAAAATTTTGGACACACCAGGGATGGGATACATGCCAAGCCATGAATTGGAGGCAGCAGAGACTGAACATTTTCAAATGGATGAGCACATGCCTTGCGATCCAGTATTTCACGAAAAGCTGGAAAACCAACAAGACAGTAAGATTGCAACAGCCAAGTTAATTTCAATACTTCGGCATAAAATTTGTTACCTTTCTTGAATATTTGGCTAATATTTTTTGGAAGCGCAACAAGGGATGTTGCTTCTAAAGAAGCTTTATTTGATCTTGGGTCGAGAGTATTCCCAGTGCTTGAATTGACATAGAATGAATTTGTAGTTCCAGTAACACAATGTTGTTTTTTCCTTCAATTGTTACAACATCCACCAGATAAATCAAGTCCCCAGAAAGCCTGATTCAACGAAAAGAAGAGTTTTATCAGCATCACAAACCAATAACCTAAAAGGATTCTAAAATTGAAAAGTAGAGGCCACCTGCAAAACGAAACTAAAGAAGTAATGGGAGTATCTAAAAATTATAACTCCATGTAACATATGTATCTAGTTCAAATCCCACAACCTTCTGTAGTTAGGTGGTGGATTGAAAGAAGAAAAGAAAATACTTTCAACACTCCTAATCTTGTTGGAGGGTGAAGAAAGTAAATTATTCAGTGAGACAAAATTATTCTCCCCATGTAACAGGCTGTCCAGTTCTTGCACCTCAGTTTTCACTGCATCTTCATATCATTATAGAACATCAGAAAATGTAAGCAAATAGAGGGACATTGAACCACAAACCTCCTGTGTTTAAGGCTGAGGTTTTTCTTGGTTTCATGTTGCAGCGCCAGAGTCGTGGACAGATGAATGAACAACTGAAAAAGAAAGTCATCACCAATGGAAGAAACGATTACACAAATACATACTACAATGCAAATACATCAACTGATAAACAACACCAANGACCAGAATTCATCTCCAAAAAACAGCTCCCACTAGTAATATCTGCAACTTCGGAAATGTCTCAGGGGCATCAAGAAGAAACTGCCTAACATCCATAACAGAATCTCCAGGACTCAACTGCAACTTCTAGATAAATTAAATACTGGGAGACAACAATTGAAGAGTTTTCAATGATTGAAAGCTGGATTCATAATTAGGTAATATGTAAACGTAAAAACACATGCTCATGAATGCACAAGATTAAACATTAACTCAAAATATCAGCTTACTTATAGTTCAAGCTTTTCACCTTCGGGTGTTTGAACAGAAACAGGATAAAGATGAATATCAGCTGCAAAAGAAGTTGTAGTATAACTAAAAGTTCACAAACCTCAATTGTAATGTAATAAAAATATGTCATATAAGTTAGGGAAGGAGGCTGCAAGCGCTGGAGGCAAGATCATTGCAGGAACAGGGATGGCACTCAAAGAATCAACCTAAAATATACAGAAGTTCAAACTTCCTCTTGTTAAAGTCAAGCATAGGAACGAACACTGGATATTTCTTCTAGTCATTGACACTTAGAGATTGCTTGGTAAAAAAAACTTGCTGTAAACAACAATTTTCCTTGAGATGCTGCTTACAAATGAAAAATCAATGCTTACAAAAAACAAATAAACAATATGCGGCCTGAATTCAATTTCATAAATTCAGAAAAAAAGTTCATCCATAGTCAATTAATCAATTCTTGCAAGCCACTGGAGAAATTCTGAACATTTTATCAATTTTAATGGCATATTAGAAGTGCCCATAAAATTCCAAAAAGTAAAGATATATGAATAAACAGAGCATTTAAAAATCAACCTTGCTTTGGTGAATTCTGATGCGGTGCATCATCTTTTTCTTTTTCCTTGAGTTCACATTAATCACACCATTAGCCTGAAAAACAGCATAACTTTCAAGCAAGGTCGAATCAGAAAAAACATCTTTCTTTGAANCAAAATATCAGCTTACTTATAGTTCAAGCTTTTCACCTTCGGGTGTTTTAACAGAAACAGGATAAAGATGAATATCAGCTGCAAAAGAAGTTGTAGTATAACTAAAAGTTCACAAACCTCAATTGTAATGTAATAAAAATATGTCATATAAGTTAGGGAAGGAGGCTGCAAGCGCTGGAGGCAAGATCATTGCAGGAACAGGGATGGCACTCAAAGAATCAACCTAGAATATACAGAAGTTCAACCTTCCTCTTGTTAAAGTCAAGCATAGGAACGAACACTGGATATTTCTTCTAGTCATTGACACTTAGAGATTGCTTGGTAAAAAAAACTTGCTGTAAACAAAAATTTTCCTTGAGATGCTGCTTACAAATGAAAAATCGATGCTTACAAAAAACAAATAAACAATATGCGGCCTGAATTCAATTTCATAAATTCAGAAATAAAGTTAATCTATAGTCAACTAATCAATTCTTGCAAGCCATTGGAGAAATTCTGAACATTTTATCAATTTTAATGGCATATTAGAAGTGCCCATAAAATTCTGAATAAACAGAGCATTTAAAAATCAACCTTGCTTTGCTGAATTCTGATGCGGTGCATCATCTTTTTCTTTTTCCTTGAGTTCACATTAATCACACCATTAGCCTGAAAAACAGCGTAACTTTCAAGCAAGGTCGAATCAGAAGAAACATCTTTCTTTGAATAATTGTTGGCCGCTTGATGTGACCCCTTACGATTCCTGGCACGATTCACCTTTCCAGCGATTCTATTCTCTCTATAACTGAAAATCCTACTCTGAAACCTAATAGTCATCTTCATTGTAAATAAAACTGCAAGAAAATGAAGTCAGTCCCATTGGAAGAAACGATTACACAAATACATGCTACAATGCAAATACATCAACTGATAAACAACACCAACATAAGAATGGGCAAATAAATATGGCCGCTACTTGCAAAATCCATAACTCCAACAAAACCAAATAAAAAACACTGATCACTTCAAGCCCGCCAGTGAAAGATCTAAAACTACTTACAAACATCCGCACAACACACACACAGCGTGATTACCCTCAATCCAGAAATATAAAACTACTTACAAACATATTACATCCGCACAAAAACACACAGCGTGATTACCCAAACCTATTTACTGTAAAAATCCAGAAATATAAAGTTAACTGGGGAAGTTCAATCAGTCCTTGACTAGAACTACCTCTTGGACAAAGATGACAACCCAATCCACCCCGGTCGATTAAAATAGAAATGAGAAATTGTAAAAAGAGTATCAGAAGGCTGTAAATTTGCGTTCCAGAGGGATTCTGGCCTTCATTGTGAGCCGAAGTATGTGATGATCTTATATCGCCGAGAGGGATGAGGAGGAGAGGATGAAGGGAAGAAGGAAGCAAAATAATTCTAATTTCATTTTCAAAAGATTGTGTTCTGTTACAACGATGAAGGATTCAGTCCTTAATACTGAGATTCAAAAGTGTAACGGCACTCTTTCAACGGTAACAAAAAAATGGGCTTAACGCTCTCATCTACTAATTCAAAAACTAACGGTAGTATTATGAAATGCTTCCTTGTTGTGCTTTTTCGACTTCCGTATGGCACTGCTCGCCTTCATATTCATATTCACTGGCTTGTTACATTGTGTGTGTGTGTGNGAAGGGAAGAAGGAAGCAAAATAATTCTAATTTCATTTTCAAAAGATAGTGTTCTGTTACAACGATGAAGGATTCAGTCCTTAATACTGAGATTCAAAAGTGTAACGGCACTCTTTCAACGGTAACAAAAAAATGGGCTTAACGGTCTCATCTACTAATTCAAAAACTAATTTAGGTTAGTGAGTTACAAAACACTAACGGTAGTATTATGAAATGCTTCCTTGTTGTGCTTTTTCGACTTCCGTATGACACTGCTCGCCTTCATATTCATATTCACTGGCTTGTTACAACTGATTGAGGAGTTTGTGAAAGAAGAGTAGCGACAAGATGATAAGGGAGCTGCTGCTGGACGTGGATAAACAGCCGATCGATGGTCCAATCCCATGGCCTTCGCCTTGCCCATCGGTTCCTACCGTGGAGTTCCAGTGCCAGTGTATTACTTCGGGTTTTTAATTCTTTTTTAAATAAATACTGCTTGAGGGTTATGGGTTTCTCATATTGTTGTATTGATTGCAGTTGTGGGATTCGGTGTCAAATAGAGTATGCAGGAGGAGTATCACTACCGCATTGTGCAATCAGCCATGGAGACTTCGTAATTTTAATCCAAAAAATGGTACTTGGAATAAGGGAGTAAGTGCCTAAATGTTTTGTTGGCGATGAACCGCGTGATGATGATTTTCATTGTTATGCAGAAGGTGGTGAAAAGTATGGTGTGACGATCGGATTTTTCAATCGTAATCTCAATGCTACTCGGCAAATTCATGGAACTGGTAATCATTTGTCCATTCAAGGTTTTATTTATTTTTTATTTCTATTGAGTTGAATGTTTGTATCACAACTGGTGGGTAATTGCTTTTTTTGTTGGGATTTACCGGTATTTTTCTGATTGTTTGACTACTCATTCGCCATCATCATACATTTTTTTTTGAACGGAAAGATTTTCATTCATTTCATTTCATTTCATGGGAGGTAACGGAAAATTACCCCCCAACATCTAAGTAGAGTTACACGAGATTACATAGTGGATGCATTCAAAACCGTCTCACGTGGCGCTTGAATCCATTCGTAAAGTTGTAACCTACTAAGCCTACCTCGATGTTAAATAATGTCGAAGGTATACAATTGTAGATCGAAAAGAGTAAAGGGACGCATATCTTTCCCTTCACTGAAAATCTGTTGGTTTCTACAAAACCAGAAGCGCCATAAGAGAGCTATGATCGAAAGCTTCATGGCTCTTTTAATTTTGGATTTCGATGGTTTCTTTTGTATCATTTGTAGAAGTGATTCCCATGTATTGAACTGTCTCCAAAATGCCTGAATTATCTCGTATTCCCAAAATAGGTGCTTGGAAGTCTCCTCTCTTTTACTGCACATCGGGCATACTACAGGACCATGTAGTATTCCTCTCCTGTAGAGAAGAAGGGATGTTGGAAGTCTCTTGTGTAAGATGAGCCAAGTGAAGACTTTGGTTTTCTTGGGCCACCACTCATTCCACCAATCGATTGTTAATGGTAAGGTTGTTTGAGGCTGATTGGCAATCGTTGATAAGTATGTATCTTTGCATTGGAATTGTTTTCCCGTTGCTCCCCAAGTTGGCACATCGCATATGTCTAGATTCAAGTCATGGTTTCTAAGTAAGATTATGAGCTCATGTCTTTGCACTGCTGTAGCACCCCTACTGTTCACCCCAGACAATTTGGTCAATTGCCACTCTCCTTCTATTATGTCCCCCATTTCCTTCACTGTACTTCCTTTATTTTTTGAGAGGGCATAAACTCGGGGGAAGAGTTCATTCAGCTTTCTGTTTCCAATCCATAGATCATGCCAAAAATGTATTTTATCACCATTTCCCAGCCGCCATATCACTGAAAGGGAAGATGCTGGAAATTTTTCTTTGCAAAGTTGGTAGACCTTCAAAATGTTCAACCAAATAGTGCTTGCAATCAATGTACCAAAGCCATCCAAACCTCCTCTAGGGCCGTATATTGCTTTTATTATATTGCTCCATTGAGTGTCTTCCTCCGTAAAGAATCTCCATATCCACTTTAATAACAAAGACCAATTATAGAGTTGAAGGTTCTTTATTCCCAGACCGCCAACCTCTAGAGTGGTAGTGACCAAACTCCATTTCACAAGTGGAGTTCTTTTTCCCGCCTTTCCACCCCAGAAGAAAGTTCTTCTGTTGGCTTCCATCTCCCTGAGTACTGATGTTGGGGCCTTAAGGAGAGTCATATAATAAAGGGGGAGACTTGAGAGTACCGCATTAGTGAGGGTTAACCTTCCACCATAAAACATTAATTTAGTTTTCCATGCCCTAAGCCTATTCTCCATTAATTTGAGTATAGTCTTCCAGGAACCAGCTTTGACCTGCTTTCTTTCTAGAGACATCCTTAAATATTTGAGTGGGAAGTCTGATGCTTGACAACCTAATCTTGAGGCCCATAGATTGACCTCGCCTGTAGGGACATTCAAACCTATTAAAGAAGACTTGTGAGCATTTATCTGTATACCGGAGAGGAGACCAAAACCTGAAAATAAATATTTGATGAAGTTTAGATTTTGCTCATCCCATTCTCCGAATATTAGTGTATCATCGGCGAACTGCAAGTGAGATATAGAGGTGCTATCTTCCAGTTTAAAGGCTTTAAAAAGTCCCATGGAGACTGCCTTCTCCACTAACTTGCTAAGAACTTCAGCAATAATAAGGAAGAGGAACGGTGCTAGTGGGTCTCCTTGGTGAATCCCTTTAGTTGGCTGAAAGAAACCAGTAGGGCTACCATTTACCAAAATAGTCATAATAGAGGAAGATAAGCATGCCTTGATCTAATGTATCCACTTTGGGTTGAATCGCCATCATCATACATGGCTAATAATTTTCAGCCTTTAACCTTATGAAGTTCATTTTGGGAATTTGGTTACTATTGCAAAGCTAATGTGACTCTTTTTGGTGTTGATCTTATCAGCACAATTGTCATGAGATTTTTATGATGTTCTTGGTATTGGTAGAAATACGACAACCTCTGAAATCAAGAAAGCATGTTGGTCTTTCATACAAATGTATACAAAATATCATTTTATAAGACTATCTCCAACCTTGTCCGTCCGAAAACTTCATTCTCTTTCTCTCTGTATATATCATCATATTTTATTATTAATATTAATATTAATATCTTTCTCTCTGTAGACATCATAATATCAATTAATCATGAAATTATTAATTATCAATATACCGTTCGATTTTTCATACACATATTTTATAATTGTTTTACATTTTAATTTTTTTTTAAATCACCCCTCAATTGAGGAAAGAGAATGGTCACTCTCTTTCCTCAATGAGGAGAAAGGAATGATGAGGTGGCAAAATGTGGACGTCTAGTCAGATTGGACGCCCACCGTTGAGTTGGTCTAAAGTACTTGGATATTTGGCGCCTTAGTAAAAAAGAAGCTCAGATTTAGTTTCATTCCTGATCATGGATCAAACTAATCATTCTTTCACTTTGAATGACTATTTTTGTTACATCTTGATTTTAGAGCCTGACATAATTTTGGGTTTGTTTGGTACTCAAATTAAAACTGCGGTGAAGTGCGATGCGATGTTCAGATCGTGATTTTCTTATGTTACACAAAACATAAGCTTAATTGCGATGTGATAATCGTTAAAAAATCACGATATCATCACAACTGTTAAAACTAGTTGTGGCCTCATAGTGCTTTTGGAAAAGACTAATTTACTATTAATTCTATTAATTATAATATTATTATATTTATTATTTTACATTTATAAGGGTATATTAGTATTTTTACGTAAATCGCGATCATAATATCACAATTTTACCAAACATATTTAAAAATTCACGATTATCATATCTCACCACACCGCACCTCACCACATCTCACCACACTGCAATTTTCTATACCAAACAAACGTATGAAGCTGAAAGGAAGTTCCAAGAAGTTCAGAAAGCCTATGAAGTATTTTCCGAAATCTGCTGTTAGTGGCCAAGGATCAGGTTTTGATCCATTTGGAGGTGGCTTCAGTCCTTTCCAGGATATATTCAGAAACTCTGATGTAAGCCTTTTTCCCGAATGATATTTTCCCAACCTTGCATGTATTTCATGTTGAACTAACACTCGTTTCTTTTTTGGGGTAATTTATCTGGAAATTAGATTTTCAACATCTTCAACAACATGGGCGGTGAAGATGTTAAGGTTACGATCAGTTTTCTATCTTAGATTCATCCTTCCGTGGATATTTAATTTACTTTTTGGGATTAACCCATTTCAATTTATTGCATTCTAACATATACAATTCAGGTTTCTATTGAACTATCCTTCATGGACACTATCAGCTGTGGCTGATTTGGCCTGTGATACTGGTGGTACATAAATTTTAATATGGATTTTTTTATGTTTGCGGTCAAACGCTGACTTGTTTTTAAATGTAATCTAGTTAAGAGCCTATAATTTTTTTCTTGGCACTTTTATTTTTGTTCTTAATTTATTTTTTTCTTTCTCAAGGAGGCCTGAAACATGTAAACGATGTAGGGGTTCTGGAATGCTGAGCATCAGTAACTTAATTTGTTGTTTTAATTAGTTTATATTTCCTAAAATTTAGTGCATTTAATTCCAGATAATATCACAAAATGATCCTTTCACGCTCCAGTCAACCTGCCCGCAATGTGGAAGAGCTGGGAAAAGTGTATCGGTATGCTTTTATACATACAATAATGTATTCTTTGAAGTATTATTATATTGCAGCAAACTTTGTTTGTTGAAAGTGGCTGAATCCGGATTATACTGTATAGATTTATTAACCCGCAACATGGTTTTCTTAAACATATTTTTCTGAAATTCATTTAAGCATCTGTGATCACCATGTTCTTTCTTCCTGCTGGCAATAAAGTTTCTGCAAGTCTTGCAAGGGTCAGAGGGTTGTAAAAGGGCCTAAGACAGTGACAGTAAATGTCATGCCAGGTTTATTTATTGAACATTTTATATTGATCCTTTGCATTAATCATTTATTTCTTCTTCGAGTGATTTAATGTAGTTATTGAATCACTTTCTACTGAATGGATCAACTATTGTTTTAATATACGAAAGAATCTGTTTTTCCTTCTGTTAAATCCAATATGTATTTGCTTTAGACAAAAAAGTGCCTTTAAAATATAGATTGTGGTGAATTAGTTATGGCTTAATTTTTTATTGTCGCCTTTTCTTCAGGGGTTGACAACAACGAAACACTGATATATTCAAGATTGTGGTGGAGCTGACCCCGATGGGAATCAACCTGGTGATCTGTTTGTCATAATTAAGGTTGTCGAATTGATCTGCAACATTACCTTTTCCTTATCTTTTCCGTACTCAAAATATTTCAAACTTAATATACTTCACAGGTTCGGGAAGATCCGGTGTTCCGGAGGGAATGTTCTGATATACATGTAGATGCGGTTCTCAGCATCACTCAGGTAATGGATTTTGTTGGATTTGTGTATATAAAACATGGATTGTGAGTTGGATAATTGTGTGTTGCAGGCAATTTTGGGTGGCACTATCCAGGTTCCTACTCTAAGTGGAGATGTTGTCCTCAAGGTTTGTTATGGTCTTGTTTTTGTTTAGTCGGCAATTTCGTTTTCTTATCTTCTCAATTCCTTGCGTGTCCTGTAGGTGCGCCCTAGAACTCAACCCGGGCAAAAAGTTGTCTTGAGGAAAAAGGGTCAGTTTCCATGTCACTATTATACATTCATTCTATACTATAGGTGTTTAAACACATTTCTGTTTGTATTTCATGAGAGTATCCATGAAGTAGATTCCATCGACGATATGTACTGCACTTATTGTTCATCTAAAAGTGCAAGATTTGATATATTTTTGTGGGTTGAAGCAGGGATTAAAGCTCGGAACGCTTATTCTTTCTGTGATCAATATGTTCACTTCAACGTTATGATTCCAACGTGAGTTACACATTCTAAAAGTAGTATTATTTTTTCTCCTCCATCATCTACCATGTTAATGAAATGCCTCCTGTTGTGTGCTTTTTCGACTTGCGTATGGCACTGCTCACCTTCATGTTTATATTCACTGGCTTGTTACACATTGTGTATGTGTGTGTGAAACAGGGATATCTCCACGGCAGAAGCAACTGATTGAGGAGTTTGTAAAGAAAGAAGAGCAGCGGCAAGATGATAAGGGAGCTGCTGCTTCTGGAGCATCATCAGATCTCTTTTGATATGCCTATGGGGTTTGTTCATTTGATTCAGGTACACCTATGGATCTATCATCAAATAGCGCTACAAGAAACCACCAGATTTTCAGGATTATTATGAAAAGAAACCCATTCATAAACTTCGTAAAAGTAACCAAATAATTAAACTGACCAGAATTCATCTCCAAAAAACAGCTCTCACTAGTAATTGCTAATTCAAAAACTAATCTGAACTAATAAATTGGGTTTCGGTTTTCTTTCTTAATGGTTCATCAGATCCATCGTTGTTTTCCTTTCTTTGTTCGTCTTCTTGATGTGCATCTGCAATGGTAAGAAGTAATAAGTGGAGTAGGAGTCAGGTTCGTGACAAAGTAACAGCAGCGACAGAGAGAAAAGCCGAGAGACGGCGGTCAGCGACATACTCCAGTGTAAAAGTAAAACCCCCATTTGTCCACTTAATCGTATTTCTGGGAGTAAACTTGTGAATTTAAACATTCCATGTATAAAAAGTTTCAGGTTGATGAAGGGATTATACCTTATATAACCTGGCGAAGCCCTGCCTTAGTCGCACTTCTAGAGGCAGCGAAAGGAAAAACCGTCATATTCGCTGATCGGGACATTACGATTCTGATAAGGGAAATTGCCCTTATCAGGGATTTAGGGCACCTTGTTTTCTTTCAATCTTGTTGAGATTTAGTGAGTAGTAAGCATTAATTGAACAAAACCGAACAATGCATCTTCAGGGATATTTAGTAAGTAGTAATTCTGATTTGTTGTTTGATTCCCCTGAACATTTGATTATTCTTATTGGTCCCTCCTACCCTGAACTATATAATATATTACACAATTTCAATCCTCCTTTATCTTCTTCTTCATTCTTCTTTTTCTTTATATTGATCAGGGTTTGGCTTCATCATATGTATTGAAGAGAGCTATGAATGACACTTAAATTCTGGTCCAGCTACAATGTTGGTTACAATGGATTATCGAGCACAAACACGACAGCTGCATTTCCAGGTTCCTTCATTGACTTGATGAATGCTGGTATGGTCTGCTCTGAATTCGGGTTTCATGATTTACATTTCAATGGATAAAGTTTTAAAATTTTTACCAGGTCGATGCACCATACATGGCCGCTTATATGGTCATGATTAAGGTTGTCAAATTGATCTACACTATTAAATTTTCCTTATCTTAACCGTACCCAAATCATTTTAAACTTAATGTACTTTACAGGTTTAGAAAGATCCAGTGTTCCGGAGGGAAGAAGGTTCTGATATACATGTTGATGCAGTTCTCAGCATCACTCAGGTAATTGATTATGTTGCATCTGTGTGTTAGGTGGCACTATCCAGGTTCCTACTTAAAGTGGACATGTTGTCCTCAATGTTTGTTATTGTCTTGTTGTCGTTTTTTTTACGTAGTCAATTTAATTATCTGTTCCTGTAGGTGCGCCTTGGAACTCAACCCGGGCGAAAAGTTGTGTCAATTTCCATGTTACCATTATACATTCATTCTATTCTATAGGTGTTTAAACACATTGCTGTTTGTAATTCGTGAGAGTATCGATGATATAGATTCATTCGACGATATATTTTTGTGGGTTGATGTAGGGATTAAAGCTCGGAACGCTTATTCTTTTGGTGATCAGTGTGTTAACTTCAACGTTATGATTCCAACGTGAGTTACATAACACTAACAATAGTATTATTTTCACTAGAGATCATTGTCTTGATCTCTCGACTCAAATATTTTTATATGGGGTTTGTTCTTCTTCTACTAGGGATTTACGATTTTTTCAGATTTTACTCATTTCATATGGGGTTTGTTCTTCTTCTTCTGGAGCATCATCTTGGTCATTTCATTCATTTATTGCTCCCTCAGATGTCTCGTTGGGTGAGTTCATGATATTCACAAGTTGGTACGCCATGGGGTCGAGTTAGAAGCCGGCAAAGGATTTCTTTCACATTTCTACGGCAGCTCAGGCACCTCTCTCGTCTACACCCTCGTCTACACCCCTTCCATGTTTCGGAAATCAATATGAAAACTAATTAAACACCATGTTACATATCACATAAAATATAGCTTTGGAAAATACCTGGTGAGGCAACTTATATGCACCCCATACAGTTAAATGCAATTGGTAAAGCATGGTAGCAAACGGCTGTTTGAATGTGTTACTCTCCGAGAAGTCTTTCGTTCATCTTCAATGCTTCTTGCAAATATCAAAGGGCAGTATCCATTCTCCGGGCATCTTGATGCATCATGGCAGCGTTTATGAAAGTGGCATCTTGATGCATCAGGGTGATCTGGACCAGACGATGAACTTAGTAGAAGCAAAGCTCGTGACATATGCTGCAAATGCTGGTTGAGTCCGTGATAAAAGAGAGCCATATTTCCATAACTCTATCAAAATCTCTATCTTATAATAGAATTGACGATTTCTTTGATTTGTGAAGATGAAGCCTGAGATAGAAGTCATTGTTTTCGTTCATATGCCGAAGGCCAAAAACTCATAATATGGATGTGAAGGGGGAGAAGATGATTTGCCTGTGAGCGGTGTCAGGGTGATCTAGTCCATGACCGCTCATTTATGAAGCGGCCCATGCCATATCCCCAGCATAGTACTAGACCATGGTTCGGTAGCTGTATCATTGAAAACATTCACAACAACACATTAGCAATTATACTTAATCTCAGGTAAAAAAAACTATGGAATGGAAGTGGAAATGAATTTAAAGCAATTACCGGCAACAATTTGCAACCTCTCCATGCATTGGACATGTAACTTGCATTTTTTGAGCCTTTGGATAATCGGCTTAAACAATAGATTGTGATTACCGAGAAATCGCAGAGATTTGAGCTTTGTACCTGCTGAAGCAAGGTGAAAGCTTCCAAAAACATAGTGTATGCCTCACTGAGCATTCCCTAGGAAAACAATGAAACGAAAGATGAAAATATGTGATCTATAACAAAGTTCTATAAAATATNTGCAAAGCACTAGATTTCAAGAGCAACAACCTACATGCTGTATCGGCCAACCCATTGAAGTGAGGAAAAAACCTTCAGGATATTGATTTCCTGAAAAATTTAAATATTTCCATGATCATTAAAAATTATAATTTTGATTTTAAAAACAGAAACTAACTAAAGGAAAAAACAATAAAAGCTCACAAGCTCCAATTCACAGAGATTTCGTAAGTCTCTTGGTAAAGTAACTCGTCGATTGGTGTCCTGTCCAAATGTAAATGTTAAATTTAAAAAATATGATTAAGTGGTTGCCAATTCATATTCCATATAGAATGTAAGAAAATGTACGATACTCAATATTACATCTCTTTGTTTCCATTTCTGCGAGTTTTATGTATATTTCCACCATCTGCTTCATCTGTCACGAAACAAAAACATAAGAAAATGAATAAAACATAAGAAATAGAATGCATAGTTAACATAAGAATGGTAAGATCAAATCTCTCTTAACAGATCTTCTGAAGCAATCTTCTTGTCCATATCTACCACCAATGAGTTCCTACTATGTTGTCTGTCCTTGATGTGATCACCATTTGCAATAGATGGAAGCTAAAGATCAAAAGAATAAAAACAGATCATCGCATTTAACAAACAACATCATAAAACATGAAATTAAGAACCAAAGACAAGTAGGTTAACATTCACGCTAAATAAAAGATCAAGGGCCATCTTTTTCACAAGGGAAAGCAATGCAAACTGCAATTTTTTTGAAAAAGTAGGTAAGCAGCAAAGTGTATTTTCTTTGTCTCCACAACAACTACAAATTAAAATCGAATTCTAATCCACAATTTGATTAGAATTCGGTGACCCTTGGTACCCATAAAAAGGAACCACGACAAATTCATTTTTAAAATGTTATATCGTTTAAAAAACAGTGATTAAGCATTCAAACAATTAATATAATTACTTAGAAGATTGGTTAACACAATAATAAAATCATGCACAAAGAAGTACCTGAAATCTTGCAGGCCCTGAAGAAGCTCTTGCACTGCCAATCCGTGAAGCAATTTGGTAAACCAAAAGTTTAAATTTGTATGATTGCACCTGCAACAAAATGTAAAATGAAAAGCACTAAGAGACTGAACAAGGGCCAGCTTAAATGGTACTTTACCTCCTTGAAAGTGCCAAGCATGCTATCAATAACAATCTGTCGAGTTTAAAGATTTAACCACATTGAAGTTAGGCGGAACACCTAAGAGAAGACAAGAAAATACTTTATCAGGTTTTTACATCACAGTATAAAATATTTGTAAGAAAATTAATTAAAAATTCAACAGTGAGTACATACCACCCGGATATCATATTTTTCGCCACTGATTACGCATTGTTTGTATCCTGATAGAGCTGTGGATAGTAAATTATCCTTGTCTCCCTGGTTACACGGATGAAAGAGAAGAATATAAAGATGTAAAAGCTTCCCTTGAAAAGAATAAGCTTCAGTCCAATTGAGTAGAGCATAAGGCGCACCCAAACGCCAGCATGCTAGAGAAAAATGTGAAATAATTTTTTGCTGAATGATGACAAGGAACCTTTTTACGCTTGATTTGGCAATCCAATTTGTATGTAAAAATAGCGAACAATATGTGCATTATAATATCATAGTCGATCATATTTATATAAAGAAACTAAGCCTATGATATTTCACATGCCAAATTGAGTATACACATTTCCTAAGAAAAAGTATAACCTATTCATACCTGTAAGTTTTGTTCTTCTTGGTCCATTGCAAGCTGCTTTTGAAGCTCTTGTATTTTCAATTAAATAAGTGGCTTTGTCACTCTAAAACCCATAAAGAAACCCATACTTATAAAATTGAAGTAGTGAGTTCTTCCTAAATCATCAGAGAGCAGAAGTGTAAAGGTGACGTGCCTTCACAAAACTCTTAAAACGCTAACAAGTGCATCAAGCTTCTTTTTCTGCATATTGAGAATCCATTTAATATTGGCATGTAACAGCCACATAAATGACTCACAATCTGGAGTTTGGCCTAGTATATCAGCATCACGTGGGGTGATTCTCATCAGATCCAAAAGATAGTGCCTGGATATTAAACACAATCATAAAATAAATACATAAGGATAAGATCTTGAGGATACTATAGAAATTTAGGATTCAATGGGCCGAGGAATGTAGTCCAGTACATAAGAGAAGTGAATCACATTGAAAAGACTTAGGCCAAATCAATTACCCATGATATCACTCCCCTTATAAACTAGAACATTTCTATTTCCACATCCGATGTGGGACAATGTTTTAACAGATACATCAATCATCAGCGGCAATATGAGAATATCACAATATAATCTTGCCTTTGCAATAAAAATTAAAACAGAATTTGTATAACAAATCAAAACAAAAAAGAAAAATTATCTGGAAACTATATATACTACGATTTGAAGCACCAAGCAGCAATTAAAATAAATAAGATATTTCATAAGCAGAAAGATTAGGTTCATAGATGTTATTAGCTAATAAGTTTCACCTGTCATCACTGCCAACAATGCCTTTACACTCAACTGGAGCAGCTAAATTGAAGACATTTCCAGATCCATCAAGAACACAATGCTCCTTCAGATGTGCTGAACTATAAACAAGGGCTTAACCAAGATTATTCATAAAAACATTAATTTATAAAGCTTCAAGATTTAAGTGTTTACAAGTCTGAGGAGAAACCTTATTTCAAAGTCTGAAACAGAAAGTGAAAGTTACGAAACACTCTCCTTGTGAAATGTAGAGTAAATTTCGAATCCTCAGCACCTACCTTTGAATGGAAGTCATCTGACCAGGATATTTTCTTGCCATCGTCCACTGAGCCATACAAAAGTGAATCTGATTTATCACCTTGAAGGATTCCAGGCAGCACACTCTAAAAGGAGATGAAAAGTGAGCATATATAGCACACAAAATAATTGAATACGACAAGAGTAGCATCGTGTGGTTCAATAGAGGTACATAAGTTGTGCAAAGACATAAAACAAGAGCTTCATGTCAGTTCCAGTCAGCACTGTAAAAAAACTTTCTCGCAATATGAGGAAATAAGCATGATACTGATGGTCAAAAAGATATAGAGTGATATTATTTGTTCTACTGAAAAAATATCATAAATAAGATTACTTTATTCTCTCAAAGAATAAGGGACCAAGAGAACTGTATGATAAGTTCAAACCTGGACAACGACTCGATGACCTCTATAATCCATTATGGCCATTGCAAGATTATATAATCCTGAAATGTCTGCTTCGTGGAAGGCCTTCAGATCATTGTTAGAGCTTGCTTATCTTGTTTGCTCACTTTCAGTCAACTGGGCCTCTATATTACTATCATCGGGAGAGGAGTGATTAGTGGTATTAGACTATTAGTGCTTTCCAAATTTGAGACAGCATATTCATCAGCAAATGAGACTCCAAAAGGTTCAGGTGGAAAGTTTTCTGAATTCACAGAATAATTTTGAGACAAATTTGTGTTCACTGCTTTTTCCTCTAATCCCGATTCTTGGCGAATTGATCAAGGGCTGCATCAACAGCAAAGCTGAAGAATATGTTGTTATGGACATACGTAAAATCACAAAGAAAAAACATCAATAGAGTCTGCATCGTGAAGCTGCTAGCAGAAACAAAAGCCTTATGATCTGGACCAGAAGCAAAGCTCGTGACATATGCTGCAATGCTAGCTCTGTCTGGTTTAGTCCAAAGAGCCATATTTCCATAACTGTATCAAAATCTCTATCTTATAATAGAATTAACGAATTCAAAGAATTTGTGAAGATGAAGCTAGAGGTAGAGGTCATTGTTTTCATTCATATGCCGAAGAACTTCTAATATACATTTGAAGGGGGAGAAGATGATCTAGGTCCAAGGCAACGCTCGTTTATGATTAGCTCCTTGTGCTGTTGCATTATTGCTCCTGCCATATCCCCAGCATGGTACAAGACCATGGCTATGTAGCTGTATCATTGAAAACATTAAGAACAACACATTAGCACATATACTTAATCCCGGGTAAAAAAAACTACGGAATGGAAGTGGAAATTGCAACGTCTCCATGCATTGGACCTGTGATCTGCATTTTTTGAGCATTCGGCTTAAATAATAGATGGTGAATACCGAGAAATCATATAGAGATTTGAGCTTTGTACCTGCTGAAGCAAGGTGAGAGCTTCCGAAAAAATAGTGTATGCCTCACTGAGCATTCCCTAGGAAAACAATGAAACGAAAGATGAAAATGTGTGATCTATAACAAAGTTCTAGAAAATATCTGAGGGCATGATGCATAGCCTTTTCAAGTTCTAAAAAAAGCATGGTTTTGTTGTTGTATTGTTAAAAAAAAGCCTATTCAATCGAATGAGCATATTCTCACTTTTCCAATATAGCGAATGTTAATGCCCTGTGCATGGAGCGCCTCAGTTAAAGCTTTACTTCTGTAAAGGCATTAGCAAGTGAACAATTTCAAGGTCAATCTAATGCAAGAATAAGAACCTGAGATCCACTGACTTATTTTTTTCTTTGAGTATTAACTTCTACAGAGATGCTAGCATTTGCAGGAATATCTCGTTCTGATTGGAACTCATCCTTTGATTTCTCAGCACTTCAGCCTTTTGATTACACAAACTATATATACTACGATTTGAAGGTTCATCAACAAATGGAACTCCAAAAGGTTCAGGTGGAAAGTTTTCTGAATTCTAAGAATAATTTTGAGACAAATTTGTGCACGCAACTTTTTCCTCTAATCCCTGATTCTTTTCCAATTGATCAAGGGCCGCATCAACAGAAAAGCTGAAGAATATGTTGTTATGGACATACCTAAAAATCACAAAGAAAAAACATCGATAGAGTCTGCATCGTGAAGCTGCTAGCAGAAATAGAAAACCGTAAAGCAAACAAAACTGTATAGATAGCACCAGAATTCACATGTACGAGACACATCAAGACTGTAAAAGTGAGTTATTGAAGCAAATCCATATATGAGCTGCATACTGATCCATCTAGAACACTACTGATTTGGTTATATGCTAGAAGAGTAAATAACATAGCTTTGAAATGTAGAAGGATTTTTCCGACCATTTAAAGGAATGGGAGAACGTAGCACATCAGTTATGTAAAGAAAGAAAAATAGCTAAATGAAGACAACATACATTTTTCATCAGGTACACTCACATATGAAGCACTCTGGATCAGTTGGATTAATAGGTGGAATGCATCTGCTGATTACTCCGATGGCACCTTTAGTCGTAGCCTCAACAAAATCAGAGGTCACTTTGTACAAATCCTTATCTCTCAAGATCCTGCACAAAAAGAATCAACATGTCAATGCAGAAATACAGGGCATTTGATATACATAAAGAACAGCTGCATTAATATATAAAAGATGCACCTTTCTTGATGGCTAGCATGTGGGAACTCTCGGCAGGACTGCAATTCCTCATTCCAGTCCCTCTGTGTACCAATCAGCTCACTTCTGAAAGTTAGATTTAATGAGTTTTCAGCTCTTGCAGCATCATGTTTGTGATCTGAAATTGTCATCACAAGTTGAAAGGTGAATAGTTCACAATCCTACGATTTGTAACATACTAAATTTCATCCTGTGTTATGACAAATAAGCAAAGATGGCCAGTCCAGTGATACATATAAGTGCACTAGGAAGATTATAATTCTAATCAGTAGTTCAAAATTTTGGACACATCAAGGATGGAATACATGCCAAGCCATGAATTAGGAGGCAGCAGAGACTGAACATTTTCAAATGCATGATCAGATGCCTTGTGATCCAATATTTCACAAAAAAGCAGGAAAAACCAACAAGACAATAAGATTACGACAGCCAAGTTAATTTCAATACTTCGGCATAAAATTTGTTACCTTACTTGAATTTTGGGCTAATATTTTGTAGAAGCGCAACAAGGGATGTTGCTTCTAAAGAAGCTTTATTTGGTGTTGGGTCGAGAATATTCCCAGTGCTTGAATTGACATAGAATGAATTTGTAATTCCAGTAACACAATGCTTATTTCCTTCAAGTGTTACAACATCCAGATAAATCAGGTCACCAGAAAGCCTGATTCAGCAAAAATAAAAGTTTTATCAGCATCACAAACCTAAAAGGATTCTAGAATTGAAAAGTAGAGGCCACCTGCAAAAACGAAACTAAAAAAGTAAAGAGAGTATCTAAAAATTATAATTCCATGCAACATATGTATCTTGTTCAAATTGCACAACCTTCTGTAGCTAGGCAGTGGATTGAAAGACGAAAAGAAAATCCTTTCAACACTCCTAATCTTGTTGGAGGGTGAAGAAAGTAAATTATTCAGTGAGACAAAATTATTCTCCCCAAGTAACAGGCTGTCCAGTTCTTGCACTTCAGTTTTCACTGCATCTTCATATCATTATAGAACAACAGAAAATGTAAGCAAATGGACATTGAACCACAAACCTCCTGTGTTTAAGGATGAGATTTTCTTGGTTTGATGTTGCAGCACCAGAGCTGTGGACAAACACGAATGAACAACTGAAATAGAAAGCAACTCCCTGGTTCGCTGAACATGAGCCCTTATGAATCTATCATCATACAGCACTACAAGAAACCACCAGATTTTCAGGATTATTATGAAAAGAATCCCATTCATAAACTTCGTAAAAGTAACCAAATAATTAAACTGACCAGAATTCATCTCCAAAAAACAGCTCCCACTAATAATATCTGCAACTTCGGAAATGTCTCAGGGGCATCAAGAAGAAACTGCCTAACATCCATAACAGAATCTCCAGGACTCAACTGCAACTTCCAGATAAATTAAATACTGGGAGACAACAATTGAAGAGTTTTCAATGATGGAAAGCTGGATTCATAATTAGGTAATATGTAAACGTAAAAACACATGCTCATGAATGCACAAGATTAAACATTAACTCAAAATATCAGCTTACTTATAGTTCAAGCTTTTCACCTTCCGGTGTTTTAACAGAAACAGGATAAAGATGAATATCAGCTGCAAAAGAAGTTGTAGTATAACTAAAAGTTCACAAACCTCAATTGTAATGTAATAAAAATATGTCATATAAGTTAGGGAAGGAGGCTGCAAGCGCTGGAGGCAAGATCATTGCAGGAACAGGGATGGCACTCAAAGAATCAACCTAGAATATACAGAAGTTCAACCTTCCTCTTGTTAAAGTCAAGTATAGGAACGAACACTGGATATTTCTTCTAGTCATTGACACTTAGAGATTGCTTGGTAAAAAAAACTTGCTGTTAACAACAATTTTCCTTGAGATGCTGCTTATAAATGAAAAATCAATGCTTACAAAATACAAATAAACAATATTCGGCCTGAATTCAATTTCATAAATTCAGAAAAAAAGTTAATCCATAGTCAACCAATCAATTCTTGCAAGCCATTGGAGAAATTCTGAACATTTTATCAATTTTAATGGCATATTTGAAGTGACCATAAAATTCCAAAAAGTAAAGATATATGAATAAACAGAGCATTTAAAAATCAACCTTGCTTTGGTGAATTCTAATGCGGTGCATCATCTTTTTCTTTTTCCTTGAGTTCACATTAATCACACCATTAGCCTGCGAAACACTGTAACTTTCAATGAAGATCGAATCAGAAGAAACATCTTACTTTGAAGAATTATTGGCGGCCCTTTATGATTCCTGGCACGATTCACCTTTCCAGCCATTCTCTTCTCTCTATAACTGAAAATCCCACACTAAAACCTAATAGTCATCTTCATTGTAAATAAAACTGCAAGAAAATGAAGGCAGTCCCATTGGAAGAAACGATTACACAAATACATTCTACAATGCAAATACATCAACTGATAAACAACACCAACTTAAGAATGGGCAAATAAATATGGCCGCTACTTGCAAAATCCATAACTCCAACAAAACCAAATAAAAAACACTGATCACTTCAAGCCAGCCAGTGAAAGATCTAAAACTACTTACAAACATCCGCACAAAACACACACAGCGTGATTACCCTCAATCCAGAAATATAAACTACTTACAAACATATTACATCCGCACAAAAACACACAGCGTGATTACCCAAACCGATTTACTGTAAAAATCCAGAAATATAAAGTTAACTGGGGAAGTTCAATCAATCCTTGACTAGAACTACCTCTTGGACAAAGATGACAACCCAATCCACCCGGGTCGATTAAAATAGAAATGAGAAATTGTAAAAAGAGTATCAGAAGGCTGTAAATTTGTGTTTCCAGAGGGATTCTGGCCTTCATAGTGAGCTGAAGTATGTGATGATCTTATATCGCCGAGAGGGATGAGGAGGAGAGGATGAAGGGAGAAGGAAAGAAGGAAGCAAAATAATTCTAATTTCACTTTCAAAAGATAGTGTTCTGTTACAACGATGAAGGATTCAGTCCTTAATACTGAGATTCAAAAGTGTAACGGCACTCTTTCAACGGTAACAAAAAAACGGGCTTAACGGTCTCATCTACTAATTCAAAAACTAACGGTAGTATTATGAAATGCTTCCTTGTTGTGCTTTTTCGACTTCCGTATGGCACTGCTCGCCTTCATATTCATATTCACTGGCTTGTTACAACTGATTGAGGAGTTTGTGAAAGAAGAGTTGCGACAAGATGATAAGGGAGCTGCTGCTGGACGTGGATAAACAGCCGATCGATGGTCCGATCCCGTCGGTTCCCACCGTGGAGTTCCAGTGCCATTGTATTACTTCGGGTTTTTAATTATTTTTTAAATAAATACTGCTCGAGGGTTATGGGTTTCTCATATTGTTGTATTGATTGCAGTTGTGTGATTCGGTGTCAAATAGAGTATGCAGGAGGAGTATCACTACCGCATTGTGCAATCAGCCATGGAGACTTAGTAATTTTAATCCAAAAAAGGTACTTGGAATTAGGGAGTAAGTGCCGAAATGTTTTGTTGGCGATGAATCGCGTGATGATGATTTTCATTGTTATACAGAATTTGGTGAAAAAATATGGTGTGAGGATCAGATTTTTCAATAGTAATCTCAATGCTACTCGGGAAATTCATGGAACTGGTAATCATTTGCCCATTGAAGGTTTTATTTATTTTTTATTTCTGTTGAATGTTTGCATCCAAATTCGTGGGTAATTGCTATTTTTCTTGGCATTTATTGGTATTTTTCTGGTGGGGATTATAATTTGCATCACGTGGGGTGATTCTCATCCGATCCAAAAGATTGTGCCAGGAGATTAAACACAATCATAAAATAAATACATAAGGATAAGATCTTTAGAATACTATAGAAATTTAGGATTCAATGGGTCGAGAAATGTAGTCCAATACATAAGAGAAGTGAATCACATTGAAACGATTTGGACCAAATCAATTACCCACTATGCGGCACCGACTCTTCAATTTTTCACATTTTCCTGTGTCGAGTCGAGTCGGACTGTCCGACTCGCTCCGACTCTTGACACTTGTCGTTTTGATTTCTTCTTTAATTTGATTTTTTTATTCATCCGAAGCATTTATGTGCTTTCACGACTTTTTAATGTTGTCGATCTACTTGTGGATTCTTCGTACAAACGATGATGGATCAAAAAGTAGTTGTTTTTGGGGAGATGGTAGAATCGACGAACGATATTCATTTTTTATAAGTTAAATTTTCTTATATAATGAATTGATAAATATTTGTAGTTTTAAACTTGACTTTATGTAATTTTATACAAATTCTAACAATTACTTTTTAAATTTTGCTTTTAATTAATATTATTTTATTTAATAATACGAGTCGAGTCGAAAATCTGACTCTTATACTATTGCCGAATCGTGTCGAGTCGCACCGAATCGGTTGGACGAGTCGATGCCGCATAGATTACCCATGATATCACCCCCTTATAAACTAGAACATTTCTATTTCCACATCCGAAGTGGGACAATGTTTTGGCAATATGAGAATATCAAAGTCTGCCTTTGCAGAAAAAATTAAAACAGAATTTGAATAACAAATCAAAACAAAAAAAAAATTATCTGGAAACTATATATACTACGATTTGAAGCACCAAGCAGCAATTAAAATAACTTAGATATTCCATAAGCTAATAAGTTTCACCTGTCATCACTGCCAACAATGCCTTTACACTCAACTGGAGCAGCTAACTTGAAGACATTGCCAGATCCATCAAGAACACAATGCTCCTTCAGATGTAGACACTTGGCAGCTTCCAATACCTAAAAGATAGTTTAAGGCCACTGCAGTTTATGTGATGAACTATAAACAAGGGCTTAACCAAGATTATTCATACAAACATTAATTTATAAAGCTTCAAGATTTAAGTGTTTACAAGTCTGAGGAGAAACCTTATTTCATAGTCTGTGAAACAGAAAGTGAAAGTTACGAAACACTCTCCTTGTGAAATGTAGAGTAAATTTCGAATCCTCAGCACCTACCTTTGAATGGAAGTCATATGACCAGGATATTTTCTTGCCATCGTCCACTGAGCCATACAAAAGTGAATCTGATTTATCACCTTGAAGGATTCCAGGCAGCACACTCTAAAAGGAGATGAAAAGTGAGCATATATAGCACACAAAATAATTGAATACCACAAGAGTAGCATCGTGTGGTTCAATAGAGGTACATAAGTTGCGCAAAGACATAAAACAAGAGCTTCATGTCAGTTCCAGTCAGCACTGTAAAAAAACTTTCTCGCAATATGAGGAAATAAGCATGATACTGATGGTCAAAAAGATAGAGTGATATTATTCGTTCTACTGAAAAAATATCATAAATAAGATTACTTTATTCTCTCAAAGAATAAGGGACCAAGAGAACTGTATGATAAGTTCAAACCTGGACAACGACTCAATGGCCTCTATAATCAATTATGGCCATTGCAAGATTATATAATCCTGAAATGTCTGCTTCCTGGAAGGCCTTCATATCATTGTTAGAGCTTGCGTATCTTGTTTGCTCACTTTCAGTCAACTGGNTTAAATCCATAGAACCAGTTGCATACCAGCACTGTAGGGCAAAAAATCAAATATTTACCTAACAGACCAAATTCCATTCCGCGATCCTAACTCTGAGCCATAAACCTCAGGACCGTAAACTGCCTTCACCGAATATGTTCTAGAAACTGATGCCTTCGATTTCCCGAAAACTCCACATCTTGAAGGGAGGGGCTGGAAAGCCACAAAGGAGATTCTAGAAGAAGAAGCGGAAGGTCTAGCCTTAGAGGAAGAAAAATAAGGAGAACAAGGGGTAATTCTCAGAGAAGAAAAAATGCAAGAATGCACCATCTTTAAGGCGGCGCAACCTTCGCTACGACGGCAGGCTTATCCAATTAACGGCGGGTTGCGAGTGGTAGAAAGCGGGGGAGCTTACTGTACTGATTTTTTAAGAAAAATTGAACGTAGAAATTTTACAAACTCGAAATGAGAAAAAGCTATTAAAAGCTAAAAAATTAACCACTAAGTTAACCCTGTCAACCCCCTCTCATAGGATCGTTAACCACCGCAATAACAAAATGTCCGAGGAACACTAAGTTAACTAGGCCACCATCGATCGAACACCGTCACCCAAACCAATCATAGGAAGGATGAATGAGTGGAAGAACCAACAAGCAAACGAAGCCAGCCAATCTGCGTAACTAGGAACAATCGTCGCCTGGTGGCACGCAACAGACCGACCACGCAAAGGCGTCGGGCGGAAAGAGGAACAGGAGACAAAACCTGATTAAGCTGCCTGACCGCCTGGCAACGTGCGACTGACCTTCTGCACGTCAGGATGGACGGTGGACAAGAACTAGAGGACTATTGGGGATTAAACACGTGTGCGAACAACCTCGATAGATTAAGTAGAACCCGAGAATTAAAGCAAAGAGAAAACAACGACACAAGAAATTAACGTGGAAACCCGGAAAGGGAAAAAACCACGTGACCGGCGGAAACGGCCAAATTCACTATCATTTGAGAAGATTACAACACACACACGAAGAGGAAATCCGGAATACAAGAGTAATGAAGTATATAACAATGAACCCTAAGACCCCTTTATATAGATGAGGTGGTTGAGATATTAAGGTAACAAACAAATATTCCTAATATTTGATCATATTTCCATATATGATTATTCATAATCAAATCATATATATGCGTCAATATATACTGATTTGATATGATATTATTTCCTTCAATATCTCTTTCCATAACTGCCGATATCTTTGACTAATGAGCCCCACCATATCCCAGTTCGGTCCTCGACCGATTGCCTCCATCTCATATCTTCGGATCACATGCTTCGGTCCTCAACCGATTGCTTCGGTCCTCTTTGTTACATTCAGTATTGCGTACTTCGGTCCTCGACCGATCGGTACCAATACCGACCATCCCATCTTCCGTGTGTGCTAGATCGGTCACATGACCGATCATCATCCAAGTGTGACCGATCGATACCAATACCGATCTCCACACTTAACAAGGACAACAACGAGGACGGCGGATCAAATCCACCCTAACCTGGCCTGAGACAGAACGGCGCCCAGATTGAAACGAAGATAAGGCTGTAGACGGCAGGGCGCCACCAAGGAAAACGACCCGACGAACCTAACCCCTAACAAGACTTAACGAATAAAAAGGATAAGTATGAACGTAAGAAAAAGGAGAAAGGAAAGAGAAGGATAGAGCAAAAAGAAGCTAAGTAAGGTAAGATAGCTTAGAAAGCTCCGGCACACACACGAAGGCAAGGCACACCCTTCGCCGACCAACTACCGTGCCACGGCCTGGCAACAGGGAGGGCCGGTCAAACAGAAAACCAGGGAGCCCTGGTGGTAACCAGGTGAAAGCTGTTTGACCGAGATCTCCCAAACAAGCTATTTGAACGGGATCTCCCAAACGACCAGCGCTGTAAGTGGACAACTGAACTAAGGAACGAGTAAGGGTCACATGCATTGAGCTCCGATCTACGGGAGTGGGATCGGGCACCGCGGCCGAGGATAATCCCCGATGGCAACGTGACTAGTTCCCGGATAAGGAAGGCCTGGTTTAATTGAGGTTGCCACCAATGGTCACTTAGGATGACAAGGAAAGAAAGTAACTGACGCATGTGAATAAAATACCGCACACAATTGAGAAGGGGAATTAACGGGAAAACGAGCAGGAAATCGGGAGGGATGGGCGACAAGCCATACGAACTATGTCTTAAATTCTCCTAATTAATTAAGCTATCTTACTGGGATTTATCTCATGAAATGTTCACTGATGTAGGTTGCGAGATTCCAGAGGCCGATCCCGGTGAAGTTCGTTGAGTGGTTGCCGCCTGCCCCCCTAATCGTGCCTTGGCCCTAACGTTGACCTTGTAGGGAACGAAATCGATGGACTTACCAATCCATCTAAGCGTGCGTATGTATGTAGGGATACGTGTTTGTGTAATCTCCCCGAATGTATCGTGAACCTTTTTGTAACAAGGGCTAAGCCGTTTTGACAGAATTTGATCTGAATTGACCCTGCTTCCCCGCACCTAATCGAGAGATGAGCGCGGTCGGTACCGTAGTCAAGGAGACGGGTGAACGAGCGCAACATAACGGGAAGGCTGGATCTCGACCGAGGATCACTGTCGCCCATCATGCCGCACTCGTGAGAACCTCGTCACACACTGACCGCTACCGCCCCGACCATCCGAAGCAGCGTCCACCGTTCAGAACGGGGGTGAACGGAAGCCCGTGACGGGATTTCTTGTGCGGAGTTCCCGCCCCAATCTAAGGAAGGTAAAGCTAAGGAAAGACGTCGAACCGATGGCCTTAGAATTGCCTTACATTGAAGGGTCGATCCCCAATACCAGAATAGAAACAACTGCATGGTTGGGGCGTCCAACGAAGGGTCCTGGTGAAGGGTGGGTCCCTCCACATGTTGTGGGGCCCACATGAAGAAAAATAAAGTCCAAGAAACCTGCGCCACACATTTGGACTTTGAGGGAGAATTGGTGGCCAACCCTCTTTCACGGGTTTATAAAAGGAGAGTTCAATCTCCTTCATCAGATCATCCCATCATCCCAAATCTCATCTTATTTGGTGAGTAGAAGAGAGAAAAGCCATTAGAAAAGAAACGTTTTCTTTTCTAATCGTGTTTCCAGAAAGTTTTCGGAAGAGTGTGTAATATTTAGGAATATTTCCTAAATATTCGGGGAGTCTCAAAATAGTTGAGGGGTAGTCGGAGTGTTGGGTCAACACTGTTTTACTGCCTATTTTGAGTCATTTTTATTCTAGATATTTATCTATGGTAGATTCTCTTTGTATACCTACTATTCGTAATAGTGGAAGTTTCTCTGGTGGGACCCGTGGACTAGCCCGGTTTTGGGTGAACCACGTTAAATTTTGGTGTCTATTTATTTATCATAATTGCATCGCCAATACCTCGATTTCATAACTTCCGCTGTGCAACCCCAACAAGTGGTATCGGAGCTAGACTCAGTGTTGATATCAGCTTATCGTATGCTCTGTGGTTGCCACTAAATGGGCCCTCCACATCAGAAAATAAGTTTGATTATTCTCACTATTCTTAACTGATATTGGGGCTATGGAGGTTAGGGCGAGTAACATGATTAAATTAAATGGAGCGAATTACTACATGTGGAAGAACAAGATGAAAGATCTTTTGTTCGTGACGAAGATGCATTTACTGGTGTTTGGGGAATCCATACCGGAGGGAAAGTCCGATGCTGACTGGGCTTTCGAGCATCAACAAGTATGTAGTTTTATCCGACAGTATGTCGAAGAAAATGTGTACAATCACATTTGTGACGAAATCCAAGCGAAAAGTCTCTGGAAGAAACTTGAGGAATTATATGCCTCAAAGAGTGGCTACAACAAATTGTTCTATTTGAACAACTTGGTTCTTACGAAGTACCAGGAGGGTACTTTGATTGCTGATCACTTGAATAGTATTCAAGGGATATTGACTCAACTCTCAACAATGGGTATTAAACTTGACGATGAATTAAACGCGCTGTTTATTNCCAGGAGGGTACTTTGATCGCTGATCACTTGAATAGTATTCAAGGGATATTGGCTCAACTCTCAACAATGGGTATAAAGTTTAACGATGAATTAAACGCACTGTTTATTCTGAGATCCTTACTGGAATCATGGGAGCCGTTGAAGGTATCACTTACTAGTTTTGGTAATATTATTGTTGAACTAGTTAAAAGTGGAATTCTGAACGAAGAAATGAGACGACGGACTCAAGAAACCTCACCGTCGCAGTCAGAGATCATGATTGCTGATTCTAGGGGAAGGAATACTAAATAGAGCTCTAGACCTGCGAAGCATGACAAGAGCCGTGGAAAGTCAAACAAATACGCCAATGTTGAGTGTCATCATTGCAAGAAGAAATGCCAGATCAAGAGAAATTGCCGATTGTTCAAACAAGAACAAGCGGCAAAGGGAAAAGGATGTGATAGCAGTGATGATGATCAAGCCAATGTAGTCGGGGAAGTCAACATCGTGTGTGACGATGATGTTGTGAATTCCACATCTCAAGAGACAAGCTGGATTATTGATAGTGGAGCTACTGTTCATGTGACGTCTCGTCGGGAATGCTTCTCATCCTACACACCTGGAGATTTTGGTGTGGTTAGGATGGGAAATGAAAACCTCTCCAAAGTTGTTGGCAAAGGAGATGTTTGTCTCGAGACGGAGAACGGTAACAAACTGATATTGAATGAGGTTCGGCATGTTCCAGACGTACGATTAAACCTCATTTCAGTTGACAGACTCAACAATGAAGGTTTCTGTAATACCTTCTATGATGGCTGTTGGAAACTCACCAAGGGTTCGTTGGTGATTGCTCGAGGCAAGAAGTGTTCAAAACTGTATATGTTGTTAGCGAAGCTTTCCTCTGAACTCGTGAATGTTGCTGAGGATGAAAATACAGTAGAGTTGTGGCACAAACGCCTTGGACATATGGGCCTGAAAGGAATGGGGAGTCTGCTGAAGAAGCAAGTGCTCGCTGGAATGAATCATACAAATCTTAAGAGATGTTCTCACTGTCTCATCGGAAAACAAACGAGGGTAAGTTTTCACAGTAGACCACTGATCTAGTCTAAAAATATTTTGGATATTTATTTTTAGATCAGTCAATTTATAAATATTTTGGATATTTATGTTGTGGGGACACGAGCGATATACGAGGTTGGGCCCACAATGTGTGGGCTTACGTCCTCGGGAGAGCGAAGCTCTACCTTGGTTTCCACTATAATATTCGGAGAATACAATTACAATGAGATGATAATGACGATACGGACGAAAACGGCTCTAAAGACGATCGAATGTGCAGTCGCGCTGCACTGGACGCGGATGAACAGTGCAGGCAGGTGGGCTGCTCGCGACGAATCGATGACTGGTCGCGAGGCGGGCACTATTTGCGACGAATCGATGACTGGTCGCGAGTCGGTTTTGCTGGCCACTCGTCGCGAGTTGGCGATTCGTCGCGGCTAACGGCGATTCGTCGCGGCTAACGGCGATTCGTCGCGGCTGATCAGGAATGGTCGCGAATAGTGAGTTTCGTCGCGACTGGGAGATCAGATTTCGCCTTGGGAAGCGTGATAAGAGTCTGAATCCTTTCTCGAAGCCTTGTGACTCCTATTTATAGAGGAATTTAGCCCAGAACTCACCCTCTTGGGCCCATAAGCCTAGTCCACCTCACTTAGCCCAAAAGAATTAGATATTCCAAATTATAATATAATTAATATCATGCTGATCCCGAAGCTTCGGGAACCAATCCGGACAAGATGTTAGTCGGGAATACGATCAGAAAATTCCCGAGAACTTCGTATATCAGTTCTTTGCCTTTAGATAGCGAATACGC
>RWGZ01001042.1:0-217161 GCA_009725065.1 Utricularia reniformis | reverse complement strand
ACTTCACTTAGCCCAAAATAATTAAATATTCCAAATTATAATATAATAAATACCATGCTGATCCCGAAGCTTCGGGAACCAATCCGGACAAGATGTTAGTCGGGAATACGATCAGAAAATTCCCGAGAACTTCGTATATCAGTTCTTTGCCTTTAGATAGCGAATACGCAGCCACATAACATCATTGCACCTGACCGATGCACTCCCGGGTGGCAAATGACGAAAATACCCCTGGCCCCGTCCGGGGCCGAAATGACCCGAAACATCTCAAAATGCTTAAAGAGACTTTATATGGGGCCCAGCGAGCCAGAATTACGAGAATACCACTTGAAAATTCCATCCGATAAAAATATGAAAATACCGAAAATACCAATAACCACGTCGGACGAGCTCCCGGGTAAGGACGGATACAAGAGAATATACCAGGGTAATATCAGACTGGAACATGATATTGACATATGGCACAGCGTTTGGTATACTTCTTGGCATCTCCAAGCAACGTCAGCCAACAGTATCCGGCTCTGACGACACGATGATATAAAGATCGAGCCCCTGAGTAAATACCTCAAATCCCTTCATGAACATAAGTCATGATGGCTTCAGCCTCAATAAGGGATAGGCAAAGTAACAGCGGGCCCTCAAAACTCTTTGTAAACAATCGTCTGTCAATTAGAACATATCTCTTATCCCGGACTTCTATTTTTCTGGCTTCCGATCTGTCTTCAGGAAGATAACCGTTCGTTAGATATTTAATGAAGGGGTACATCCAATTGTGTTCTCTTGGAGATTCAGTAACGCTAATATTCAAGCCCTGGAGTTCGTGGCATAGAGCCCAAAATTCAACAACTAATTGTTCGGTCACCGATATCTCGACCGAATGTCGATCCGGGATATGGACCGAAAAAGTGCTCGGTCCCATGTCAGGTATGCCCGCGGCCAACCTGGCAATTGCGTTAGCAACCTTATTCTGCTCCCGTGGCACGTGGTCAAGAGAAAATTCACTGAACTTTTTAGATAATTCCAGGACTTTGGAGCAATATAGTTTCATCATCGGATCATGAGTTTCGAATCTCCCTGTGAACTGTTCCACCACTAACTTTGAGTCTGAAAACATTCGCACTTTGCTAACTCCCATCTTTTGGGACAGGGTCATTCCCGATAATACAACTTCATATTCTACCATGTTATTTGTCCCAGAAAAGGAAAATTTAAATGTGGAATGAATAAGATCACCTTGTAACGTTGTGAGGGTAATGCCCGACCCTTTTCCTCCGAAGTTTGATCCATCTACGTGGACAGTCCATCGATCATCCTCTTGGTTTAGAATATGGTTGAACGGGTCATTTCGACCACAAAATCAACGAGAACTTGAGCCTTGATCGCCCTTCGGGGCACGAATTCCAGATACATAGCGCTGAGTTTAATAGCCCATTTCGCTAATGTAACGACCCGCCTTTCCGCTTGCACGATATTGTCCGCTTTGGACTAGGCTGACCCTAATGACACCCACCTAGTCCTCACGGTTTTACTTTTTCCCTAGCGCCCACACTTCCCAGTGGGTCACCCATCCCTGAATTGCTCCAAGGTGAGCACGCTTAACTTTCCAGTTCTAACGTTCTGTTTGCCACTTTGCTAGGGAAAAGGTCTCGTGCAATGGGAGACGAATCATTATACTTAACATACGATCGTTCCCCCTCTATAGCCGATGTAGGGATTCGCCTAAGGTGCCCTCTCTCTCGCACCCCCGAGGGGACCTCACATTCACCCCTATTTATGGACTCATCGTCCTCGCTGAGGTTTGCCCCAACACACCGACTATAACCCGGGTCCTGCTCCGATACCAAATGTAACGACCCGCCTTTCCGCTTGCACGATATTGTCCGCTTTGGACTAGGCTGACCCTAATGACACCCACCTAGTCCTCACGGTTTTACTTTTTCCCTAGCGCCCACACTTCCCAGTGGGTCACCCATCCCTGAATTGCTCCAAGGTGAGCACGCTTAACTTTCCAGTTCTAACGTTCTGTTTGCCACTTTGCTAGGGAAAAGGTCTCGTGCAATGGGAGACGAATCATTATACTTAACATACGATCGTTCCCCCTCTATAGCCGATGTAGGGATTCGCCTAAGGTGCCCTCTCTCTCGCACCCCCGAGGGGACCTCACATTCACCCCTCCTTATGGACTCAGCGTCCTCGCTGAGGTTTGCCCCAACACACCGACTATAACCCGGGTCCTGCTCCGATACCAAATGTAACGACCCGCCTTTCCGCTTGCACGATATTGTCCGCTTTGGACTAGGCTGACCCTAATGACACCCACCTAGTCCTCACGGTTTTACTTTTTCCCTAGCGCCCACACTTCCCAGTGGGTCACCCATCCCTGAATTGCTCCAAGATAAGCATGCTTAACTTTCCAGTTCTAACGTTCTGTTTGCCACTTTGCTAGGGAAAAGGCCTCGTGCAATGGGAGACGAATCATTATACTTAACATACGATCGTTCCCCGTCTATAGCCGATGTAGGGATTCCCCTAAGGTGCCCTCTCTCTCGCACCCCCGAGGGGACCTCAAAGCTAATCTCTCATTTAGATCAGGTTGCTTAAGAATCACTTTCAGGGCCTGGTAAGTGTAAACATAAAGCGTTCGCCCTTCGAAATAATGCTTCAGCTTAGATACAGCTTTCTTCAAAGCCAACATGAACTTTTCCAATGTAGTATATCTAGTTTCAACTGGTACTAAAGAATGACTCACATAATAAAAAGGTTTGTGAATGTCATCTCGGATGGTTACCAGAGTTGCGCTGACGGCAAGTTCTGATACCGCTAGATATAAGCCCAAAGGTTCATCACAAGTTTGGCTCACCATCACCGAGGAAGTGCTTAAATAAGTCTTCAGATCCGAGAAGGCCCGATCGCACTCTTCGGTCCAGTCTAGAGGACTTGCTTTTGTTAGCACTCTGAAAAAAGGCAGAGCCCGATCTGTGGATCTGGAAATAAATCTGGTTAGCGCAGCAAGTCGGCCAGTAAGCTTCTGAAATTCTCTCTAGTTCCTTGGAGGTTGCATATCAATAATCGCCTGCACTTTCTCAGGGTTAAACTCTATGCCTTTTTCTGGAACGTAATATCCTAAAAATTTTCCACTTCGGATCCCGAAGCAGCATTTGTTTGGATTTAGTTTGAGCTTATATTTGCGACATACTTCGAAACAACGAGACAAATAAGTAATATGGTCTTCATCATTCATAGACTTCACAATCATATCATCAACATACACTTCCATCATATGGCCTATCAAATCTCTAAAGATTTTGTTGACCAACCTTTAGTATGTTGCTCCAGTGTTTTTCAGGCCGAATGGCATAACCACATAGCAATAGACGCCATCTTTGATCATGAATGATGATTTTTTCTGATCTTCCTCGGCAAGGAAGATTTGATGATACCCGGAGTAAGCATCCATTGTACTCATCATTGTGCTGCTAGACACATCATCTACTAATCGGTCAATATGTGGTAGGGGGAACGGATCCGACTCGCAGCTCATGTTGACGTCGGTGAAGTCTATACTAATTCGTCTTTTCCCATCTGCCTTGGAAACCACTACTGGCTTTGCAACCCATTCAGTATAGTTGATCTCTATGATAAACCCCGACTGTAGTAGTTTTTTCATTTCAGCCCGGATAATCTCGATTTTTTCGGGAGAATAACGCCTCCTCTTCTGGCTAACAGGCTTTGTTCCAGGGTCAGTGTTGATCTGATGCTCACAATCGGATGTCTCGGAGCTTCAGCTTGATGCCTCGAGCGGTCCTATTGAATTTTTCCATGAAGGATCGAAGACTCATTTTAACCGAGATATATTTCAGCTAATATAGTTCATGCCTACTTCGGGGCGGTCCTACATTTGGAGTGAACTGCTCAGATAAAGCTAAAATAAACCCGTCATACGACTGTATGGATCAGGCCGGCAAATTCTTGAGTCAGGTTCGGGCATCGCCTTGTAATCCTGCCACGAATATGCGGCACTTCAATGAATCTAAGGCCCGAACCGTTCCCATACGTAAATCAAAGTCAGCAACGTGATCGATCGGATCTCCGTCGCTACTAAACGTCGGCAACCCCTCGGGGTTGCGATAATGTTGATCTGGGACTGCTGCCTAGATCTCCTCGGAAAAAGGGAGCATCAAATCTCCCAGGGTAGCGGATACGCCTTCAGATTGTTGGGATGATGTTTGGACCGCATATAAATTATACCACCAGTCGTTATCTTTGTTCCGCCTAATCGGGGCCTCCATGGCCCTGTTGAATAAACAAGGATTGCGGCACAGATCGAGCTCCCAATCCTTCAGCACGCGCATGCTTTCCAACTCCCTAGTGAACTAGTAATACGTCGATGCATCTGCTCCTGATCATTCCTAGGAGCGAGAGTTGGAGCTCTGGCTGGGGGATGAGGAGTAGATCGATATCTCGGCCTCCTCATTGTTACATCGCGCCTGATAATTTCTTCATCATCAGTGCTATGCTCATCAGGGTCGCTCTCGTACCCTCTACTTCTCGGAACAGGGCTTGAAACAGCCGGTGGCTCTGTTCCACTTCTCTCCGACGTAATCTCCAGTACCACCTTCCTTACTACAGCTTCCAGATCCTGTAGAGAGAATGTTGGGGCTTGGAGACTGTTGGGAAGCACGTCACTGTCGTTCGTCGAAGTTCCAGTTGTCATGCCTTTGATATCCTATCCATGGCAGAAACCTCAAATGGGATTAGAGAATCGTCCCCACGGACGGCGCCAAACTGTTATGGTCCCTTTTCAGGGGTACCAACAGTCGTCCGATTCGTCAAGAAACGAACTCGGTTTTAATTTGTTTATGGTGGGGAAACAATTAAATAAAGCAAATGAAGAAATAGGCAATGCAATGTAGACCGGAAAACCCCGAGAAATGAGGAAAAAACCACTTGACTAAGAGCATGAAAATCTCTTAGTCGATTCATTAATCAAACAGTTCATTATAAGATACATTAGAGGTTTATGAAGATGACGAAGTATAAGAAAGCGATAAGAACTCCGGCAGAGTAACAACATGTTCTTACGCGTCCAAAAGGTGTGCAAATTCCGTCGTCAAGCTCTGCATTTATAGAGCTGAAGTCGTGTGTAATCCACGTCCTGTAACTGCCTCTGATAGTTTGTTGTCGCACGATGTAAAACGTGTCCGGGACCGAAGCGTGACCTGCGTGATCTGGCCCGAAGCGTGGTAAACATGTGGAGTTCGTCAATTTTGCCAAGTCCGTTTGGACCGAACCATGGGGCCATTTGTCAAAAGCCATTCTATTTTGCCAAGTCCATCTTCGGTCATGTTGCGGAATATCGGGCCAATTTATTTCAAATGTGCTAAGCTGGGGATTTTGGGCCGCACGAGTTCGCTTTTTATTACTTTGGTTAGCCCAATCGTTATTGGGTCTTTCCCACTGTAGAATACCTGGTTCTAGGATTCTCATCAAATACTAATATATCCTTATATATATATATTTAATAATAAATATAATTATATTATAATTAAGAAAAGTAAGGATAAATGAGTTTTTTTCCAAAATTACAATGAATCCACATCTGGTTTTAACAGTTGTGATGATATCATGATTTTTTAATGATTATTACATCGCAATTAAACTTATGTTTTGTATGCATTAAAAAAATCATGATTTGCACATCTCACCGTACCTCACCGTTGTTTTAATCACAGTATCAAAGAAACCCATTATAATTTGTTGTTTATTTGATAATAATGTATTTGACATGTAATTGTGTGTTATTTTCTCTCTATACTGGTATTCCACATAAATGTTTGTGTGTATTTAAATTGTGCTAAGTTAATCCATAACAAAAATAATTAAAAATCATTTTATCCTACCAAGAATATCTTAAGAATCCTAAGGCCTTCAACTGAGCGTCCAAAATGTCAAATATTTTGACACATGGGACTTTCCCATGTGTTTCCGAGGAAAGCGAGTGTTCGGTTCCTCATTTAAAAATAAAAAATATAAAAAACTATAAAATATAAATATTTACAATTGATTTATATAATAATTTTATTGATAATATTATGGTGGTTAGTTATTAGATATATAAAAACGATCCTCTTACTTATTTATACGTTTTACCCTAGTCAATTAAATGATTTTTAATTATGCTTTTAATAATTAAAATCAAAGTAACAACCTATTAATTTTATTTGATTTCAGTTACTCGGTTATGATTTACATAAAAGACATTATATACAAAAAAATAAAAGTAAAAATTTATAATAATCCAAACATTGTGGTAAGAATAATGGAAAAATTATTTATAAAAATATTGATATTATTATTAAAAATTAAAAATTAAAATATATAAAGAGAGAATAGTGATCTTATTGAAATTTGATGCAAAGAAGGTTGAGATGAACCTATCCAAATGTCATCGTTTATACTGAGGAGTTTTTAGTGCAAATACCCGTGTTAGTTACCGATGCATGTTTTAACAACGATACTTGTTGTGGTTCGAAAATCAGGGGTGTCAACAGTCGATCGGTTCGTTGCAAGACGAACTCGGTTGTTATTTGTTTATGTGTGGAGAAAGTTAATGATTCAAAGGTAAAGGGGGCGAAAGGATTTTAGAGTGGAAAACCTCATAAACGAGGAAAAAACCACTTGACTAAGGGCTAAAAGAAATGCCCTTAGCCTGTTCAATAAACGAAATCATGATTATACAATGCATGTTTTTCTTTTGATCAACAACAAAGAGAGGGAAGATAATCGAAAATAAATCGAGAGTAATCTGTGAAGCTAAAGCCCTCAAGAGAAAACCAGAAAGAACTCCTTTTCTCATTCTCTAAGTGTCCTTTTTATACTCCCACTGTACTATGTACAGTAGGGTGTCGTTTTGCGCATGTCCTTTGCTACTAGGTCGGCTAAGTCAGGCGGAACAGCCGCCGGAAATAGCCTCCCAGAGCTGCATGACGCTGGTTCTTTCGGCGCTGCCAGCCGGCTACTCTTTGGCCTCTAGTGGCTTACAGCCATTGCCGAACCACGCTACTGACAAGTTTGTCGCGGGTTGTCGTCGCATATGATGAATAAGGATGGCCCGAAATAGCGCCTGCAAGAAGTGGACCGATCGGTCTGGGCATATGTGGGGAGCTGGGCCCCACAGCTCGGGACCGATCGCCAGATGTGATCGATCGGGCCAAGCGATATAAATGGNGGGCCAGGGTCATTCCCGATAATACAACTTCGTATTCTACCACATTATTTGTTCCAGCAAAGGAAAATTTAATTGCGGAATGAATAAGATCACCTTGTAGCGTTGTGAGGGTAATGTCCGCCCCTCTTACTCCGAAGGTCGACCCATCTACATTGACCATCCAGCGATCATCCTCTTGGTTTAGATATATGATCGATCGGGTCATTTCAACCACAAAATCAGCTAGAACCTGAGCCTTGATCGCCCTTCGGGTCAAGAATTCCATATACATAGCGTTGAGTTTGATAGCTCATTTTGCTAACCTCTCATTCAAGTCCGGTTGTTTAAGGACCACTTTTCAGAAGCTGGTCCGTGTAAACATAAACCATTCGGCCTTCGAAATAATTCTTCAGCTTAGATACAACTTTCTTCAAAGCCAGCAAGAATTTTTCCAGCGTGGAGTATCTGGTTTCGGCAGACACTATAGAATGACTTACATAATAAACGAGTATGTGAACATCATCTCGGATGGTCACCAGAACTGCGTTGACGGCAACTTCTGATACTGCAAGATACAACCCCAAATGTTCATCACAAGTTGGACTCACCATCACCTGGGGAGTGTTTAAATAAGTCTTCAGCTCTGAAAAGGCCCGATCGCATTCTTCGGTCCAATTTAGATGACTTGATTTTCTTAGCACTCTGAAAAAAGGCAGAGCCCGGTCTATGGATTTTGAAATAAATCTACTTAGCACAGCGAGTCGGCCAGTAAGCCTCTGAAATTCTCTTTTGTTTCTTGGAGGTTGCATATCAATGATAGTCTGCACTTTCTTAGGGTTAACCTCTATGCCTTTTTCTGAAACGTAATATCCTAAAAATTTTCCACTTCGAATCCCGAAGCAGCATTTGTTTGGATTTAGTTTGAGCTTATATTTGTGGCATACTTCGAAACAAATAAGAAATATGATCTTCATCATTCATAGATTTAACAATCATGTCATCAACATATACTTCCATCATATGGCCGATCAGATCTCTAAAGATTTTGTTGACCAACCTTTGATATGTTGCTCCAGCGTTTTTCAGACCGAAATGCATGACCACATAGCAATAAACGCCATCTTCAGTCATGAATGATGACTTCTTCTGATCTTCATCAACCAGAAAGATTTGATGGTACCCGGAGTAAACATCCATGGTACTCATCATTGTGCTGCCAGACACAACATCTACCAGTCGATCAATATGCGGCAGGGGAAATGGATCCGACTCAAAGCTTTTGTTAACATCGGTGAAATCAATACACATTCGCCATTTCCCATCTGGTTTGGAAACCACTATCGGGTTTGCAACCCATTCAGTATAGTGGATCTCTCTGATAAACCCTGACCGTAGCAATTTGTTCACCTCAGCCCGGATGATTTCAATTTTCTTAGGAGAATAAAGTTTCCTCTTCTGCCTAACAGGCTTCGTTCCAGGCTCGGTGTTGATCCGATGCTCACTATCAGATTGCTCAATTCCCGGAACATCGCCCGGGGTCTAGGCGAATATATCCACATGGCTTCTCAGCATGTGGATCAGCTCCTTTTCAAAAGCAGGGGTTAAGTGTGCCCCAATGCGAGTAGTTTTGGTTGAGTCATCCTCAACCAGATTAATCATTTTGAACCCCACGGGTTCCATTGTTTGCCTTCGGTGCGGCGGCTCTTCCAGCAAATCCACCCGGGCCTTCTTAATAGGTGCCAAAGTTCAACACGAGCTCATGTAGCATTGTCTAGCTACTTTTTGATCCCCCTTTACAGAAATAACTACATGAATGGAGGGGAATTTGAGCATCATATGATAATTAGAAGGGACCGCCTCGACAATGGCGTTGTAAGCCAAGTCGACTTCAACAACAATAATGTCCTCCCCGAAGGGAGGGGACCGCTCATCTGAATCATACTTAACCAGCGCCACATATTGGAAGCTCTCAGCGGAGTTCCCGCATGCTATTCTCTTTCTGTCCCGGACCGATTCATTTATTCTCAAACTACCGAAGATAACATAAATATCTCCGGCTACTTCCCTGGGTGCCGCCTCGTTCTGAGGAGGTTGGGCACCTGTTTCGACGGGAGGAGGAGCGGCCTGCACCTGTCTTCCACCTTCTTTTTCGGGGCTCTGCCACGACGGCCCCGCCATCTTCTTCTTCGGCCCTGACAACGGTTCTCTCGACCATGTTGGCCTCTGTCTTGTTCCGGATGGGGAGATCGTCGTTCCTCCGTCCAATCATTATAGTTTCGGGGTTGTCCCCGATCATCCCTTCCCAACGGCCTATGACGATCGTCACCCTGATGGCTCCTTCGGTGGGATTCAGTTCGCTTGCCCTTCTGACCATTCCGGTCGGGCTTTTCTTTATTCATCGCAGCTACTGTATCTTTCAAAAGTGGGCACTTCAAAGTCGGGTGATCGCGGTTATGATGTAGTTCGCAATACACCCGATCGTCCTCCTGCTTCGGGGGAACTTCTTTCTCATCTACATCTGCTACTTCTTGCGACTGCTTCTTAGGGTTGGAAACCTTATGATCACCTGCTGGCTCAGAATTCCCGCTAGGTTTCCGATAGTCTAGCCCCAGCGCTTCATCCACCTTAATATACTTGTTGATTTTCTGAAGAAGCTTTCCCAAGGTGGATGGCGGGCTCTTCACTAAACTGGCCGAAAGGCCGCACGGTCCAAGACTCATTTTGGCCGGGATGTATTTCAGCTGATATAGTTCTTGCCTGCTTCGAGGCGGTCCTACATTTGGAGCGAGCTTCTCGGAGACAGCCAAAATATATCCGCCATATGACTGTATGGATCGGGCCGGCAAATTTTTGAACCAAGTTTGGGCGGGGCCTTGTAATCCTACAGCGAAGATGCGGCACTTCAGTGAATCTGAGGTCCGAACCGTTCCCATTCGTAACTCAAAATAAGCAACATGATCGATAGGATCACCATCGCCGCGAAACGTCGGCAACCCCTCGAGGTTGCGATAATGCCGATCTAGGACTACCGCCCAGATCTCTTCGGAAAACGGGAGCATCAAATCTCCCAGGGCGGCGGACATGCCTTCAGATTGTTGGGATGACACCTGGACCGCGATCAGATTATGCCACCAGTTGTCATCCTTATTTCGCCTAATCGGGGCCTCCATTGCCCTGTTGAATAAATCATGATTGCACCCCAGATTGGGTTCGCAATCCATCAGCACACGCATGCTCTCAAACTCCTTAGCGAACTCGTCAATTCGTAGCTGCATCTGCTCCTGGTCATTCCTAGGAGCGAGAGTTGGAGCTCTGGCCAGGGGAGGAGGAGTGGATCGATATCTCGGTCTCCTCCTCATTACGCTGCGTCGGATGATTTCCTCATCATTAGTGCTACACTAATCAGGGTCGCTCTCGTACCCTCTACTTCATGGAACAGGGCTTGAAACAGCCGGTGGTTCTGTCCCACTTCTCTCCGACGTAATTTCCAGTACCACATTCCTCACAACAGCTTTCAGATCCTGTAAAGTGAATGTTGGTGTTGGGAGACTGTAGGGAAGCACGTCACTGTCATTCGTCGAAGTTCCAGTTGCCATCCCTTTGATTATCTTATCCCTGGTAGAAACCTCAAATGGATTAAAGAATCGTCCCCACGGACGGCGCCAAACTGTTATGGTCCCTTTTAGGGGGTACCAACTGTAACGACCGTAAACCAGCCCTAACGATTTCTATGCGCAAGCGAAATGAAAATGAGCATTTTAATTAAAACATAATTCGAAACCGGGAATACCATCGTTTTTCAATATACAACTAGGTAATAACCACCAAAACGAAAATCAAAAGGGTAACTCGTACAGCGGACGATCGACGACCTCAGTTCCAATGCCACCTAAGTCTCCGGTCCTCCCCCTACAAAATCTGTAAAACGGTCATAGTCTATTAAAAGAAACTTATGTATAATGTATTTAAACTCGCAATATTTTATCCATTTTCCTTTCGTTCTTTTATTTTACTTATTCACTTATCTTTTCCTCTCCTCTCTATACTCTTTCTCCCTACTCTTTTACGTTTTCTACTGTGGTCGGTTTTTACATGCCCAACGACATGTCCCGCCCAAACCAACCGTTAGCTATTAGCTGGTTCGACGAGACTATATGCTTCCCTTCTCCGGTCAGGGTTCGGGCGCTACCCCGTCCTACCCGGTTCCGTTCGGCTCTGTAATGCGCACAATTCTGTTCCGGGGAACTCAAGTATTCCTTCCTCGGACATGTCCTACATGTGGCTGACCGTGCTCATGAACACGATGTCGAGTTTGGTGTTCTCACCTCGCCCCGAGTTTTCTGTTTTTTATTCACGCTCCTTTCTGTTCGATTTAATGTTCACTAAATCCCTAATTGTGAACCTTCTTTTAATCTACTATGTTCGCTCCGATTACCTGGTCATTTTATCGTGACAATTCGGCCCAAATCCGCGACGATTATGCAAGTAGATCCCAAAATCGCGATAATTTACACTTCAACCCCAAATCCGCGACAATTTACACGCAGTCCCTGATTTTCGCGATAATTTACACTTCAACCCCAAATTCGCGACAATTTACACGCAGTCCCTGATTTTCGCGATAATTTACCCTTCAGCCCAAATCGGCGACAATTTTGCATGTGGATCCAAAAACCGCGACAATTTCCTTCATGGTCCAGATTTTCGCGATAATATTACAGCGACCCTGATTTCCTCGATAATATTCGCCTTTCCCCAGTTTTCGCGATAATTTTCTTCTTCGCCCTGATTTCCGTGATAATTTCTTCTTTACTCCAATTTCCGCGATAATTTCAATTTCTCTCGAATTTTCCACGTTTTTTGTGCCAAATGACCCCTTCTTTTCCCATTCCACTCCTATTTATAGGTTTCTAACTTGTCCAAATGACCCTTTAGTCCCTCCTTCCTCATTTCTCTCTTCTTATATTAATTTACTAAACTACCCCTCATTTCATGTTTTTAACAAAAAAATTATGCGGTTCTAACCTGTCTGGATTCCGTTTGTGCCGTCTTCCTGGGTCATTACACCAACAGTCGTCTGGTTCATTAAGAAACGAACTCGGTTATGATTTGTTTTTGGTGGGAGAACGATTGAGAAACTGAAAACAGTTACGACACAAAGCAATTTAGAGTGGAAACCCCAGGAAATGGGGAAAAACCACTTGACCAAGAGCAGAGAGTGCTCTCAGTCGATTCACTAATCAAATCAAAGTTCAAATACAAGAAAAACAGAGGCTTATGAAGATAATGAGGATAAGAAAGCGATAAGAATAATCCCGGCAGAGTAACATCCTATTCTTCACATCCTGCTAATTCTGTCGTCAAGTTATGTATTTATAGGGCTGATGGCGTTTGATATCCACGACATGCAACCGCCTATGACAATTCTGTTGAACATCATTATCGCACGCTGTAAAACGTGGCTGGGACCGATGCGTGGAAAATGTGACAAGGCCCGAAGCGTGGAACACGTGGAGATTCCCGAAGCTTAGAACGTGTGACTGTAACCGTTTGGACCGATCCATTATGTCGGTCCGTATGCATTCCTTGTTACGACCAACTCCATCTTCGGTCCTGAGTTCTTAATGGACCTTTGGGCTAGTTAATCTAAATGGGCTAAAGTGACGATCTTGGGCCGCATTAGTTCGTCTTTAATCATTCGAGCTAGCCTCTTAGATTGGGCCTAACCCAATAGAGGATACCCAGTCTCGGAGCCCTCATCAATATTGATAACTTTAGCTGTTATTCTTCCAATTTCGTATGTTCAGGGGCATGCCCTTTACACACCTCGTAATTTTGGGGCTACACTTGCAACTTTCTCTTAAAAATTAGGTTCAATTAGGGATTGATTTTGTAAAATTCGTTGTCTTTCGGCAGAGCCTAATTATTTTTATGGTTTCCGGATATTATTAAGGATGCATATTTATATTTTGTAAGGCTTTTAAATGAAAAATTATTTTCAGTTAGACGATTGATTTTGTCAAATTTCTTTTGAAATTTTTTTGGACACAAAATATATTTTTGGAAAAAGAATGGTACTTAAAATTTAAAATTATTAAAAAAAATGTTTAGGGTAATATTTGTATGTTTATTAATAATTTAAAGTACTTAAAGTTGCATATTTTCGAAACAAAATATTGTATTTATATTTTGAAATAAAATTTTGTATTTATTTTTTTTAAATATGAATATTTTTTATATGCTAATAGAAATAAATTTTTACACCTTCAAAAAAGACTAAAAAGTGATTTTTATTTCATTGCCTATGTGATTTTTGAAGTAAGTTTTAAAATTAGATAAAATATTTAATATTTGTTATTGTTGCATCCGATATAATAATTGTGATATTTACATACGCATTTTATTTTAGAAAATCTATACTTGTACTAGTGGCATAAAAGAAATTTTGATCATTTGCGTTTTTTGATAATCTTCTTATTAAATAAAATATTCCAGTGAATATGGTATATACCGAACCAATGCTAGAAGGAAGTATATCTAGCTTTCCATTGCCACGAGTGAGCCTAACTCGATAACTGTGGCGGTGGAATATTTTCATTGTGGTTTGCTTTAATTGATGCTTTCGTTCATCCAGGTTAATTGTATGCATCGATGTTATTTCTTTTTATTGTCTCCATCATCGTATCAAACTCAACGACTAGGTATGCAGTACCTGCTGCCCAACACATCTTTAAGTCATTTACCTTTTAATTTCTCTAGCATATTGATGCGAACATGACAGATGCATAATCCTAGAAACACGAAAGGGATTGAAACCCCCCCCCAATGCGTTGTATAACCGCTACAAATTTAGATCCTCGATCTGTAAACAATAAAATACCTTACCATCCGCACATCACATGCTTTTGAACTAGGTGCAAGAACTAACATATAGTCTCACCATCTCTTCATTCACAATTTCAAACACAAGTGGAGTTATATGTCACATTCCATCCATTGTCACAGTTATCAATAATTTGTACTTGTACCTCCAGTATAAATGTGTCACGTCAACACATTTAACAGGACGATATTAGTGGAAATCATCAATGCATGGAGCGAATAACCAGAATGCAAAACGCAAAAGTTGTTGTTTGTTACCATTAAACGTATTTCACCATTCGACAATGGTACCTGAGTTTTGGTCTTGAACATCCTATAAAAAAATTGAAGATCTATGGTCGACGAACCGTATGCTTTTTCAATAGCCTGTTTGAAACTTGACCATACCTTAATATTATATTTCGAAGCCCCCAATGGTGTTTTCCTAAGCATAAGTCGATTTGATTTTTGGGTTTACCGACACCGCACAAACCATTTGCCTAGCAATCCACTCTTTTGACATGTTTACGTTGTAAAGCGATCTCCACCTTCTATCAATGCAAGTATGTGGTCTATTAAAGTAATTATATCTCATTCATGATCGTGTGAACGATACCTAGCCCAGACTCTCCATTTTGGTGTTGAACAACATCGAACATTGTAATTTATACGACTATCCGGTGAACCACAAACTCTCATTTTGCTATTTTTATAGAGTACTTTGTCACAACATACTTGAGTTCAACTTTACTACTAAAATAAAATCCAACTTCGAGGACGAGAGTTTTGGAATCGTAATGAACATGCAACAATGGTATGTCATATGAGTCCGCCCATATTGGTTCTACATCCAAAGAATGAAGAACATAAGACTGTCTCGATGACCATTGCTTGTGAGGTTCAACACCGCCTAAAAATGATGACATGTTGTACGATGGATTTAAATTAGTTGGTGGTTAAGAGCTACCTAGTACAATGGTATGAATCCATCTTGCGGAAAACTTAATTGGTACAAATGCCTTGACAAAGTCACTAAGTCGGCGCGACTGGTGGTGCCTACAGGACACTCATTGTTGATTACAACATCACCATTATCGTATTCCGACGTTAAATAGCTATCGGCGGTTGCATACAATGCTGGTATAATATCTACGGAAAAAAATTTATATAGTAGAGTCATGCTTTATACATTGTACTTTATCACTGATTTTATAGACAATTGTCTTTTACCACTAAACCATAAAGTTTTTTACAATATAGTACATAGTTTCATTGGATATAATATATTTTATTTAAGAATTAGATTGCTAATCCGTATAATGTATAGTTAAATTATGATTATTATAATTTACCAACACATTTTACACTTCAATTCTACACTCAGAAAGTTGGTTATTAAAATATTAGTTAGGTGCACCGATAATCAATTAGATCGATTAATCAACAACTTACATTAAAATTGACCATCTAACCGATCAAATTATACATAGCAATATTTTTTAATAAAATCGGGATTTAAGAGAATTATATTATAAATCAAGTTTGTTCCTACCCAAATTTTCTCAAAATCTTAAGATTGGTTTATAAAACAGACAAATCTTTTTAAATAGTAATTATTATAATAATTATAGTTAAACCAGTGTTTAAATTTCTGGTATATCGGAAATTTCAGTCGTACCTTGTTGTGTAGGTATTTTGACAAAATACCAACGGTAAGAGTTTTTGAACTGGTCTAGAAAAAATTAAATATTAATATTTTATAATTTGATTTATTTAATATTCCACTGCATATCTGATATCCCGATACATATTATGTATACCGATCCAATGAGCTTATCTGGTATACTGGCATGTACATGCTTTTAAAACATTGGTTTAAACTTATTTTTGTTTAATTAAGATTGATAATAAATTTTAAAAAATTAATTTAATTTTTTAAAATAAAATACAAAAAATGATTTTGTGAGAAATTATATGGACAAAATTGAAAATTTTCTATTTTAAAATGTAAACAAAAAAATTATATTTTTGATAAGATTCGAACTCAAATATATTTTCTATTTACATACATGTTTGAAAATTTTTAAATTTTATTTAAGTACATAAATATTAGTTAATTATATAGCAGTTGACATATAATTAAATTATTTATTATATATTCAAATTAATATTTAAATTATAAAATGAAAATCTATTTAATCAACTGTCGTCAATGCTAGAATTGTAAGAATAAGTTTGATCGGTGTTAAGAATAAAAAAATGATTAAAAGTACTATTATTGATGTAAAAGTTTTCCACTAAGAATGTTACTTCTTCTAAAAAATCCTGATATCTACCAATAGAAAAATAATATTAAATTCAAACTCCAAATATTCAATTTTTAAAATGATTGTTTGAAAACATTATTATCCTAAAATAATACAATACTCGAAATATATATATATAAAAACTAACTTAAAACAATTGTTTCAACAAAATTAATTAATCAAAAAATGAAATACTACATATGCTAAACGATAGAAAGCACGAAATCAAAATAAGTAGTAAGATCACAATTCTTACACAAATTTGAAACAATAAGTATATAAAAACAATAGCATAGTTAGTCATTAGAGGCGCTTCATTAAATATATCTCTATCTCGACACTCATAATCATAGTGATATCGTCATGAGAATTTATTATTTGAAAATATATCTATTTCTATATAGTCGTTATTAAAGAAGATAATGGTATTCAAAAGATCGAGATATATGATGGTTGACTTCGTTATAGCTTTTGTGGTATTCAACCGGGTTACTTATTTAATGAATCTTTATATTTAATTTAGATATTAATGGATCATTACTTATTGGATTTCATTATTGATGGGCCGAGAGAGATATAATTGGGCTGGACTAATCATCTATATAAACATGGCTAAAGAAAGAAAAAGGGGCTTGGATTCTTGACCTAAAGTGGAGGCCGCTATTCACTTCTTTTTCGCCCGGGAAACCTACGACTATTACCATCAAAACATGATCTTTTTTCTTTTGTTTTCTACATCATGTTCTCCCATTGTAAATCTACGAACTTGACGTTTATAGTGGATTCAAAGGCTACGGCCGGGGTGGTTTTTTATCCTTTCTTTTACAGAAATGTTTTCCACCTACAAAAATCGTGTCTTTTTACTTCTTGCTTTCGTATTACTTTTTCGTTCGACCCGTATCCGTAAAAGGGGGTCTAAATTTTGTTATTGCGGATTTTTAGCAGCAATAACATTGGCGCCGTCCGTGGGGACGTTTTTAATCCCACTGAGTTTTTATCCGAAGTTTAGGATAGAAAACGCGAATATATTTTCGATTCAGCGCAGCTTCGGTATTAAGTCTGTTTCTGATTATTGAACCATTGGATCGGTCTGAAATTTTGGTATATAGTTAAAAACATATTTATCTCGGTTCTGAACGGTGAAGATCGAATTTTATGGTCGTTTGGATTTTCGAATTAACGTTGGTTTACAAGTGACTGTTTCTTATTTTTCAAGTATACAAAAGTTGGTTTTTTTATTCGAATCTCATAGTTGTAACATCGGATTGTTCTGAAATTTTTAGCATGGTTTGATACATATCTTTCAGTCTTCTGATTGGTGAAAAGCAGTTTTTATGGTACTTTCATATTTCGGTTTACTATCTGAATATATGTTGTTATTTCTAATCCTATATTAATGCGATATTCGGGTATTCTATTTAGTTTGCATAATTGGACCGTTGGATGTTTCTGAAATTTATTTATATTAGTCTAGACGTATTGATTAATGCTCGAGACGGTGGAGATTGATTTTGAATTCTCTTTCGGTTTTAAATTCACGACGAACTTTCAAAGTTTCAATCTGCGTTTTCTGATATATTGAGTTGTAATATTCTATATGTAGTGCTTAATTTTACCGTTGGATTATTCTGAAATTTACGTATATTAGTAATGACACATTTTTCTACGTTGTCAACGGTGAAGATCAGTTTCTGTAATTATTTCAAATTTCGAACTATCAACAGAAATATGACAATATTTCTTTTGATTTTTCAGAATCCGTTATTTAAGAATTTTGATATGAATTTAATTATTTTACTATTGGATCACTTTGAGATTTAGTCATATTAATCAAGAAAGATTATTCAATGTTCTGAACAGATTTCGCTGTGGAAAGTGTATATCGATAGATCTTATTTATTGTGAATTTAAATTGTGTAATCCAAAGAATATGAATTTCATTATCTTATGGATTGTGATGATGTGACTCTTATGATAATATGATAATATCTTCAGTCTGGTATTCTCCCTATTATATTCAGAATAATTTACTAGATGACTCGTGTGTATTATCATCCTAATTTGGTTGTCGGTTATCACCGCCTTAACAACGAGTTATTTAACTAATAAAAAATCTTATGGATATCAAGAAAATCTAGAAAAGATAACAAAGCGACATATGAAATGATGTTGTTTTGGATGTGTAGAAAGATATTTGTCTTCTCCGAGACACGCAAGTTTCAGAGTTAACGTTTTTATTTATGATCATAATATTCAAGATATTCTCGTCTGGATGACACGGATTTTCTCATTTGTTATTGGAGTTGTCATAATTTCATGAATGTTAGAGATTTTTTTATCTATAATCGTCATTGTCGATTATTACCATAATTAGAGCAATCAAGATCGAGTTTGATCAAGTTATATTATGTGAGATTCTATGATATACAAAATGTTGAGCAAATACAAGTATTAAGGGTTCAAGAAATTGGAGATTTACTTCATTACTTCATTACAAGGGAAATCAATATTACAAACAGGAAGTATAAAAGTTCTTAGCTTTTTATGGGGAAATTTATGATCTTGCTCATAATTATAGGTCGTTTTTTGAAATATTATATCATGACTCTCGGTTTTCTTTTCTTTTAACAAGGGGGAATTTAGCCGACAATTGTTGGGACGAAGATTATATTAGTTTCCTATCGGTTTTCTTTTCTTATATCACAACTATTCATAATTTAAACGCTTTTACAACGGGATTATGGTTCATGGCTTTGTGTTCAATGCATTCATAAAAATCACAAGATTGAAGCACGTTGGTTCTTTTCTATTTGATTCGTGGAGTCGAAGTTGAGTTTTCAGATTGAAGACACTTGAGTTTATGAGAGCGGATTTCTATTTGAACCCTCAGTATGCCAATGGCACAACAAAAAATGCGAGGTTGTTGGTTTGATATTCTACCAAAGCGACTAATTAAAAAGGGTTGAATCTTTTTGCGATGAACTATGAAGGTCACTATTGATATTGCTCGGGGATATTTTTGTAATTTAGATACCCCGAAAATCTTATGGCACACATTCCAATGTATTCTGAATNTTTTAGTATCTTGTGGAAGTATGATATGATGTTCAGCCCTCCGAGATGTGGGTTTCTGAGAAATTGGAGGAATGTTCTTGGTCTTATGTATCTGCATGACGAAAATAAATAAATATTGTCCAATGTCGATAAGCTTGTGAAAGTTTGAGGAGTATTAGAGTAAAGAATCGTTTATGTCACCACCTTTTCCTCGGAAGCCGTTGGTTTTATAGTTTGTACTGTCAAGATATGTTTTGAGAAAACAAACTTGGTTAGACACAATGACAAATAGCATCGGCCAATAAATTATGTTAGTAAAAAACTATCAAGGGTCAAATCTTGATACACCGATATTAGTTCTATTCAGAGAGGAGCATTAAAATCTTTTGAATGTGAACTTTATGCAAATAATGGTATATGTAGAATAATTAACTAGCAATGAGAGGCTGATTAATTAGTTTCTTTCAAGGAAGCGTTCTAAACAATTCAGATGTGATGCCGTAATATTACCGATGAACATTGGGGACTTATGAACACAAACACCTGGCCAATATGGAAGGACATGAAGTTGTTATGAGAGTTTTGAATTGAAGTGATAATGTTATGATTGTAATATGTTAACCAATAATAGTGACGAAAAGAATACAATGAATTTCGAGTCTATTCCACTTGGAAATTTATAGAAGGGAGTGAAATCTAATATTATGAGAATTCTTTCTACATATTCTGGAGGATCAGAATGTCGTGTCTATCTATTCAATGAATTCATTTATCTATTGCACTTATTAATTCATATTTATCAGAAATTGAATTGGTGTCAACATTTTGCCTATCGGGATATGGGGGATCGGTATATTAATTCTCCTCACTATCAAGAAAGTTGAGATGAGTAAGCATGTTGGCAAGTTGTACTTTGCATGGGATATTTCGTAACGGATTACGGTGGTGGTAAGAAAATGAATGTATGAGATTATGAATATGAGCGGAGAGGAGTTGCCACGGACTTGACATATTTCCAATTTGCGCAAGTATTATGTATAGACGAGACTTTTCGATCTTTTTTAAAAAAATCCTCCTCTTTTTTAAGATATTCTATTCTTTTTTATATCATTTCTAACAACACAAGATCAATCGACTAGGGGACTGGTAAGGTAGGAGTAGGTCCATTGCATTTTAATACGAAGGAGGATGGAATAAATTAAATATGTTAGATTAGAAATGCAATGTACCACCTGTCTTATAGTCGCTTCGACTACACAAATCACATAGTCATTATTCCCATCCAAATTGCGAAAATCACACATGTATCGACTACTTTCTCCATAATAATGTAATAGTATATCTTCAACTTTTAGATCCTATGGCACATTAAAGTCTATCCTTACAATGAATATCAGATCTAAAAAATATAAACTCGTTAAAGTATTGTAATGAATTCAAGTGAATACTAGCAACTAGCAATCCATAATTAAAACATTATGGCAAAAATAATTGGGAGCATTCCACTTACCGGGATTGGTTGAATTTTTTCCTCGATATTAATGCTCCTCACTGTTGTTGTGAAAAAAGACCACGAAGAATTAAAATATCAAAACGTTGGATCCATTTGAGTCTAAATTCCTAAACTCAAAAATAAGACAATAAAACTCAATAAATGCATAATCGAAAATTCATAGTATATAATCAAATTACCACATTACTTATTTATAAATGAGAGCAACAATTATTTTTCGACATATTAACCCCACATGTAGTCTACTAAAAAACCACAACCACTCATCTAAGCTCGGTTTCTATCTACATAGAAACTAATCTCAATTTTTAATATAAAATGACTCAAATAAAAAATACTAATAACTATTTTATTGGATTTGAGCTCATTTTCTATGTTGATAGAAACGGAGCTCAAATTAAAAAAAAATTAAAAATGAGGAGTCGTTTCTACGTTTATAGAAACCGAGCTCATATATGTAACTATGTCTATTCACACGTCCTTCAGTGTTATACTTTCAAAATAATTTTTTTCACTACTTAATTCGTCAATAAGAATATTTTACACTATTACTGCCCAATTTTTCTCCTCTGTACATCAAATTCATTTAGATGAGATTACAAAAATTAATATATATAACTTGCACATCCACCCTTTTAAATATTAATTCATGTCTAAATTGATTTGATGAGATTGAAAGCATTAAACTTGAACATTAAAATTATAATAATACTAGATTATGAGAATAAGCATTCGATATATATATATTAATGAGTTGTAGAAGCGAATTAAGCCATTGATTTTTTTACTTTTCTTTATATTTGTGTAATTACTAAAATTGTTTTTTAGAAAATAAATAGAAAATATTATGTGTTTATAGTTAACATTGAATTCTAAGAAACTTGACCATTGATGCTCATTCGTACACGCAAGTACCAAATAGGCCACACTTTTTCAATCTGGTAATTTAGCTAACTAGTTCTTTGCAAGTCAAACTTATGCAAAATAACATGTTTCAATAAATAATTGACATAATAGCATGTTTTTTATCTTTTTTGTAGGAGAGAAAAAAAATTTGTATCTACATTTTTCGTAATATATATTAGATTAATTAAATAAAATATATTATTTATAATTTTTTATTAAAAAAATAAATATATCAATAAACATGTTACCATAATAAATCAAAAAGTATATTCTACTATTTTTTTATTAAAAATAAATATATAAATCAAATTATCAAAATATCCTTTTATACATTTTAATTAAAATACATTAACATAATACATTGAGTTTGTTTGTTTTAACTTTTTAAAATTACGGTGTGATGAGGTGTTGTGAGACGTGGTGATGTGTGCTGAGGTATGGTGTGATATAATGATCGTGAATTTTTAAATATGTTTGGTAAAATTGCGATATTATGATCGTGATTTATGTAAAAATACTAATATACCCTTATATATATAATAATAATAATAATAATAAATATAATTATATTATAATTAATAGAAGTAAGGGTGAATGAGTTTTTTCCAAAGTAACGATGAAACCACAGCTGGTTTTAACAGCTGTGATAATATCGCAATTTTTTAACGATTATCACATTACAATTAAGCTTGCGTTTTGCGTGCATTAAAAAAATCACGATTGGATCATCTCACCTCACCTCACCTCACCGTACTTTTAATCGTGGTGCCAAACAAACCCATTAACATCTAATCTTACAATTTTGAATTTGTAATCATAATAAATTGTTTTAATTTAGCCAATTATTGTTTTAATAGTGTACTAGTTAATTGAATAATTTAATATTAATAAAAACCTAAGGAAAATAGATTAGATCGAAAAAGCCAACCAATCATAGGTTTGATCTCAACTTAAACAACATATTAGTATTATTTCGTTTAATTTTTATGAAAATATTCTGATTTTTAAATTCTTGAATCAATGAGCATTTAGTATGAAAATGCGATTCTAAGAGTTATGGATGTGCATGAAAATCCGGTGATCCGAAACACCGAGGCAACCGAATCGTAACCAAACCGATTTTTCGGTTATCCGAACTGCAAATACTTAATCGGATCGGATGCTGTTTTGGGTCGGATATGGTTTTTAAAAATTCATATCCGATCCGATATTTATATTATATTATTTTTTTCTAATTTTGTAAAGTTAAAACGTTATATATGGTAATACATTTTTTCCTTATTATAAATATTTGTTTTTTTCCTTTAATATTAATGTTTTTATATTTAATCTTATTTTGCAGAAATAACCAATATGGAAGAACATCAAGTAATCAATATCAGATATTGATTTTTGAAATTCATATGCTCTAGTAAATTAGATAATTCTTCAGATATTTTATATTATCATTTAAAATGTAATTAATTTTATTTTTATAAGTTGTGATTACGAATATCTAAGTGAATTGTATTTATTTTTTATACATTCATGCACTTATAAGAAAAAAATAATTCATTATTTACACGTATTTGTTTTAATTCAATTTTTGTATTGAATTCAAGTTTTAATTTATGGATGTTTGAATATTCTGAATATAAGTTTTTTTGGTTTTTTACAATTCGTAGATTTATCAAATAAGTAACTTTTTTTGTGATTAGTGATAATTTTTTATAATTAATTATAATTAAAAAATAAATATTAGTGTATCCACAAACCGACCAACTATTGTGGATCGGTTTTAGATCATCATTTTTCAGATCCGTATCCATCGGATCGGATAAAAAAAATGATGATCGGATCGGTTACCCGATCCACGGACACCCCTACTAAGATTGATATATACTCCAGAGATGAAAATAGGTGAATCAATTCATAGACCAAATTGTGAACCTAATAAATTCAATAAAAAATATCATAATATTTTAAATAGTGTAAATGTAATACCTAAAGTTTGTAAATTGCATGTAAACCTCCAAATTTTGAAATTCATTCAAGAATGACACTCGAGTGAATAGAAACGATTTTCATCTTTACGTGTGGTGCTTTGTCAATTTATGTGTTTTTTTTTTCAAATTTCAGATAAAAAGATCAAATACAAATTAAGAATTTATTTAAAATATTAACGAGTGTTAATGTTAAATTTAAACAGTATTGGACTTCGATGGTAAATCACACAATTCTTAAGTTTTGATTGTATGATTTTACAACTTTAAAAAAATTTGGAGGCTAAAAACACACATTATATCAAATTCAAAAACTTTATATATAATTTATAAAGTTTAGGAGCACCACACACTATTTTTAAAGTTAGGGGCTAAGCAAACTAATATATTTATTCAATAGTTTAATTTTTTACTCTTTTATTTTATTTTATTTTATTTTATATGATTGAGAATTATAGATTTTAAATTAAATTGTAACATATATCATTGATTCTAATAACTAATATCCCAATTCTCAATACAATTATGAATTTCTAATGAAAATTTAATTTTGAATACTCTTTTTTTCTGTTTTTCTATTTTTCTATTTTGATAATAATGGCATAAATTGTTTGAATACAAATTTCAAAAGGATTCCTAAGTCAAAGTGTATTTAAATATAGAAATTTGAAATTATGCAATTTGACCCTACAGCAAAAATAATATAGGATATTATTATCAGTTGATGTACTTAGATTCGGAACAAATTCAATGAACTGTTATAAGTCACATGTGTTATCCAGTCCCATGTGTCCCATCAGAATCCCAATTTCTTGTTTAATTTTTAAAATAATTAGTATAGGATCAAGCCAAGGCGGTTGACCTGGATATCCAGTCGATCGGTTTCTATAAAACCGAGAAACAAGTTTTGAGATATCAATTTAATATGCTATGTAATTAACAATTTCATATGTCATATTATTTCTTGTAAACAATGAAGATTAATACTGTGAAATAAAAATAAATAAATCTAATTTCATTATGGCTTTTGTTCCTAAAAACCAAATATTATTTTAGCATTGCTAGCATACATTGTTTGTGACCATGTTTGGTGAAAACGACAAATCTACATGTTCGTTAACATCAAACGCTATCAAATGCCATGTAAATGGAGATTTATTTAAAAAAATTTGGTAAATATTTGTCATTGCCAAAAATCGAACTAATCACCTTATACCTTCTAAAAAACATTGAATACAAACTCAAGATTATGTCTTACAAATTAGTAATTTACAAAATAGCATTTAATTGTACGATTATTATTTTTGCTATTTAATATCTAATAATATATTAAAATAAATATTATTCCACTTATATTTTTAAAATATTATTTTCATAGTAAAAATAATAATTGTAATTAAATGATGTTGTTTTACATTTTGATATTATTTTACAATCGAATATCTTCATTACATTCAATTGATTCTACATAATATTTTACAAATGATTAATTTGTCTCACAATTTATATTATACTTACATATTATAGATGTAATTTTTTGTAAATTGCAGATACCATATGGTCCAAATTTATCAATGTCTTGGGTTTGATATGAATTTACATTTTTCTACATCACTCCTTTATCTGCTGGGTGGAGTTTCTTCTCAACTAGCCTCATACAAAAGGAATATTTCTCCATATGTAGAGTTATCCTCCTTTACTTGAGGGTGTATAGCTCGACCTTGATCATAGGTTGCCCTACATTCTATAATGACCCGTCTTCCACTTGTACGATATTATATGTTTTGAAATAAGCTAGTTCTAATATCTTACCTAGTCTTCACGGTTTTATTTTTTCCATAGCCATAAACATCCCAATGGGTCACGTATCCCTGTTTTACCCAAGGGTTAGCACGTTTAAATTTTCAGTTCTAGCTTTATTCTAACACTTTGCTAGGGAAAATAACTCGTGCAATAAAAGACGAGCACTATACTTAATCTCTAATCGTTCCCTATATATAGTCAATGCTGGGATTTGCCGAAGGTGCCTCGGTACCCCCACGAGGGGTCTTACATTCACCTTTCGTTATGGACTCAACGTTCTCACTGAGGTTGCCGCAGCACATAAACTATAACACGGGTTCTGCTCTGCTACCAAATGTAAGGACTCACCTTCCCACATTCAGGATATTGTCCGGTTTGGACTAGTCTAGCCCTAAGGACTTCCACAACGTTGAGCGCCTGATATTGCCCGATGATTATTTATGTAGATATGATACCCCGAGGCTTGTCTTACGTGGTTAAATGAAATTTTTGATTTCTCTATTATATTTATTGAGTAATATGATTTCATGGGTAGTCTCGTAATTTGGGCGTGCCGAGCCCACGTATGAGGATCTTGATAGTGTTTTGAGCTGTTTTGGATGATTTCGGTAGGAAATGATGCCAGGGGTATTTTCATAATTTGGCACTCGGAGAGCTCGTTGGCGACCATATGCGATATTTTTTGTTACCTCCTAAGCATTCGAAGACGATGAACTGGTGAAGAGTATTCTCGGGTATTTTCTCGACAATACGTGCTACTAGTGTTCGACCGATGTGCATTTTCAAAGTTTCGGGACGCTGTGACACTTATTCCCGTTTAATTAGATATTTTCTGAGTAAGCTGGGCTAAATTGACTAAGATTGGGCTTTTGAACCCTAAGTTGACATATTAAGCCAAGTTTTTCTATAAATACAACACCTTAGGCCCCAGAAAAGGGTTCAGAATCTTGGCACGCTTCCCAAAGTCCCATGACAAGCGAATTTTTGTACAAAATGTCGCGAGAGCCTTCACTCAGCCCCATGACTCGCGACTTTGTGAGCAAAAATTCACGAGAACAAGTACTCATGCCCGTAGTCATGAGATTTCGTCGCATGGCCCCCCGGCTCGCGAGTTTTTGTCACCCTGACCCCGGACTCGCGACTTTTTGTCATTTGAACCCTATGGAGTTGGGACTCTTTGATACATCTGCTAGTTTTTGGCGAAAACTCGCGAGAGCTTCTCCATTCGCGAGTTTTTATCTTGTCGGGTGCGACAAAGTGGATTCGATCCTTTTTCATACCAGTTCATTCGGATTATCATTATCTCTTGATTAGACTTGTATCCTTTGATTATCATCGGGTAGAGCTGCGCTCTCCCGATGACGTAAGCTCACACATTGTGGGCCCAACCTCGTATATCGCTCGTATCCCCACAATAATTGAATTCAAAATTATATAAGAAATTGGCTGATCATAAACAAATACTCTAAAATATTTTTAGACGAGATCAGTTTGGCGTCGTTCGTGGGGACCGAGACTTATTCCCATTGAGAGCTGTTGTGCTGAGCTTGGAACTTGTTATATATTGTGATGATATGAGATTCTTGATATGAGAGTGATATAGATGAAGAAAGTGTATCGGATGGCAACCCTTACGCGATAGAAGACAAGAGGAATGATATTTTACCGGGGACTCACTCAGTGCCACCATAAGAGTCCTCAGTATTGGGAAAACCTAACCAACCCCCGAAGCTGGATTTCATCCAGAGGGGACCTATATATGAGTGCATTGAAAGATTATCATATGACATGAATATATGTCGAAGACATGCCATATGGATGAAAGGGCTGCAAAAAAGTCTGGAAAAAGCCGATTTTTGACATTACGAAAATTTCATGGGAAGCTCCATTTTATGTCTACAATCACATGGAGATATGACGGTGTAATATTTTCTGGGTCGTATTTCGGTGGCATTTCACTATTCCATTTCGGTCAATTTATCAAAAATGGGCGATATTTTGAGTGATTGAAAGGATTTTACTCTGTAGCAGGGATATATTTGAGGTCAATATGGTCCTCGGTTATAAAGAAGAGGGGTATATGGCGAACATACCTAACACATTTACATATCCCCGCTTGTGAGGGTAGTTATTCTTCACAAGATCGGCGTATATTGAAACACCTAAAGATCTTCCCAACACCGAATCTTGATATCCATGTCAGTTTGTTGAACTTCAATGACGCGACCATGTACTTTTTCCAGATATTTGGAAGAGTCTGCTCTCCAATATTTCAATTAGTTGCCGATGTTTTCTATCATTTCATATTGGGATTCAAGTATGAGTTATATTCGGCATGGCATAACGATTCTTCAGAGAGATTGTTTGGTTTCCTAACCCGTTTTGTTGTGGTCGTGTGGATTGCACGGAGTGACTGTTGATTGGCACTTGTGAGACACGTGAACCTCACATAGAAAATGAGCTGATGCATAGTTGCATTGGGGGGAATTTGGCCACATGTTGCTTGATTGTATGTATGTGCATGAAATGGTTGGAGAGAGTGTTTGCTACGGAAAGTTAGAGGTGGCAAGTCAACGCGATTTACTGATTACATGGAAAGATAAGAGGTTACATGAGTATTATGGATTGTCATGTGGAAGTGTTCAATACTACGCGAGGGCATGCATGGTTCCCAAGGAAATGATGAGCTGGATATGTGATGATCATCATTGTCTCATCGGTCAATAGCAAGAATATGATCATGATCCTATTTCCGATCTGAGTTCACCCATTGAATTCGATTTGTGAATTTTTGAAGGATTATGACAAGTTTTATACTCCGTTTCAACAGCGATAATATAAGAAATAAAGTTCGTAGCAAAATGAGAGGTTATGGAGAACGTGAGAAAGATTGATTGTCGTTGGTTTCTAGAGAATCCATAGTAAAGTATAGAAGAGCTTGGCCTCACATATACACAATATATTTGGAAAATGAAAAAAGTGCATACTTATGGGTCACTTGACATTGTCACAATCATGTGATCGATCGAATGTATCGCTGTCGAAGTTCAACGTGCAAACCATTCTGGTATTCAATAGCAAGTAAATTTATTCAGTTGCAAGTATATTTCTTGCCATGGTTGAAAAGAATGAAGTAGAATACCTTATATACGCCCTTCTATTATTTGCACCGACACCGGGGACTCATGGGTCCCGAGGTATTTTCTCCTTTTTCCATCACAGTTTCGAACAAGTTACTATGATTGTCGAAAATCGGTGTCCGATGTTGATAGGTTTTTGAAGCACAATTAGCCCACTGAGTTGGTTTGTATGGTATAAGGAATGCCTGAAACCGAAGCTCGGAACTTGGCTTGAATATTCAACCCAAGAAACAAGTGACGCTCCTGCGATATCAATTTACCATAACCCAAGGCAATAAGTTGCGAGCATTGAGCCTCTCGCTCTAGTATGTACTCAGTTGGTTCGGGATCATAGAACGTGTGAAAATGTGAGATTAATGATGTGGGTTATCTAGTTTTTAATTATCAAAGGGGTTTTCTGGTTATGCATTAGAAGAATATGAGGTCGTGAGATATGAATCCTCTCTATGGACACCCGTCAATAAGCTGTATAGCTATCGTGCATGTTCCATACAATATATCGTTGGCCTATGTGGTTTAAAGTTCAAGGCTCAGAGACTAAGGAAGTTTATGACAACTTGGTGAACTATTTATTGGTACATAGATCGTACATGTCCCAAAGTGTGGAAGTGAATATCTCAATATTCAAATTGAGGAGTTGAAGAGTACGCTTTTTAGAAGTACACCACATCGAGAAATTATTATGACAAAAGACGAAACTAGTATGGAAGACAAAACATTGATGAATGAAAGTATTTATCGTGATACATGGAGAAGTTACAAGTATGGATAGTGAAGGAGTGGTTAAGATGACAAGATAGTCATCGACGAATAACTAAGGAATACAAAATGAAACTCCGGCATGGAATTGAGTTATTGAAAGACGGTCTCATCGCCTCATCATTTGGAGTGAATATTTATGTGTCGACATTTGTATTCCGTAATCAAGGCTTCCTTAATGGTTATAAGAACTATCCGGATCTTTTACCTATCATTCAAGAAGATTGGAGCATTTCATGAAGTTATTGGGTCACCATGGTTTTACTGTTGTTTGAGAAATTGAACATGTCTTCATCGTTCAATGATCCTATGTGGGCCCAGGTTAACGAAAGCCTATGAAGAGATTCGTCACCCTCGGAATTATAGTTGAGGATTTTGAGTTCAAGAGAATTCTTAAACTTCAATGGTTGAAATTAAATCTATACTCGATGATCAAGTTATTGATAACACGGAGCCTATGTTGAAGAGGCAATCTAACTGTTTTCCTTAACCATCTGAAATGGTATTCGTTCGGGTAGTCTTAACATATCGTGAAGGGTTCATCTGTTCAAATTACTTCACTATCCATAATGATTTTCGTCTAGAATGGTATTATTAATCTTTTCAAATGCCTCTATGAGGCCATCAATCTGGGTTTTATACTTCAATTATTTAAATAGATATGAGGATTATGATTCTTGGGTATTCAGAAGTATCAACTACTATCAAACTATGTCTATCAGAGTTCAATTGTTGATAACGAAAGACAACACGTTTGTGTTACTTTCTCGATAGCCCGGAATGGTATATACCCGGAAATATACTGTCATGGAATGTGCCTTCTTAATTAATCTACGACATTGATGGTTTAATGTCAGAAATATATGGTTATGGAATACATTGGCCATGGTAGTGAACTGTTAAGCTCAAGTCAATACGTACAAAGTCGGCACAGTTCTAATAATGAAGTTGTTGCTCCTGGAGAATCTATTTTTCTCCTAACCACTTTGGTAGATCAACGAATATCAAGGACTTTATTAATAGAAAATTTATTGGTGGATCATCCTATTTTCCTTTATAATATTGCCATTGGAAAAGGTGCCTCGAATGTATTCGGAGCCATCGTATCTCTGCCTCATTTATTATGAAGTTTTCTACTACATCAGAATGAAAGAGGTAAAGGCAAATCAGGTGTTGCCATGTTCTTGTTATAATATCATTTGTCGAAACGGTATGTAGGCCTCTAGTACCAAGAAAGATGTTTATATGGTGAAATTCTAATCAGGAAGAACAACTTTATTAAGATGATGCGTTTTTGCTCTGGAATGATAATAAGAAGGTTATAAAGATGAAACTCATGGAGTTAAGGTTGTTTTAAAGAATGAATAGGAATTACTTAAAAGAAGCGGAAATTCTCCTATGAAAAGTAAAAGACAATTGATGAAGATATGTAATGTTGTTCTAAGCAGGATTTGTCGAGCCAGTGAGATACGCATAACGGGTCACGAGCATATTGGTGATCCAAAAATTGAACAATAGCTAGAGAGTTTGCATTGATTTCACCTAATTGAGTGAAGCATGGTTAGAGGACCTATATCTACCGTCGACATTGACATATTGTTTAAGTTTGTCGGCTTGAAGTTTTCCAATTACACCTATTGGTTCGAAGAAACCGATGTCATGTACCAACGATCGATGAAATCAATATTTAAAGATGTGATGAGAAGAATGTGTGGAAGTCAATAATGATGGTATACAGATAAAAACCGGTATGGAAGTAATCATGACCAATATTTGAGCGAATAGTTCAGTATATTGAGGAGGTATTCGATGAAGTGGACCCTCCTAGAGGTGCATTCTATGTGAAAGTTGAAAAATTCCGTGGTCGTATGTTGTTTGAGGAACAAAAGTTGAGAAGTTATCAATCAAGAAAAATTTAATATTCCTTCTTGCATTGCAAAAAGGTAAACTTTTCATAATTGAATGATTTGAGTTTATTGGTTTTTCAAAGTTGGAAGCATTATATTAGTAAAGATTTGTTTATGTCTCTACTTTCCCCTCGGAAACCTTTTGGTTTTATATCTTGCACATTAAAAGAAGCCATAAGTGTTGCCTTAATCATGTTAGTAGGAAAATACAAAAGGTCAAATTTCGATGAACCGACCTCATCTAGTCTAAAAATATTTTTGTTATTTATTTTAAGATCAGTCAATTTTTTAATTATTCGGAATTTAGTTTTTGTGGGGACACGAGCGACATACGAGGTTGGGCCCACAATGTCTGAGCTTACGTCCTCGGGAGAGCGAAGCTCTACCTTGGTTTCCACTATAATAATCAAAGGATACAAGTACAATGATGTGACAATAATACTCCAGATGAGAACGGCTCGAAAAACGATCGAAAACACTCCATCACGATGAAACTGTAAGAACTCGCGAATAGTGTTTTTCAGCAAGAACTCGCGAGTAGTAACTTCTGAGCAAGAACTCGCGAATAGTAACTTCCGAACAAGAACTCGCGAATAGCAACTTCCGAACAAGAACTCGTGAATAGTAACTTCTGAGCAAGAACTCGTGAATAGTAACTTCCGAACAAGAACTCGCGAATAGTTACTTCCGAACAAGAACTCGTGAATAGTGATTCTGAGCAAGAACTCGTGAATAGTAACTTCCGAACAAGAACTCGCGAATAGTGACTCACGTGGAGCTAGCCGCGAGTTTTGGTGCGAGAACTCGCGGGTAGGGGCTAAAAAACGAAGTCTCGCGAGTACCTTAGCGAATTCGAGCCAAAGCCTTGCCTTCGGAGGTACAGAAAGGGTCAGAATCCTTTTTCAGTGCCTTGAAGCTCATATTTATAGAGAAATCCAGCCCAATTAATAAGTTTTAGGCTCAGGAGCACAATTTCACTGGATTAAGCCCAAAGTACCTAAATAATATTCAATTAAATTAGAATAAATGTCATTCCGCAGTAGAACTTCGGAAATGTATCTCGATCGAGAATTATCCGGAAATATCGATGAGAAAATACCGGAGAACCTCGTAAAATAATTCACTGCTTCTAGATTTCGAATATACAACCAAAAATATCGCGACAACTTAACGGCATGCTTCTCAGGTGCCAAATTACGAAAATACCCTTGACCCCGTCTAGGGCCGAACTTGCCCGAGACTGCTAGAAACGTTAGTCAAATGCAAATATGTAGTCCCCGGGGAGTCCAAATTACAAGAATACCCCCAAAAATATAGAATGACGTAAATACACGAGAATACCAAGAATACCGAAAATACCATCTAGCCGCGTCGTGATACCGAAAACATCCCCGGGTAATATCAATAGTACCCTGGTTTTCGGATTCAGATTCTGAGTCGTAAACCATATCATATTAGCTCGTCCCGAATGTCGATACTTGCTCGGGAATTTTTCCGGGAAAACCGTGAGTAGGGTTGAAAAGCCTTCGCGGACGCGATCGTTTTGACACTAAGAACGTCAGATTCCGAGGTCGGGCGAAAATCTCTGGATTTTTCCGACACGAGGGTCCGGCCCTATAAATACCAAGTCCGCCCCCTGTTACAGTTCTAATTCGCTGAAGCATACCTTTCTCGCGACGTTTCGAATGACTTCTCGCGACTACTCTCACAGTACAGTGTCATTCGCGAGTTTTGGAACGAGTTCTCGCGACTACTCTCATAGTACAGTGACATTCGCGACTTTTGGAATGAATTCTCACGACTGAACAGTGACACAGTGAACTTAACACCTGAACGAAAACTCGCGACTATGTAGGTTGCACAGTGACTTTCGCGAATTTTGGTACGAAAACTCGTGAGACACTTAATAAAATCAGGAAAAAATTGTAAAAATTGGAAAAATCTTAATTTCGAGAACTTCACATCATGTCCTCCGACTCTGCCCATTCCTCGAACTCCGATGCCTCGTCATCCCATTCCTCGGACTCCTCATCCGGCTCGGGGAGCTCCAATTCGAGTATTTCACCTTTTCGTTCCCCCATTACGAACCCTTATCCACATTTCTTCGATCGAATTGCACATCTTGAGAATACGATAGGTCCTGAGAGTTCTGCTGTCAAGGCCTTAAAATCTTTTGATCAACAATATACCATGCATCACCGAAAGTGGAAATCTCTCGTGGAAAATTACCACCTCCCTTCCGATTGTGTTCTATACCAGCCGGGTCCTATTGATCGGATCATATGTCCACCGGTTGGCACTCACGGTGTTTGTCTTGAGTATCTAGAGTGTGGACTCCGCTTTCTGCTTCACCCGTTCATTTCCACACTCTTAACTCGTTTAAACATCCATCTCTTCCAGCTGAACGCAAACTCGATATCTTTTTTGGTTGCCTTCATTATTTTCATGGAGACCAACGGGATTTCGATAACCGTTGATAGCTTCTTCCAAGTCTACCAAATCAGTACCGCTATCCATTATGGTGCTCAGGGTTGCATCTTTTTCCGTCTGCGGCACAAGAAAAGCTCATTTCCATTCTCTACGCCTCAATCGAATCATGACTGGAAGATACATTTCTTTTTTGTCACTTGTGTGGGTTCCACTAGATTATCTGCTCTTAGCCTTCCCTGGCGGTTCCCAATTGAGGGAGAACCTTTCTTTCTGGAGTCCTATTATCATATCCTGCGATCCATTACTCCTATGGCTTTGGAGATGATACTTGTCGCGTACGCTACATCGGATGGTACTGACTGGACCCCGAAAACGCTATTCTATGCCTCGATCTTGGTCACCTCCAACATTCTTCCGGCCCCTACCCATTTTAGTAGGGGACTATTAGGTATCTGGACCATGCATTAACACTTAAACCATCTCAACACCTCTCCCTGGATAAGCAAACCTTCCTGAAACCAGCGTATATATGTTCTATAAACTTTTTAACCGTACTTCTCACGCGACTCGTTTGTTTTGCAGATAAAATAATGGCTCCCCTTGGAGATCGTTCGAGATTAGGTGATAAGTTGAGATCCCTCCGTACTCTTGTTACGGAGAAAGATGAGTTGATCTTCGAGATGGCGCCAGGATCTCAGAACCGCACTGTAGCGGCTGAGGTGGCACAAAGCTTGCAAGAAACGGTGTTGCAAGCAGAAGAGGCCCGACCGGTTAATCCAACACCACCTGCTCCGGAAATTGAGAATCCTGAGCCCGCAGGAAATGAGCCGGCTACAGATCCCCCCGAGTGTCCTGAAGATTTAATTCCTGTGTCTCGGCGATTAGAACTTACTGTTAGAGAGTTTTCCCCCGACGAAGGGATGTACGACTTCGCCGAGACACTAGTGGACGTTGTCGGAGATGACGAGGAAGGTGAAATAAGCGGGCGTCAACCGATAGACCCGCTGGTGGAGGAGATTGTTCAGGAGACCCGTCCGGAGGAAAGAATAAATCAAGAAGCTCCTTCGGATAGAGGGAAAAGACCGGTGGAGGGCCCCACCGTTTTGGAGATTGCGGATCCCGTTAGGAAGAGTAGGTTAACCGCCGAGTTCCTCGATGCCTTCCGAATAAGAGATATACCGAAACATATAGTAAAGGAATGGCTCGAGATGGGACGTCAGGCTGGCCTGGTACTAATAAAAGATGGAGTCACCTTTCGGATTCCGAGGGGTGATAGTGTTTCCAATAGACCGGCTTTGACGTATTTTGAAAAAAACCCTTCACTACCACGGCGTGGACGAGATGACCACACGGTATTCACCGACTTCGGTCGTTTGATGAGCCAGTTTGCGACCGCGCGTCGCATGATGGGAGAGGTTTGTAATCAGATCGGCCATTGTTACTTGCTCTTTGTGTAAATCGAATCTTATCTGTTTTTTTGTGGTTTTTTTTGCTTTTCTTTCAGATGGAGCGGACAGTTGTAGAGATGAGCACCGCAGCTGTAGTTGGGGAATACTGCATGCTTAGACATTCGGAGCTCGACAGTCCGGATATAATTGGGGAGCAGACGAAGAAGGCCGCAGAAAAATTGATGCAGAATCAGCGGGAAAAGCATGCCGAAAAGATGGCGGCGCTCCGGGAAGAGCATAACAAGGCGATCGAAGCCCTAATTCGGGTTCATCGCAGTGAATTAACGGAGTGTGCGGCGTTTCACATTGGGAAAAGGCATGTTGTTGAGCAATCCATCGACACCCTCAAGACGAACTAAAAATATGCTTAAGACAAGCTGAAGGAGGTTAGGGATGAGACCGAAGACAAGCTGAAAAAGGCCAAAGATGCCACTGCTGCTGAGAAGAAGGCTCTCGGGAAGGCCCTAGAGGAGAATAAAGAACTGAAATCAAAGAATGAATCCCTCCAGTCTACCGTAGATAGTCTTCGGGCTCGAGCTGCTAGGTTGCCTTCCCAAATCAACGACTGTTTCCGGAAACTGATATGGGAGTATACAGTGCACTCCCCGACTTTCCGAAACCTGGCGGCCCTAGCTAATGCGACGTCTTCTGCTCTATATTTCTTTAGAGGGAGTATCCAGACTCAGAGAATCTTGGGCATATCCCTAACCCCCGAAGAGAGAGGAAGACTTGATCCCAGTCTGTCCGGGAAGTTCGAGCCTGTGGATGCGAAGGACAAATTAGACTGCTCGGGGGATCCGTTCGGGGTGCTCCACTTCAATTTGGAGGAGGACTTGCACCAGCAGATGTATTCGGAGGAGATCAAAATACCCGAGGAGGGTCCATCGCCGGACACATTTCGACGATTGGCCACATTATTCCCGGAGCCGGTGGGCCCCCTCGTGGGAGATCTTCTAAAAGATGAGGAGGTGATGGGTCAGCGTGACCCTCTATTATACGTTCCTGCTAGTGTGATGGAGCTCGGGAACGCCATGAGGTCGAGATGGCGAGTTTTGTCCCCGAGAAGTTGACCACTGCGACGAATTAAGAAAAATAGGCTGATCCTCCCTCGTCAACTATCAAGCTGGTAAGAAAGCGCCCCTGCGGAACAGGTGAAGGTTCGAGTTCCAAGAAGACGAAGAAATAAACTTCTAATATTTTAATTTCTTCACTTTTGTAGTCTTTCCACGTTTTTGTATTCCCCATATATACAGAATTTTGATTCTTTGCTTTCCTCTTAGCATTCATATACCGTCATATTCTTCCAGAAAAATATAACTCCGAATAATCCAAATCAAGAAATACACTTCCGAGATAATAAGAATATGCATGAATCTCAGGTAGGGATGCTCAATAATAACACATATAATAATAATAACAATAATGCATAAGAGTCCCCAATGTAGCGAGGTTTGAATTAGTCTGCGATAACTCTAAGGCGAACGCCTATTTAAATTGAGTAGATACTTAAAATAAGTCCACCGCTCTACCTTCACCAATATATCTTCACCACCGGTATATACTTACACCCGGGGCCATCACACACTCGCCACCGGTATATACTTGCACCCGGGGCTATCACACTCTCGCCACCGGTATATACTTGACCCGGCGCATTCACACACTTGCCGCCGGTATATACTTGCACCCGGGGCTATCACACTCTCGCCACCGGTATATACTTGCACCCGGGGCCATCACACTCTCGCCGTCGGTATATACTTGCACCCGGAGCCATCACGCTCTCGACACGTCCATAAGACGGCGTCACCACTTACTCGGCCCGTCCATAAGACGGTGCCATCACATTCTTGACCCGTCCATAAGACGGCGTCGCCACTTACTCGGCCCGTCCATAAGACGGCGCCATCGCACTCTCGACCCGTTCATAAAACGGTGTCATTCGGCCCGTCCATAAGACGGCGTCGCCACTTACTCGGCCCGTCCATAAGACGGCGCCATCGCACTCTCGACCCGTTCATAAAACGGTGTCATTCGGCCCGTCCATAAGACGGTACCATCACACTCTCGACCCGTTCATAAAACGGTGTCATTCGGCCCGTTCATAAGACGGTGCCATGCGAAAATGGACCAGCCTCCGGTGAGGGCGCGACCCTCGTTAGCGTGTCATGGAGGAGTCCGGTATATACTTGCACCCGGATTTGCCACGGAGATATACATCACAACAAACAGGCCTCTTAATGTGAGTTCCCCTCGGGGGTGCGAGAGAGATGGCACCTTAGGCGAATCCCTACATCGGCTATAGACGGGGAACGATCGTATGTTAAGTATAATGATTCGTCTCCCATTGCACGAGGCATTTTCCCTAGCAAAGTGGCAAGCGGAACGTTAGAACTGGAAAGTTAAGCGTGCTCACCCTGGAGCAATTCAGGGATGGGTGACCCACTGGGAAGTGTGGGAGCTAGGGAAAATTAAAGCCGTGAGAACTAGGTGGGTGTCATTAGGGTCAGCCTAGTCCAAAGCGGACAATATTGTGCAAGCGGAAAGGCGGGTCGTTACATTTGGTATCGGAGCAGGACCCGGGTTATAGTCGGTGTTTTGGGGCAAACCTCAGCGAGAACGCTGAGACCATAAGGAGGGGTGAATGTGAGTTCCCCTCGGGGGTGTGAGAGAGAGGGCCCCTTAGGTGAATCCCTACATCGGCTATAGACGGGGAACGATCGTATGTGAAGTATAATGATTCGTCTCCCATTGCACGAGGCTTTTTCCCTAGCAAAGTGGCAAGCGGAACGTTAGAACTGGAAAGCTAAGCGTGCTCACCCTGGAGCAATTCAGGGATGGGTGACCCACTGGAAAGTATGGGTGCTAGGGAAAAAGTAAAGCCGTGAGGACTAGGTGGGTGTCATTAGGGTCAGCCTAGTCCAAAGCGGACAATAGCGTGCAAGCGGAAAGGCGGGTCGTTACATTTGGTATCGGAGCAGGACCCGGGTTATAGTCGTTGTGTTGGGGCAAACCTCAGCGAGGACGCTGAGTCCATAAGGAGGGGTGAATGTGAGGTCCCCTCGGGGGTGCGAGAGAGAGGGCACCTTAGGTGAATCCCTACATCGGCTATAGACGGGGAAAGATCGTATGTTAAGTATAATGATTCGTCTCCCATTGCACGAGGCATTTTCCCTAGCAAAGTGGCCAACGGAACGTTAGAACTGGAAAGTTAAGCGTGCTCACCCTGGAGCAATTCAGGGATGGGTGACCCACTGGGAAGTGTGGGGGCTAGGGAAAATGTAAAACTGTGAGGACTAGGTGGGTGTCATTAGGGTCAGCCTAGTCCAAAGCGGACAATATCATGCAAGCGGAAAGGCGGGTCGTTACATTTGGTATCAGAGCGGAGTAATAGCCAGGAAAAAGGTATGATGAAACGAATAATAGGAAATGTAGCGGTAAAGTCTTGACGAGGAATAACGGGGTATATGGGAATAAAAGTATGTAAAAGGAAACGAAAAATAGAAAAGTAAAGCAAAAGATAAAGGAGGGGTCAAAAAGGAAAGAAGGAGGGGTTAAAGTATGAATTAGGAAAGTTAGGATGTCTATAAATAGGGGTAGGGAGGCCCAAAAATGAGTTAATCATCATTAAGACACGAAAAACCGGAAATTGTCGCGAAAGAAGGAAATTGTCGCGGAAATTCTGGGCTTGAAAAATTGTCGCGGATTTAGAAGCTTTGGAAAATTATCGCGATTTTTGGAGAAAGGCAAACATTATCGCGGAAATGTCGATGGTTAAAATTATCGCGGAAACGTCAAAGAACAAAATTGTCGCAAAAAACGCTTGCAGTGTAAATTGTCGCGGATCTTGATTCATGCACAAATTATCGCGGATTTCGATTTCAGCGCAAAATTATCGCGGATCCTAGTTACAGCATAGAATTGTAGCGAATTTTCAAAGCAGAAGGGAATTATCGCAGAAATACTAAGTTTAAGTGTTTTCGTTGCGTCTCGACGTCGGATCGTGGGAGGAAAAGGACACGTAGGGTCTACGGTAATCAAATAGTTAACAATAAAATAATAACGTCGGGATTCGAGTAACTAAGGCCTGTTATGAAATGTAGGGAAGCACGGGAAGATTATAGCGAGCGAAAGCAAACGGTAAGCGGAGTGAACACAATATAGAAAGTAAAGGTTCCGACTTAGGGAATGGGATTGGGTTAATAAAGAAGAAAGGAAAGACACGAATGAACGACATAAATCGTAATAAGACTCGGGGTGAGGAAGGATTGACTGTCCGACCGAACCCGGCATCGTGCCTAGTACACGATTCGACAAAGGAAGGGTATGCCTGATGAAGGAAACGATAAGTTTCAAAGAGGAACGGATACGTACGAAAAGGGCGGAACGGACCCGGGTGGAAAAAGGGGTAGCGCCTAAGTACCCACCCGGGGAAGGGAAGCACATAGCCCGTCGAGTCATCCAACAGCTAACGGTTAGCTAGGCGGGACATGCACCGAGCATGTTACTCTCGGCAACAGTAAAGTTAAAGTATGATGGGAATGATAAGGGTAAAAGAAGAAGGAAATAAGAAAATGGTTAAATGGAATGTTTCACGAGTGCGTGTACGGTGTAATTAACAAATGAAAAGATAATGTGAAGTGTGTGTGAAGTTTCCTTTAATAGATTGTGACCGCTTTACAGATTTTGTAGGTGACGCAGACGAGGTATGAGAGGGGCATGGGAAGGTGGTCGTCGGTTGTCCGTTGATAGAGTCCGGTCCTTTGGAGAATACTCTAAATTATGCTGTCGAACTTTGATGTTTTCGAACTATGTTTTAAGTTTACATTCGAATGTTTCCGTTTTAATTATCACGTTTTAACAAAACAGCTAGGCCCAAATTAGGGTCGTTACAAATGGTATCAGAGCGTAACATCGTTACTAAACCGGTAACGGTACGGTCCTACGTAGAAGAGTCTAGAAAACTCGTAGAAGGACAACCGACCATAGGAAGGGATGGGCATAGAATGTAACGGATGACATGAATAGACATAGATATAACGAAAGTTTAATGTTGGAATGGCGCCTAGGACGAGAGCGCATGGAAACCGAGAGGAGGATAGCAATGCATTAGAGCAGGCACCGGCGACAGAGACTCCGGTTGCGGATTCATCGACGCCTCTCACGTTTAGCCAGGAAAGTCTCAGGGACCTGTTCCAAACCATGGCGAGTTCCCTTGTTAGCGCAATAAGACTGGGACAGACGGAGAGGAGAAACTCCGTGCAAATGGAACCAGTGGCAAGACCCGAGAGGGGTAGAATGTACTACAACGAGGCACTAAAGAAGGCTGGGATGAACAGCTTCACTGGGGATAAGATGGGGGACGCGGAGGCGGGGAAGTAACGCTAAAATCAAAGTAAAAGCACCGGGATATGAAGCTATGGAGGCAAATATAATCTATAAAGGATGCACGGTGGAATTGGACACATTGCGAACAGAGGCAGATTTGATTGAATTGGTGGATATGGGATTCGATGTCATACTAGGAATGGATTGGTTATCTAAATACGATGCGCAGGTGAGATGTCGAGAACGTACGATCATGTCTAGTACGCCGTGGGAAGGGAGAAAGGACTTGGTCGGAAAACCGATTATGAGTGAGGATGAGGAATATAAGAATCGATCGAACTGGTTAGCGTTCTTCACGGCAGTGAAGAAAGGGACGCCATTGAAGTCCGTTCCAGTGGTTTGTGAATACAGTGATGTATTTCCTGACGAACTACCGGGTCAACCACCTCATAGAGAGGTGGAAATGGAGATAGAACTACTCCCTGGAACACAACCGATCTCCAAGGTTCCGTACCGAATGGCACCCAGAGAAATGCATGAACTGAAACAGCAGATTGAGTCGCTAATGGAAAAAGGATTTCTTAGGCCAAGCAACTCCCCTTGGGGAGCACCAGTGTTATTTTTTAGAAAGAAAAGCGGCGAGTTGAGACTGTGTTACGACTACCGGGAGTTAAACAAGGTCACGATAAAGAACAAGTATCCGTTGCCTAGGATCGACAACTTGTTTGATCAGTTACAAGGCGCGAAGGTGTTCTCAAAGCTAGACTTGAGGTCAGGGTATCACCAATTCCGAGTAAGAGAAGGAGACATACCGAAGACAGCCATTCGAACGAGGTATGGCCATTACGAATGCACGGTAGTACCGTTTGGATTGACTAATGCCCCATCAATTTTCATGGATTTGATGAATCGGGTATTTCGTCAGTATCTAGACAAGTTCGTGGTGGTGTTCATTGACGACATCCTAGTTTACTCTCGCGACCACGAGGAACACGAGCAACATCTGAGGATAGTATTGCAGACCCTCCGACAAGAAAAGTTGTATGCCAAATACAGCAAGTGTGAATTCTGGATGGACAACATAGCTTTTCTAGGCCACGTGATATCAGCAGGAGGGGTGACGGTAGACCCAACAAAGATAGAGAAGTGACGAATTGGCCCAGACCGACTAATGCTCGAGAAGTAAGGAGCTTCTTAGGATTGGCCGGATACTATCGAAAGTTCATCGAAGGATTCGCAAGGATTGCTAAACCGTTGACAAATCTGACCCGAAAGGAAACGAGGTTTACGTGGGATGAGAAATGTGAAGAGAGTTTCGAATGTCTCAAAACGAAATTGACATATGCACCAATGCTAGTGTTACCCACACCAGGACAGGACTTCATGGTATACAGCGACACATCGAATGAAGGACTCGGGTGTGTACTGATGCAGGGAGGGAAAATTATAGCATATGCATCCCGTCAATTGAAGATTCACGAGTTGAACTATCCGACACACGATTTAGAATTGGCCGCGGTAGTATTCGCACTCAAAATTTGGAGACATTACTTGTACGGTGTGAAGTGTGAGATATTCACCGACCACAAGAGTTTGAAGTACCTATTTACTCAGAGAGAGCTTAACATGAGACAACGGAGATGGTTGGAACTGATAAAGGATTACGATCTAGACATTCAGTACCACCCCGGANGATTGAGTCGCTACTGGAAAAATGATTTCTTATTGCAAGCAACTCCCCTTGGGGAGCACCAGTGTTATTTGTTAGAAAGAAAAGCGGCGAGTTGAGACTGTGTTACGACTACCGGGAGTTAAACAAGGTCACGATATAGAACAAATATCCGTAGCCTAGGATCAATGACTTGTTTGATCAGTTACAAGGCGTGAAGGTGTTCTCAAAGCTAGACTTGAGGTCAGGGTATCATCAAGTCCGAGTAAGAGATGGAGACATACCGAAGACAGCCATTCGAACGAGGTACGGCCATTACGAATGCACGGTAGTACCGTTTGGATTGACTAATGCCCCAGCAATTTTCATGGATTTGATGAATCGGGTATTTCGTTAGTACCTAGACAAGTTCGTGGTGGTGTTCATTGACGACATCCTAGTTTACTCTCGCAACCAGGAGGAACACGAGCAACATCTGAGAATACTGTTGCAGACTCTCCGACAAGAGAAGTTGTATGCCAAATACAGCAAGTGTGAATTCTGGATGGACAGCATAGCTTTTCTAGCCACATGATATCAGCAGGAGGGGTGACGGTAGACCCAACATAGATAGAGACAGTGACGAATTGGCCCAGACCGACAAATGCTCAAGAAGTAAGGAGCTTCTTAGGATTGGCAGGGTATTATCGAAAGTTCATCGAAGGGTTCGCAAAGATTGCTAAACCGTTGACAAATCTGACCCGAAAGGAAACGAGGTATACGTGGGATGAGAAATGTGAAGAGAGTTTCGAATGTCTCAAAACGAAATTGACATCTGCACCAATACTAGTATTACCCACACCAGGATAGGACTTCACAGTATACAGCGACGCATCGAAGGAAAGACTCGGGTGTGTACTGATGCAGGGAGGGAAAGTTATAGCTTATGCATCCTGTCAATTGAAGATACACGAGTTGAACTATCCGACACACGATTTAGAATTAGCCGCGGTAGTATTCGCACTCAAGATTTGGAGACATTACCTGTACGGTGTGAAGTGTGAGATATTCACCGACCACAAGAGTTTGAAGTACCTATTCACTCAGAGAGAGCTTAACATGAGACAACGGAGATGGTTGGAACTGATAAAGGATTACGATCTGGACATTCAGTATCACCCCGGAAAGGCAAACCAGGTAGCCGATGCACTGAGCAGGAAGACTCATGGCGTGCTGGCCAACACGTTGGTAATGGAAATGGAGAACCTACAACTGGAAGTGGCAGAGTCGACCACAGTCATGTTAGGGACGGTTACCGCTAAGCCAGGGATACTGGAGGAGGTGCTAGAAGCACAGATATCAGACCCCGAGAAACCCGCAACGTGAAAAGAGGGAAACAGAACCGATAAATCAGAAATAAGCAAAGGAAGCGATGGGCTAATCCGAATGAATGGACGTGTATGGGTACCAAACCGGCCAGAGCTAAGGAAGAAGATTATGGCAGAAGCACACAGTTCAGCTTTCTCAGTTCACCCAGGAAGTACTAAGATGTATCGGGACCTAAAGACGCACTAGTGGTGGAATGGAATGAAAAACGAGATTGCAAACTTTGTGGCCAAATGCGAAAACTTCCAACAAGTTAAGGCCGAACACCAACGCCCGGGAGGCGATCTACAACCCTTAGAGATCCCAGAGTAGAAATGGGATAGCATTGGCATGGACTTTGTGGTAGGACTACCCAAGAGCCCACGAAAGAACGACGCGATATGGGTGGTGGTGGACCGTCTTACGAAGGCGGCTCACTTCTTAGCAGTCAAGACAACGTACGGAGTGGACAAGTTAGCCAGAATATATGTGGATAACATAGTCAAATTACATGGAGTTCCAGTAAACATCGTTTCAAACAGAGACCCGAGGTTCACGTCTAGATTTTGGCAAAGTTTACAGAAATCGCTCGGAACTCAGTTATGCATGGGCAGAGCCTATCACCCACAGACGGATGGTCAGACCGAGAGAACCAACCAAATTATGGAAGATATGTTACGGGCATGTGTGTTGGAGTTTAAGGGAGATTGGGAGGATTTCCTACCTCTAGTGGAATTTGTGTACAATAATAGCTTTCAAAGCAGCATTGGCATGGCCCCATATGAGGCATTGTACAGGAGGAAGTGTCGTACACCGCTATGCTGGGATGAGGTGGGAGAAAGAACGGCCACGGGGACGGAATTGGTGGAAGTCACCATTGAAAAGGTGGCCGTGGTACGAAAGAACATTAAGGCGTTACAGGACCGATACAAAAGTTGGGCAGACGCAAAACGGAGACCCTTAGAGTTAAAGGTTGGGGATCGCGCCTACCTAAAGGTATCACCGATGAAGGGGGTGCTAAGGACCACAAGGACAGGGAAGCTGAGTCCCCGGTATATCGGACCATACGAGGTGGAATGAAGGATCGGAAACCTAGCATATCAGCTGATGCTTCCGGAGGAAATGGGGGGGATACACAACGTGTTCCATGTATCCCAATTGAGGAGGAGGATGACTGAAGGAATTCAAGAATGCGTGGGGGAACCCAAAAAGATAACCCCGGAACTAACGTACGAGGAAGTCCCAGTAAAGATCCTAGGCAGGGAGGAAAGAAGACTCAGAAACAAACAAATCCCCATGGTGAAAGTACAATGGTCCAATTAAGGAGAGAGGGAAGCAACTTGGGAAACGGAACGAGAAATTAGACAGAGAGCGCCGGAGTTGATGGAGGATTGGTACGCACTAGTTTCGGGACGAAACTCAAAATGAGTGGGGAAGGATGTAATAGCCAGGAAAAAAGTATGATGGAACGAATAATAGGAAATGTAGCGGTAAAGTCAAGACGAGGAATAACGAGGAATATGGGAATAAAAGTACGTAAAAGGAAACGAAAAATAGAAAAGTAAAGCAAAAGATAAAGGAGGGTCAAAAAGGAAAGAATGAGGGGTTAAAGTGTGAATTAGGAAAGTTAGGATGTCTATAAATAGGGGTGGGGAGGCCCAAAAACGAGTTAATCATCATTAAGACACGAAAATTCGGAAATTGTCGCGAAAGAAGGAAATTGTCGCGGAAATTCTGGGCTTGAAAAATTGTCGCGGATTTAGAAGCTTTGGAAAATTATCGCGATTTCTGGAAAAAGGCAAACATTATCGCGGAAATGTCGATGGTTAAAATTATCGTGGAAACGTCGAAGAACAAAATTGTCGCGAAAACGCTTGCAGTGTAAATTGTCGCGGATCTTGATTCATGCACAAATTATCGCGGATTTCGATTTCAGCGCAAAATTATCGCGGTTCCTAGTTACAGCATAGAATTGTCGCGAATTTTCAAAGCAGAAGGGAATTATCGCGGAAATATTAAGTTTAAGTGTTTTCGTTGCGTCTCGACATCGGATCGTGGGAGGAAAAGGACACGTAGGGTCTACGATAATCAAATAGTTAACAATAAAATAATAACGTCGGGATTCGAGTAACTAAGGCATGTTACGAAATGCAGGGAAGCACGTGAAGATTATAGCGAGCGAAAGCAAACGGTAAGCGGAGTGAACACAATATAGTATGGGAAGGTTCCGACTCAGGGAATGGGATTGGGTTAATAAAGAAGAAAGGAAAGACACGAATGAACGAGATAAATGGTAATAAGACTCGGGGTGAGGAAGGATGGACCATCCGACCGAACCCGGCATCGTGCCTAGTACACGATTCGCCAAAGGAGGGTCATGCCTGATGAAGGGAACGATAAGTTCCAAAGAGGAAATGATACGTACGAAAAGGGCGGAACGGACCCGGGTGGAAAAAGGGGTAGCCCTAAGTACCCACCCGGGGAAGGGAAACATATGGCCCGTCGAGTCATCCAACAGCTAACGGTTGGCTTGGGCGGGACATGCACCGAGCATGTTACTCTCGGTAACAGTAAAGTTAAAGTATGATGGGAATGATAAGGGTAAAAGAAGAAGGAAATAAGATAATGGTTAAATGGAATGTTTCACGTGTGCATGTACGGTGTAATTAAGAAATGAAAAGATAATGTGTAGTGTGTGTAAAGTTTCCTTTAATAGAATGTGACCGCTTTACAGATTTTGTAGGTGACGTAGACGAAGTATGAGAGGGGCATGGGAAGGAGGTCTTCGGTTGTCCGGTGATAGAGTCCGGTCCTTTGGAAAATACTCTAAATTATGATGTCGAACTTTGATGTTTTCGAACTATGTTTTAAGTTTACATTCGAATGTTTCCGTTTTAATTATCACGTTTTAACAAAACAGCTAGGCCCAAATAAGGGTCGTTACACTTAACATATTCCAACAGTCATTATGTACAGACGATTCTGGCGCGGACAGGAAGACTCATCACGTTCAAAATATTTTGACACAGTATTTAATTTGACGAGTTTGAAAATGATCGACTATAAGACAGGTGGTACATTGCGTTTCTAATCTAACTTATTTAATTTATTCCATCTTCCTTCGTACTAAAACTCAATGGACCTACTCCTACCTTACCAGTCCCCTAGTCGATTGAATTCATGTCGTCAAAAGATACTTAAAAAATAAGAATATGACCACAAAAAAGAGGGGAAATTTTTATTTTCAAAAAGATCGATTAGTCACGTCTATACATAATACTTGCGCAAATTGGAAATATGCTAAGTCCGTGGCAGCTCCTCCCCGCTCATATTTGCGATTTTGTACGTTCCTTCCTTCACTACGGCCGTTACTCTGTACGGTCCTTCCCACTTTCGATCCAACTTGCCAACATGCTTCGAGACTTCCACTTTCTTAAGAATCAAGTCTCCATCTTTTAGCAACATAGGTCGAACGCCTTTGTCGTGCTTCTTAGCCATCCGCCTTTTACATACCTCCATTCGTATTGCGGGTCTATCACGGATATCATCAATACAGTGAAGGTCCAACTTTCTCATATCCTCGTTCAACACCTCGTCATATGCGATAACTCTTTCTGATAAAATAGTCACTTCTACGGGAGACAGGGCCTTAGATCCATATACTAAAGAGAACGGCTGAATCCGGTAGTGGACCTCGGTGATGTCTGATATGCCCACATCACATTATGCAATTCATCCACCCAAGAGCCTTTGGATTCATTTATTTGTGTCTTCAGCTGTTGCAGGATAATACGGTTGCTAACCTCTGTAAGCCCGTTTGTTTCTGGGTGTGCCACGGAGGTAAACCGCTGTTCAATTCCATAACTCTCACACCATTCATTAACTCTCTTTATGGCAAATTGCGTTCCGTTATCTGATACCAAAATCCTGGAAATTCCGAATCGACACACGATGTACCTCCAAAAAAAACTGATAACTTCCTCTTCACGAACTCGCGATATAGCTTCAACCTCTATCCACTTAGAGAAATGCTCCACAGCCACGATGCAGAACTTCTTTTGGCTAGGTGCCTTCGGAAATGGTCCGAAAATATCAATGTCCCACATATCGAAAGGACATGTTGTCGGTAAAGATCTCATACTAGCTCTCGGTACATGATGCACGTTTGAGTGGAATTGTCAAGCAGAACAAGCCCGAACAAAATTCACACAATCTTTCACCAGTGTTGGCCAAAAATAACCGGCCCTCTTAACCTTATTCGCTAAGGATCGACCTGCTGAATGATCACCACAGTCCCCAGCGTGAACTTCTTCTATAACGGTCTTTGCCTGTACTGGGGACAAACATCGAAGATATTGGCCTCCGAAATTCTTCTTATACAGCTTATCATCCACATAGACAAAATTTGTAGCTCTTTGTGTAGTTCTTCGGGCCTCACCTTCGTCGATGGGCAATTCTCTCTTGATTAGATAATTTGCGATAGCATCCTTCCAAGATGGCTCGTCGATTATGGCATCCAATAAAAACCATGTCTCACTCGAAAGTTCCAGATTAGCCACCTCGGCTGTCTGTTTCTCCACAGGGCTGATAGAGGCCTGGTAGTGGATCATTGTTGTTATCTTTGACTCATCCGAGAGTTCCAAAATCTTCACCGCCTTTGCAAGACCGTCTGCACGCGTGTTTTCCTCCCTTGGGATATATGTAAGCGTGAATATCTTAAGATTTTTAGCCGCCTCTTTCAGCTTTTCTAAATACCTCCACAAATGGTTCCCATTGGTGGCATAAGTATATGCAAATTGGTTCACCACTAACTGCTAATCAGAATGAGCATGCAGACAAACGATTCCAATTTCCACTGCCGAGTTAATACCAAATATCAAGGCTTCATACTCGGCGACGTTGTTAGTTGCGGAGAAGCACAACTTTACAGCATATTCATGTTCCTCACCAGACTTCCTTTACTTAAAATAAACACCGATACCGGCTCGCCCGGCAGACACTAATCCATCTACAAAGACATCCCATTACTCTTGAATACCCAACTCTTCCGACCGAGTTATCTCTACTATGAAATCCACTAACACCTGGGCCTTTAACGCTCGCCTGGAGATATACTCTATCTGATACTGGCCCAATTCGATATTCCACTTTGCTAGCCTGCCAGAGGCATCAATCTTTGATAACACACTTCGGATAGGCTGATCTGTCAAGACTGCAATATGATGTCCTTGAAAATAGTGCCTCAATTTCCGTGAGGCGACTATCAGAGCTAATACGAACTTCTCTAGATCAGTATATCGGGACTCCGCTCCCTACAATTTCCTGCTCACATAATATATCAGTCTATGTTCCTTATCGCTAAGTCTGTCTAACGCGGCGCTCACTGCCTCTTTTGTCACTGCCAAATATAAACCCAACGTTTCCCCCAGTGAAGCAGGTGACATAAACGGTGGTTTACTCAGATAATCTTTCAAACTCTCAAAGGCCATGCTGCATTCGTCGTCCCAATACAAAATGTTCGTCTTACGCAAAACCTTAAGAAATGGCAAACTTCTCTCTGCTGATCGCGAAATGAAGCGATTCAACGAGGCCAATCTTCCAGTTAGCCTTTGAACTTCCCTAATAGTCGTCGGATGGGTCATTTCCTGGATAGATGTTATCTTGTCAGGATTCATCTCAATTCCTCTCTCAGATACCATAAAGCCGAGGAACTTGCCTCCTTTCACACAAAACGCACACTTAATCGGATTCAATTTCATTCTATACTTTCTCAGTACACCAAAACAATCATTCAAATACTGGATGTGGTTATCCCCATGTTTACTCTTTATAAATATATCGTCGATATAAACCTCCAAAGATTTTCCGATCATATCTTTGAACATCGAATTCATTAAACGTTGATAGGTGGCCCCCAGCATTTTTCAACCCAAATGGCATAACTCTATAGCAAAAAATGTCTTTATTTGTCATAAATGAAGTGAATAACTTGTCCTCACAATGCATAAAAATTTGATTATATCCCTTAAAGCATCTAACATACTAAGGAATTCAAAACCACAGGCCACATCCACCATCATGTCAATGGCCGGCAGCGGATACGGATCCTTCGGGCATGTTTTATTCAAATCAGTAAAATCAATACAAACTCTCCAGCCATTATTCGACTTTGGGACCACCACAGGCTCTATGAATCCTGCATGCAACAAACTTTCCACCTCCTCATCAATCGCCCTCTCTATCTCAGGGGAAAACTTCCTCTTCTTCTGATGAACTCCTTCTCAACTTCTGGTGACAACTCGGAAACGATCGTCACTGTCTTTTCAAGATTACTGGGGAATAAAGGCACTGTCTTGATTCCCAAAGGCTCCATCTTCATATCGTTCTCTTTATAATTCCTAAGAGACGGCCCGTCTATTGTATCAATAACTTCATCGGACGAGAATTCCACCATACAAACAGGTAACTTCGCTTTTGATCCGTCCATACCACTTCTACACATCACATTATAACAAGAGCGCGCCAGCTCTTGATCTCCCATCATCTTCCCAACCCCTAGCGGTGTTGCGAACTTCATCATAAAATGTAGTTGAGATACCACAACTCCAAATAGGTCCAAACAACTTCTCCCAATGATCGCATTATAAGGGAGTATAGGGAGATCCACCACCACAAATTCCACCATCAAAGTTCTTGATATTTCGGGATCGCCCAAGGTTACCGGCAGAAAAACAGATCCCTCAGCAGCAACAACGCTATTATTAAAACCAACTAACATTGTGTGCATGGGCTGGAGTTGGGTGGTTCCTTTCAATGCCATCTGCTCAAAGGCCGCAAGAGTCAATATGTTTGTAGCAGCTCCGGTGTCGACTAACACTCGGGAAACAAGATGATTCACAATACTAGGGGAGACAACTAATGCATCATCTTGTGGGGAGAAAACCCTAGATAAATCCTCTGGTCCAAATGATATTATCATTTTATCCAAATCCGTTAACTGGACCATGTTCACTTCCATAAAGCGCCCTTTCTGATGTAATGTCTGATAAGATCGTTTGCGGGCGCGGTTCGAATCGCCGACACTTTTTCCCATTGCGATAGTCATAATGTAGGGGCCTAGGTTACCCCATCTTGGTTAAGAGTTCTCAACATTCAAAATAGGTTGACCCTGGTTGGGGTCAGCCGGAGGAGGAGGTAGTGCTTGTTGATTCGCGGGAGCTGGTGGGTAAGCTTCATATCTGTACCCCTGTTGATTTCTTTGCGGCTAATTTCTGCCGCGGCCACAATAATGGTTTTCTCTCCCTCCACCTCTTTGATTCTGTCTACCACCATTAAAGAATCCTCTCTGGCCACCTCCTTGACGCTGGCCACGTTGTCCTCCAAATCCACGCCCTCTCATGTTTGGCCGTGGCGCGGAGGGAAGGTGTGACTATCACGGGTGTAAGCGTAGACCCGAAGAAAACATGCAAGTGAATGAGGGGTGCTTCATTAAAAGTAAGATATTCTCGAGTGCAAGTTTATACTCAGTGAGAATGCAAGTTCGTCGAGAACATATTTTTATGAGAAATACCATATGCCGCGTGCGCGATTAAGGTATCCCCGTTCATGGAATTCATGGCAAACGATTCAGATCTTATCGAAGAAATAAACTATTAAACCGCATGCTTGCATGGTTAGCTATCTATCGTCCCCGAAGGGCGAAACTTATTAAAAGGTCAAGCATTTTCGATTGTGATTGGAATGGCCGGTGTGAGTTTTGTGAATGTAGTTATGGTTTTCACTCAAATAAACGATCAAAATTGCCAAATATTTGCCTTATGGTTTGCATTCAACAAAATGTTATGATTACTCGGGACTCGTACTCATGCTCGGAATTATCGTAAAAACTTTCTATGATTATCTGGAATCCCTATCACATTTGTGAACATCTCTTCGCCAAATCATGTCGAAGGATTATTTATCCTTAATCGGCCAACTAATCATATTGAAAAGCTATTATTATTTCGGAGGTTAACATCTTGATTCAGATTATTCAGAGTTAGATTTTTCTTAAAGCGGTCTGAGAAATTGAAAAAGTAAAAAAAAAATTCATTATATAACGAAGAATACTATGTTATTTACTATCAGGAGAAGAATGTTTATTATCGGAGAAATTATGAAGTCACGTTATGACATGACTTCATTTGTTAAACTAACCAAGTTACAGTCCTATAGCACGGACTTCATTATTTATGACCGCGTATATTCATTTACAGTCAAACTGAGTAAGTGATGGTCCTGTGGTACCAATTCTCATTAGTTATGATCGGACACTCTCAGATATTATTGAAATTGTAAAGTGATACCCCTATAAAATGATCTAATTTCTGAAAAATCTATCGTTTAGCTTAATCATCTGTACATGCATTTACTTGCCGATGGATCGTGTTCATAGATTTCATTCGGATAAACGATCAGAATGGCCAAATATTCGCCATGTGGTATGAATTCAACTAAATTCTATTACGACTGGGGACTCCTAGTTGTAATCAAAGTGATCGAAGAAGTGGCCCACAACAAGGAATATTCTGAAAATAATGTTTGTCATATAAGGATATTTAATGGTACTGATATTTGCCTATTTGATTATTAAGAGGTCTCATCCATGGTAGCATATGACACGATAGTTTGCTTATTGGTGAACGAGCAAATTTATACATTAAAAAATTCTCGAGAAAGATTGTGAAGCGGCAAACGAAGTGGATTCGTTTCGGACAGTAAGTAACGTAAGACATTTGTCTTGTCCATGCCACATAATAGTCATTTGATAAGTTGGTAAAACCGTCTCACATGATGAGGTATCTTGGTCTCGAACAACATTGTGTCCCTCGCCCATTCTCCGGATATCAACTGGATAAGTCAAAGAGATAGAAGCAAGTTATTTTTGGGCGCTCTGTTATGTCAGCAATACATGCTGAATCTTTGCTAAGTGATCAGCATGTATTTTTATCTTGTTTGATCGGCGTATCCATTAATTGTCTCATGAGTATCACTTATTTTTTGTTTAAGATTGAAAGAATCAAAAAATTGGCATGGAAGTATTAAGATCGCTTCCTTAAACGCGGTTGCGATAGTCAAGGGCAATTCCCTTATGTATAGTAAGGAAACTTATGCTACGATCTCATTTACGATCAGAGAGGCCTAACCGGGATCCATATGAAAGTGATCAAGTAATTATCCCCAAAAGGTCTATACTCTTTCGACATACTGCGAATGACTCTTAAGTATTTTATGGATGCATCAAGTTCATTATTTATGAGAGGGAACGATTAGCACGTTGTTGTATAACACGTGCCTCGTTATTTATGGCCATACGATCTAGAGAATTATGGTGTGCATGACACAGATTATACTCTTTTCCATCGGAGATGTCGTAAAGTCGTTTTACGGATGACATTGATTTTCTTACCCGAGATTATCCGAATATAGCATCAACTATTAGGCTTCATCAAGATGCGAGATTTTATGAGAGACAGGACAAAGTAAAGGCAAATCTTAAATTCACAAATAAAGAGAAGTGATTTTAAACGGAACCTGAGACTTATTTTATCAAAGGAAATATAGAAGAGATCAAAATTGATGAGATAGAAATATAACGGTTCTTGGCTTTCTTATGAGGTAATTTTACGTTATTGCCCTAGTTTTATGTTATCTCCTATATGATTCTCAGTCAGAGCCCTCGGTGTTCTTTTCCTATAACTCATAAAGCTCAACTAACACCTTCCGATGGGAAGCTTCCCCGACAATAAAGATTTATTTCAGGATAGAATCTTAATTCTCACACAATATACATAGGAAGTATGAATAGAGGGAAGGTAATGACCCTGCCCCACTTGGTATGTCCCCTACGTAATATTCGATGAAAGACAAAGCTATAATTAAGTTGAGCCATCCATTCTATACTTAAATGTCGGCTATATACACTTTATTTTTTATGAAATCATTTATTAAAGAGACAATAATTCATCATTTCGCCTCAAAGTTGGGAACTCGACCTCAAAGTCTCATGTTACTCTTCAAGTTTAGACAACCGTCCTTTATTTCAGCAGCCCCTTAATAAGAAAGCAATCATGCTATATAGACAATAGCCTTTATAGATAGCCGGTAATTGAGCTGCATATAAGAGATGCACACGATCGACCGTAAGCGTAAAATAATTGCCCCAAAATAATGAGAATGGCAATGGAGTAAGTACCGACCGCCTAGCGGAGGTGAGAAAGTGATGTTCTTATTCGAACGTGGGGATATCTTATGCAGGAAAAATACACATGAGCTCGAGGTCGTAAAGTAACAATCACGATGGAAACAAGATTGAATTGCGAAGTTGAGGTGTCTAATGAACACCCTAAGCTGTGAAGAGCTAGATTTTGATGAAGCAAAAAGTTAGAGCTCCATGCTGAGATTGAAACCTCTTGATAGGCACTTAAAAAATATTGTCTAAGTTCGATTGCGTAAGATTAACGAATCGAAGCGGTGCAGCAGAATTTCAGTGTATAATGAAATGCGTCGGTACGCAAAGTAAAGAGCGATATGTATAAGAACATACCCTCCGAGTTGAAAAGTCTTGAAATTCTCGATTGAACTCGGAATCTGATACCCTTAATGTCAGTGAGACGATTTCGACCTTATTCATGGTTTTCTTAAAAAAGCATATGAACGAGTACTGGACTTCTAGACGAGCCGATATAATGTGGTTTAATACTCAGAATCTGAATCTACAAACCAGGGGAATATTGATATTGCCCGGGGTTATTTATGTAATTATGATACCCCGGGGCTCGTCTGACATGGCTAAATGGTATTTTGATTATTCTATTATATTTATTGAGTAATGTGATTTCGGGTGTAGTCTCGTAATTTGGGCGTGACGGGCCCACGTATGAAGATATTGATGGTGTTTTAAGCTGTTTTGGATGATTTCGGTCGGAAATCATGCTAGGGGTATTTTCGTAATTTGGCACTCGAAGAGCTCGTTTGGGATCATATGCGATATTTTTGGCTATCTCCTAAATATTCGGAGACAATGAACTGGTGAAGAGTATTCCCGGGTATTTTCTCGACATTACGTGCTAGTAGTGTTCAACCGGGGTCTATTTTCGAAGTTCTGGAACGCTGTGACACTTATTCCCGTTTAATTAGATATTTTCTAAGTAAACTAGGCTAAATTGACTAAGATTGGGCTTTTGGAACCTAAGTTGACATATTGGGCCAAGTTTTTCTATAAATACAGCACCTTAGGCCTCAGAAAAGGGTTCAGACTCTTGGCACGCTTCCCAAAGTCCCTAGACTCGCGACTTTTTGTACAAAAGTCGCGAGAGCCTTCACTCAGCCCCATGACTCGCGACTTTGTGAGCAATAAGTCGCGAGAACAAGTACTCATGCTCGTAGTCGCGAGATTTCGTCGCATGGCCCCCGACTCACGAGTTTTTTTCACCATGACCCCGAACTCGCGACTTTTTGTCATTTAAACCCCATGGAGTCGGGACTCTTTGTTCCATCCGCGAGTTTTTGCCAAAAACTCGTGAGAGCTTCTCCCATTCGCGAGTTTTTGTCGCCTCGGACGCGACAGAGTGGATTCGATTGTTTTTCGTACCGTTTTCATTCGGATTATCATTATCTCTTGATTGTGCTTGTATCATTTGATTATCATAGTAAAAACCAAGGTAGAGCTTCGCTCTCCGATGACGTAAGCTCATACATTGTGGGCTCAATCTCGTATATCGCTACTATCCCCACAATAATTGAATTCAAAATTATATTAGAAATTGACTAATCATAAACAAAATACTCTAAAATATTTTTAGACGACATCAGTACCCAATCTAGACAACCTAACTATTCACCAAAGTGAGTCCGGACAACGAGATAAAGTGTTTGCCACCTGCCAACATGGAGTCCGTGAGATGTTTCCTAGAGAGAGGGTCCCCTTTTACCCTTCCGACTTCATATTATTTTAGTCATATTTTTTTCTTGTTTGCAACCGTACACCAGCAGCTGGTAAACCCATCTTCGAAGTTTCTAGAATCATTTTTGAATGGAATGTTTAAATTGACAATTGTTTACCTATTGGGTATATTTGTGTACGAAAACTTCTGTTTTGACCTCTGGGTCTTTGTTTTCTTCGTTTTGGAATGTAAAGTCGTCTTCTTTGTGAACCCTACATATTTTTTCATAGTTGATTCGATTTTGTGAGCCTACTCTCTATTTCTTTAGTTGGTTAGGTTCTTGTTCGAATTTCTAGGTTTTTTCCATTAAGATCTGGTTCATTTTTTTGCATTGCGATTTATTGATGAGAATTTGGAATTTTTAATTGTGCAGAAAAGTTGTAGGAAACATCTTTCACTCTTAAATTTCTAGAAGGAATATGATTTTGAGAATGAATTGAGTATTGCTTGATTCTCATTAAGATGATGTATGATAAAAGTATTTTATTTTGCATCCATCCTGTTAGTTACTGCTAGTGTATCATTATGATTTTATTTAATCAATGTTTTGGAAAGACCAAACTTGTTCGGATAGTTTCAAAATGTTGACAATTATGATATCCAAAGTATGAGATAAAACACATCCTAATACTTTATATTATTTATGTTGTTGTTTTACATTTCTATATCATTGTGATATTTTCAACGGGAATGGCTTGGGTGAAAATAAGATGATTTTACCATAACCGGCCGGAGATTTACTAAATATGGTGCATTTGGCTTCATTCATTGATGTCTTATGGTTTTATTCAATTTAACATTGTTTATGTAATTTTTTTATATATGTTAAGCTTATTTATAATAAACTTTTTGAAGGTTGTCTTTTCAATTGTCATTAAGTATATCATGTTGGCAAATAAAAGAGGATGAAGTCGAGCTTTAGTGTTGAGCTTGGTTGAATACGTCTATTGACCCAATGACGGGAAATTCACAAAAGATTGAGTCATTTTGGAAGGGTGTGACAAATTATTATTGTGAATCTAAAAGTTTGGACGAAAAGACAGCAAGAATTCGTGATTCTGAGGAACTGAGGAATAAATGGCGCAATCTTAGAAAAGATGTGCAAGAATTTTTTGGAAAATTAGATAGGATTGCTCGTGCTCATCCAAGTGACTACAACAATAATGATTACGTAGACAAGACTATTGAGTTATACCACACGGACATTGGAAAACCTTTTAATTATGTGAAAGCGTGGAAAATATTACGATATCAGCAAAATCGGATGACGGTAAACTTTCATATTTTTTAAATATGAAAAAATTATATATTTTTTAAAGCGTGAATTAAATATTTGTCCGTTTGCTAAATAATTTTTACCTTCTACGAAAAAATTATATATTTTTTCTAATAATATAAATAAGTAATCAAATAAAATATGAAAATAATAAGTGTCAGGACATGGTTATGCTTATGCTAGGAAAGTTATTTTTTCTTAATTTGTAGATAATGCTGAAGAAATAGAAAAATGATGTGGCGTTAGAGACAGATGATGTGCACCGTCTTTGGGCAGACAAGGTTGTAGAAGGCCTTAATTACTCTTTTTTCTCTAGATATAAACTTTTAAGTGGATCACCCATCTCTGTTTTACTCTAGGGTGACCATGCTTAAATTTTCAGTTCTAACGTGATCCTTACCACTTTGCTAGAGAAAATGACATGTGCAATTGAATACGAATCACTTTATTTAATCTATTATCATTTTTAGTCTATAGCTGATGTTGAGATTTGCCTAAGGTCCCTTGGCTCCCCGTCTTACGACATTTGGGGTAAACTTTTTGGGTGAACAAAATGGCAAAATATTCATAAGAACTAGCTAAACATGGTGGCATGTTATTAAACCAAGATTTTGCATTTTTCTTCAATGTGGCCGCAAAGATCTTATAGTGAATGGAATCACTAGTCCAAACAGTTCACATCCTAATCTCGAAATAAGAAATATGGTCCAAAGAATCGCCTAATCCTAAGGAGGTCGGCATCCTATCGGGTGCTCCGAATGAGATTTTTGCCACTGCACTCATAATATGCTTGGAAAATGGATGCAAACGCATTTGTAGCAAAGTGCTAACAACTCGAGTATTCTTGTTTCAATATACGTCATTAAATCCAGGAGAAAATCATTTCCAACATCACAACGAATAGGTTGCTCCATCACTTCATGATAGAAGGTTGGGCAATAATCATCATCAAGACATTGTTTGATGGCCTCAAGTTCAACTAACAAATCTTGAACCCAAAAGCGGTCACCGTCGTTAGTTGTCGGTTAGGGCGGTAGCCCTTTGACCAAGTTCTTTTGGCGTGGGTGTTGATAGTTGTAGTGTAGGATTTTCTCAATGTGGAAACTATGGTTCCCAATAAGGTTGGCATAAGGTGCAACAACTTGTAGATCGTCATTCGCTTCAAGGAGATCTATTTCTTCGCCCTATGATTGGACAACTCGCCTCCATCTTGAGGCAAAGATAGACTGGGGAATGTCGTCTAACAACTCTTCCATCAATTTTCGCTAAGATTGCAAGTTAAGGGTTATAACATCGCATCCTTCAATGCTATTGTGGGAATCTTCATGGTTTTGAACATCCATAACCTCCAATGAATCCATGTTTTCCACTAAACGCTAATTACAGGGAATTTCTCAATGGTATATAATAAATATGTATATAAGGCGTCAAATGTTACACGTAGGAAATATTAACCACATAGACTATATTTTGTTTGTTTTGCAAAGAATGATGGTGATAAGTTGTTAAAAGAAAACATGATTTTAATGTGAGAAAACTTTAAATGTAGTTGCAAAAATCCACGGGCACCAAACTCATGAGATTTTCCACTAAATTAGAAGGGAAAATAACAACGTAAATATGCACAACGGTAGTTTAATTATTTGGGTTCCAGATTGTCCTCCTCCTCCTTTAATCCCTTCCCCCCTTTTGTAGAAAGAAGAGTGTTTGTTTTATTACGTGGATCTTATCTAGGGATGACAATGGGGCGGATATGGTATGGTTATACTAGTAATTGTTACCGTCCAGCCTAAAATAATGTCTACCCATTCCCCGCCCCCGCCTCATCCTTTTGTTACCCGCCTACTCCTCGCCCCGCATCCGCTATGGATTAACCATTGGGTTATCGGTTAACCAACGGTTTACAATTTTGATTTTTTTTTATAAAAATAGTAAAATATCAAGTTTAAAAATCAAAAGAATATTAAAAAATAATATAAGATTAAAGAACTATTTCGTTGACTCTCATTTAAATTTGATGATTTCATCATCGAGACAATATACGTAGTCCATGAAATACGATTGAATTAGGGTTTAAACAAAACCCTCAAAACTCAAATAGATTGTTTGACCTCATATCCATGAATTTTTCTTACTTGCCTTATCAGCGGATTTTATTGCTTACCCAAAAAACAAATTCCAAAAACATTGTGTTCGAATGAATTTAAATTAAACACCCAAAATATCGAAACGAAATACAATAAAAAAAGAAAACTCGAATATAAGATCTACATAGTAAGAATTCGAACATTGAAGAAGACGGGTAGAATAATAGGCAAGAATTGTGTTGATACCATTGAAAGGGAAATGAAAAAACCAAAAACACTATGGAGAATTTTAAAAATGCAAAAAGTGGTATTGAATTGGTAATTGGTTTGTTCTCATAATTAAGACTTTGTAATTAAGATAAATATTTTTAAAATATTACAAATATTAATAAATATAAGTTTGACATATACGGTTATTTAAATGGATAATCGAACTGATAATGAGACGGTTATGTATCAAATCATTGAGTGGATATCCAAAAATATTTTAAACGGGATGGATATATGCTGAGTAGTGGGACGGATAATCCAAATTATCATTCCTAATCTTATCCAAGATCTCTGCAATGTTCATCGAGCCTTAAAATATGACCTTTTACATACACAAAAGTCTTGGCGTGGCCGCTCTTATTAGGCACAGACATCAATGACTGGGTTCCAACACAAATTTGCTAATTGTAGAAAATGAGTCCACCACCAACAATAACCAAGAATTTATGCAAGTGTGGATGTCGATCACATGGGTTGCCAAAAACATTAGAGAACATTGAACCTTGCCACTGCTCGTTGATCGGCATCAACAATTATCTACAATAGTCGACCAAGGAAACCGGCCCGGCTTCACAATACATGATTCACAATTGTCGATCAACGCTTTTTATGCCTTTAGAAGAATATTCTTTTTGTTTTGATAAGTAAAACATTATGTATTTAAATAAAGTGTGTTTTCTCCATTATATAATCACATTTTGTTTGATTATTTAGCACCGTACCAAAATGATCCAGTTTTTTAAAGATTAGTTGCGCCTCAATAATCCAAAAAAAGAGAGTATCAACTCCTTTTATAATTTATTATGCAAAACCAACATCCCAATTACATAGAGATAAGACTCAATTCCTTCACTAGGTAGCTTTCTCGGTCTCCGGGACTTCCATTTTCATCGATTTCGACCAATCCTCCACGCAGATGTAGCTATAAGGGGCCGATTATGCCAACCTAACATTAAGCAACCATTAGTTTCGTTGACACTATATCCATCACCGCCCGATACGGCTAGGATCATGCTAGCTTCCTTGTAGACATTCGAACCCAGATGAACCGGCTCGAAACCAGAAGAAATAAACCGGTTTTTCCATTGAACTAAAGTCTCGTGTCTTTCGATTCGATCCGCACCTTCACAAGCAACCACATTGCAAATCTGTCTTCCTAGATAGACCTCGCTCATCGCTTTGTCAGACCCTCCACAGCCACTTTCAAGAGAGTCGAAGAGCGTGGAGTAATAGTGGAGAGACTCAGTGAAACGGTCTAGGAAACAGTTTCCATTGTGGTTTGCTTCTTGCTCTACAACAGTGAGGATTGCAGGTTTTAGTTCATGAATTAGCTTCAGAACTTTTCCAATGGCACCTGGGGTAGCAAGCATTTGATGCAAATCAAAGATTGAATTCACCGCAATGGTTTCTCCTTCCTTTATATCCAACACTGATGGATCAAGATCAGCCAAAGAGTTCACAACAATACCTCTGTAATCGAACGGAAGATTGATGTCTTTGGCGAATTGAGATAATCTGAATCCAACGTCTTGTAAAGGATCTGTATGGTCATCTGAAGGGGGTCCGATTCCGGTTAATCGGAAGGTTGCACCGGAAATTGAGGCTAGAACTTGTAGTAGAGGTGGCCATTGTACACCTTGCTTTATACTGAAATCAATTACATGAACTTGTTTTTTACCTGCAAAAGCTTCAAGAATTGCTTGATTCGCAGTGAAATGAGCAAATTTCAGGTATGGACAAGCCTCGTAGAAGTGCATCTGCAGCATATCCGTCAAGGAAGAATCTTGCAGATAAGAAGGATACTTGTAGATTCTCCCAGCTAGTCCCTTTTCGAAATATGTAGCTACTTTTCTCATAGCCCCAGCTTGAGAAACATTAAGAACACCTATGTTCTTCAGCAAAGCTTCAGCTAATTTGAATTTCTCTTCCTGAACTGCTTCAGCACACATCATTAAAGTATGAACGAGTATGATTCCATTTTCTTGTGAATCAACAAGAAGTGAACGCGTCCCCTCAGCCGAATCACCAATACACGGGGATGTTTTGACTTTCTTCGATTGTGGCTGATGTATCTTCTCCGGCGACTGAGGCTTATTGGCTCCTGGGTAAATGGTTTTTCCGGGTATGGCGATGAGATCCGACCCGAAATGAAGGTCAACAGCCATCCGATCGGAGTTACTGTTCTCCAACCTTGGAACAGGGGAAGAATCAAAGAAAGGATCTGAAGAAGGGTCGAATTGTGGTAAAGGGAAAAGCCCAGAACGCATAGATTCAAGCCACGAAGACATATCGGACGGATTGTAATGAATGGTATCCTCAGCTAACTGCGACAACCCATCTTCAGGGGCGTTCCACATCGCCATCTCTATCTGATGTATTTTATGGGCAACCTCCGCCATGTCCGACGGCTTCATGTTGTACCCTAAAGCGGCGAAAAGTTCATCTTCCTCCTCACTCGCCCACATCTGAACTTTGTCTGAGGAACAATTTCTCTCAGAGGTCGAAAACGTCTCCTCACTCACGTATTCTCTCTTCATACTCGTTCCTAGAAAAAAACCCAAATAACAAGTGACAAAAGGTAAAAGAAGACGACTCTGAGAAACTATTTAGGGGAAGGGGGATTAGGTAAACGGCGCTTAGTTTTCCGGCCGGCGGCCCTAGAGAAAGAAAAGATAAGAGAGAAGAAAAGGTGAGGAAGCGCAGTCAGTGCGTGTTGTCTGTGCGCATTCACGCTATTGGAGGTATAATAATTGTGCTGCCAGGGCAAATTTATCCACTCGATATAAATAAATAAATAATATATGTTTAAAATATTAAATAAACTGCCCTTTAAATCATCAGAGATGTTAATTGAGTTACTCGCCTCTCTTGTTTAGGGTGTATTGTACTGGTAAATGGGTATAAGGGTAGATACGGGTTCTAAAATTATTTATATGATTTAATAGCTTGGTTAGTGGTTTTATTACTTACTCGCATCTCTTGCTACTCGTTTGGTCGGCCATGAGAATTTAATTTTTAAAAAATATTTTCATTTTATCAACATTTTAAATATATTATTACAATTTATTTTTTGATAGTTTTTCTTGGAGAATCATCCATTCTTTTTCTTCCCTCGTAAAAATTAAAATATTAATATAATTATAAGAAGTTTTTGTTATTATTCGCTTCCTAGTTAAATAACTTAAGTAATATCGCAAAATTAAAGACTCAATTCAAAATTCTACATTTTAGTCTCAATAATAAAAGAATGATTCCGTAAACAAACAAAATAGAAGCAAACTACTGAAACTAAAAAAGATTGAGAAACCATTCTATAGTAGTTCAATCCCCTGGAATATTTCATGTTATTTATACTTTTAAACGAATATTTTATATAATAAAGTTAATCTATACCATTAATCATATGAAATCATATTTCAATTTAAGAAAACAAGCTTGTTTACTATGAGAATGAAAGAATGAAAGGGATAAGATGAGGGATGGGGGGTACTAGAAAACTTTAGCTTTGCGAGACGATTAATGACTAATGGTGTAATCACCTATAACATCCCAACAAATATTATGAAAATACACCACAAAATAGGTTTTTAACGTAATTGTTTATCACATATTAGGTTTTTACTAAAATAATTTACTAATATTATTTTATCAAAATACAAAAATTTTAGTATGTTTAATTTTTTGAATTGACATCTTATCATGCGATTAGATAAAAAAATAATATATAGGTGTGATTATTTCATGACTATAATCGATATTTGCTTTTACAAGTAGAAAGCATATATGTTAAACTTTTGATCAGTTTGTGGTTAGAGGAGGAAGGTGTTATAGAGATCCTCCAACCGTTTAACGCTAGCATCTTTGGCTTCGAATACGATTTGTTTTTAGCTTTCACACATTTGTCATAATATTATTGGCGAAATTATGATCGTGAAACACCTCGTGTCTCTTATGATGTTAAAATCAATTTTAACTTTTATTGAAAAATCATGCGGTCAGAAGGATTCGCTGGGAACGAACTTCAATATGTTGTGCAAATTATTTATTTTATTTTGAATGACTTGTTGTTGTCCATTACTAATTACCTATTGGATCCATGCAATCTTTACGGTTTACATCACAGTAATTAAAAATAAATAAGTGACAGTGGGTTTTACTGAGATTCCTGAGTTGCTTACATCTGACTTTTTTACTGCGGTGTCAGATTGTGACTTGACCACTCTCTTAATTGGTAACTTTTGCTTAACTATTTTAATACTTTGTATATTTCAATGCTACCGCTGTGTTTTTTACCCTCGATTTGGATATGAATTATGAAACGCCGGCCGGCCGTATCGTAACCGCCATCTGAATTGGTACTAGCGGCGCGTGCAGATACGGCGGTTGAATCGCGTGGCTGTAGGAGTTTTTTTATTTTTAATAGGCACGTGACGAAATGAGTGCGTTTACACAACTAGATAAGTATTGGCTCAGTCAGATCAGATCCGGTGAGGGGAATTCCCAAAAGACCCCGCCGTGAGGCCCCAGTAGAGAGCAGTGGATGACGGAGAGTAACTCCGTGATTTCCCAACAACCCATTCCTCTCTCGGTCTCTCCACTCGTATCCGATGCCGTACCGACTAATTAAATCCATTCGAAAATCCATTCATATATATTTTCGACATTCTAATTTTTTTAAAAATAATATTAAATTAAGATAAAATACATAAATAAATTAAAAATTTATTAAAAATTACATATATTACAAGTTAAAGGTGCAAATATTTTATCAAATTAATTTATAAGAGAATTTAAATTCATAAAAATGAGTATCGTTCGTCGATTTGTAAGTACGATAACAAGTTATTGATAGCAGTTTGCAATGATATAGATGGTCAAATATTACTTATTGCATTTGCGATAGCCAAAAAGAAAAGCGAAGATTCTTATAGTTGGTTTCTTCACATTTCAAATTCTTCTATATTACATGGTGTTCAATATTATATCATTTTATATATGCATTCTAGAATCACAACGGCGGTCGCTAATATGAATGCATTTCATACTTGTCGGTTATAGCACCGGTGGTGTTTGTGCCATGTGGTATCTAATTTGAAAAATGTTGTCAATAATAAAGATGTTCGAGATCTAGTTTACTGTGCTGATGTGACGTCGATAATATGAAAGTAAGAGAAGTGGATGAGTTAATGCATAGGTTGAGTAGTCATGCATACCGTTGGTTGACAACCCCCAATATGATTGATAATCGACATAAATGAGTTATTACATTTGATAATGGTAGTCGATATCATACCATGACCAGAAACCAAATGAAGGCATTCAACAACATATTGAAGGTGTTACCGAAGATATTTGATTCGTAGCATTGTATAGACTACTTTCTACCTTACACAAAAGACCTTTATCAGTAGGTGCAACGACATCGCTAGTCTGACAAAGAACTTGAATGTGAGTTTTTAATTGTACAAAGTAATGCTTTAAATGAGTGATATGTGGTTTCATCTCTTAAACTCAATAAATCACGCATGTCTTTATAGCAACAACGTTCACATAGTACAATGATCAAAATGAAAAATGGCATGAGAACAATATTGGGATGCAGACAGACAATGTGGAGAGTTATTTATATTCAACACTAAAAAAATAAAAAAAAGACAAATAATGGATATTGCAAACCAGATTTATACATGAGAGTTGTGGTTGAGTCGTCGTTTGCCATGTTCTCATGCTTTTTTTTGCCAAAATGTACAATATACCGGAACACTCTCTAATAGGTGGAGAGTTAATGTTGGAACATATTCGAGGACACTACGCTCGAACTTTCTTGAATGATATGAAACCCCAAGGATATTGGTCTAATGCCTGATGAGTGTTGCTTCACGGCGCAAGCCAAGAAAAGGAAAGCACCTATTGAAAATCCACAAAAGTGTTCTGTAGAGGAAGTTATTGTCTCTCACGAAATCCTTAAACATTTATGTAGGAGATTTCCAAAATACGTAAGTGATTTACAATTACGAATTGTAATTGGTTCACGTTGTTGACAATTCGTTTCATTGTTGGCAATTACAAAGGACCTTAAATTACAATCCCCATCTAAAATATGGGTAGAAAACTCTGTTTTAAATTGTTGTGTTAGACAGTGGCCTCCGGCATATCCCCACCCATTACATAGTGGCGTGGTTAATAAATTTTTGTGTTATTTTTGAACAGTTAATTAATTAAAATCACCAAAAACATGTTTTAAATAGCGAAATCACATTTTTCATCAAACTTCATTTGTTACACTATTGATCCTTTACCGTTAACAATTTCCAGCGATGCTAAAAGCCTGAAAGTTGAACTATTATTTTATTTGCGTATTAGTCCATCAATTTGCAAATATTTTAAGTCTGTAAATTTCATGGACAAAGATCGATTTCATTACCCTTTGTGATTTCACAGTTCCATGATGCTCTCTGGGAGATATTTCCTGTAAGTATTTGCAATCAACAAATTAATGATATAAATGTTAAATGTGAGATCGATATTTTTGAGGACATGAAACACTTGGATGAAGTATTGTTACCAATCACTCAAGACGATTGAGCACTCAATGTCGAAGGTTACAAGAAATCAGTCCGAAGATGTGATAAATGTAATTTGTCGAGGACCGAACCGAATCATGGCATGATCGGTCAATCTAGGATGAGAGTCAATTATGGAAATGAAATATTTAAGTAAACAAGATTGTATCAAATCAATATATATAGACTTATATATATGATTTTATTATGAAAAAATCATATATATGGAAATGATCAAATATTAGGAAATATTGGTTAGCTATGTTGCACAACTCATGGGGTGCGCGGCTTTCAGCACACACCCAACGCACCGGGTGCAGGTTGCGCGAATTTTCGGTGGGTGCCTAATCATAAAATTTGCACCACAATGGTGTTTCTTTTCTCGGTTCCGTTTTTTACATCTCAGAATGCAATATCTCATTTAACATAAATTATCATGATATGATTTCATTCTCATAACATAAATTTATCAATGTTTCTTTTTATAAAAACTTCTTTTGCGTTATGCTAATTTCCAATGTTTTTAAAAAAAATTGAAAAATATTTGTTTCTTAGAAGTCGTTGTTAAAATTCGAGTTCATCCAATATAAGAATTAACAAACTTGTGGACATTAAGTAAACAATGAGAATAGAATACATAAAAAACAAGAAATATTATACATTAGCTCATTAGTGTACATATGTACACTAAAGATATGTATATAAATATATTCCAAACAAAACAAATAAAATATGTTTTTTTATGTAATAAAAAAATTCCAATTGAATAGGAATAATATTTCAAACTTGTTTAATTATCAAATACATTTATATAATACAATTTAAATTTAAATACCTTATATAACTAATAAAAATATTATTTTTATAAATTTGATTATTTATTAATTAGTAAATGTTTGATTTTATATTTTTTTATTAAATTATATTAACGTATCCCACACCCTCGCACCTTATATTCCGCACTGGTGCAATCTAGTTGGTTAGTTAACTTAATTAGTTAATTATCGCCAACTACCCCATCTATATAATGAGATATTGAGATTCATTGTCAGATAACCTGTGATTGAAACCCTTAAACCAGGTACCACGAGTACATCTAGGCCCATGCATGAAATTCAAGCCAATGATATTACCCAAACCAAATTGAGCCAAGCCTAGCGGAAAATCAAACTTTTAAAATTGCAAAGTGTTTGATCCGTCACAGTGACATGGGATCGGTCCTATCACATTAGACATTGACTAAGACTTAAGGAAAATAATGGTACTCTTGGCACATGTAAGTCAAGCGAGAAGTTACATATTTTAATGATTCTCATAATATAAGGAATGCCATAAGTTGAAGGAAGGTTGACAACCAAACTCTATATAAAAAAGAGATTTCGAGGTTAGTGGGAGGCTGAATATCAATCTAACCAATCGTTTGTTCTAACATTATGACTATTCTCTTTACTTTTGATTGTTTTGAACCCTATCAATGTTGTATTGTTACATATATCGTTTAGTGAATTGGCAGTAAATGTTTCTCTTTCGGCACCGTGGTTTTTCCATATTTTTAAAGAGTTTTCCACTTTAAGATCACCAGTGTTTTTCCATTTTTCGTACATAAGGTTGTCTCCACAAAAAAAATTTAAAATTGATTCTTTGATAGATATTTCCATCAGAACCTGATGACCATTAGTATCCCTAAAAAAATCATAACAGTTTGGCATCGTCCGTGGGGACGACTTGTGGAAAACCCATTAAGGTTTCCTTACTAGCTAAGTGGATAACCAATGTGTGACGATAAATCCTCCCACTAGCCACAACAGTGATGAGCCGCATATCCTCCTCCTACCTTCAGAAATGAGGATTTAAAGGCCATCATCTGGAGGGTCGTGACTAAAATGAGATTGGATGCGCCTCAAGGATGGGACATCCAACTAGTGTTGTAGCTCTATAGGAAGACGTGGGCTATACAAGTGATACTGACCCCCAAATTTTCGATGAGGGGGAAATAATACGGCGTGGGATTACAACCAGACGAGGCATGTACAAGTCACCACCTCAACGTGGAGAACCCTTAATGGTTGTTGACGATTATCAGAACCGAAGAGAATGTTGAATCCAGGACATGACTAGTGAGTTGGATGCTCTAAGAATAGAGTAGGCCTTTGAGGCCGACCTTGGGAGAAATTCCGATCTTTTATATAGAGCCATGGATGCTCTAATCCATCGGAGCAGAGACGACGATTGGTGGCACAATGTGAACATCATCGCAATGCTCCTGGGGCATTTCTGTTGAATTGGAGGATTTAATGCTCTCATTATCTTAAGGGATGAGTTCTACAGTTCTAGATCGATCCTACCAAAATCCTAAGGGATTGTCCACTTTCAAAGGGGATGAGGACCCGATTGACCATGTGGTAGACTTTGAGTTAGGCATGAGCATGGTTCAGGCCTCGGAGGCCCTCAAATGCCACATCATTGCGACTGTATTACAGGGAGATGCTCGCACATGGTGCAAAAATCTGCTGCCCCTGATCCATTCAATCTTATGGCAGTTTCATTTTAGCATTCTCCGAGCAATTTTCTCCGAATATAGTATTGCTCCGAAGCCGCCATCTGAATTGTATTAGCTTGGTTACGTTACTACCAAGATGAGTCTCTGCTCATTTATTGACAAGTGACCAAAACAGTACGGGGATCAAGCTTGAGTTGAGGGACAAGATCGACATCCTCCATTAAGTGTTGGTCCTTTGCGGCCTATCGGCTAGTTTGGTGAAGAACCATGTCCTTACCTTTAGCAAACTGCTGCAAGAGATAAAGAATATATCAAGGTGGATAAAGCCTAGGCACTGTGTCGCGAAAATATCTTTGTGGTAATCCTACCTAGGCTTCTGACCCTAAGTTCGGGTACCACAAGAAGCACCTTCAAGTAGGGGCTGTTGCTTATGAAAAGGTTGCTCCGACAACCAAAGTTGAGAGAGGGTTGTATTGTGAGCTTCATCACAATACCGACTATTCTATGTTGAAGTGTCCCTCCTATCGGAGGTTGTTTCTGCAGTGATGAAGGAGGGAGCCAACCATGAGAACCAGAGAGGTAAGCGGAAGGAGACGCCCCCAGAGGGGGCAGCGTTGGTCACCATAAGAGAGGAGACATGTCGCCCAGTTTATTATGTAAGTCATTGCTTCGTGTCGACAGAGACCATATCCAAGTTGAGACATTATTTTGATGTAATAAAAATGTATGTACACACTGATCAACCATTCAACTAGATAAGGCCGATCACATTGGAAGGCTGCCCAAATGAGCAAACAAGATTTGCGCAATAGACTTAAGTTCGTTCCCCGAAGAACCAATCTACATTAAGCATTAATCAGGATGAGGACCGGTGGACAATACACGTTGATGATTCTACTCTCGGGGGAGCGGGGTAGAAATCACTTTCACCACCCCTCAAGGAGATGTCATGCATTCTGTGGTCAAGTATCAATTCCCTAGTACAAACTGTCACTCCCCGAAACGGGGCTATCCGTTTTCGGTGCACGAGATGCCTAGCTCCACTATTCCTTGAAATAAAAGGCGCTTCTTCATATTATAATTTAATTAAAACTTTCAACATCCAAATAATTTTCCTAAATAAACTTATACAAACTATATTTAATTCTTTTCTACTATTCATCTCGCATCTTAACGAATTCGCTTTACTCTCAATTTCAATCACTCTTGGTATCAGTCGACAACTAACTCTTCCCATACTTTCCTTAACCTCTTCATTTCCTACAAAAATGTAAAGCGGTCATACTCGAATAATAGAAACTTCGATTAAAACACTTTGAAAAAATTAACTTTATTTCTAAAACATCTTTTCATTTGAAAACTTGTCTTGATTTGAAAACTTCTTTAAAAATCAAAGTAAACATCGTTATCAAAGTCATACTTGAAAACTTAACTATTTTGAATCTCTTTCAAATATGTTTATGAAACTCGTCAAAACATACTTGAAAACTTATCTGTCTTAAAAACTCTTTTTAAATCTTGTTATAAAATCTCCTTAAAACTTACTTGAAAACTCACCTCTCTTGAGGCTTGTTCAAAACCTTATTTTAAATCCTCGTAAAAACTTACTTGAAAACTTTATTTATTCTTTCATGTGCCTTTTACTTTATCTTGCCGATTTTTACATGCTCGGTGACATGATCGCCCAAGCCTACCTTTCCTTGTGGGTCGGATCTCGACGAGCCATCGCCCGAATTTTAACATGTTCGAGAGCATGTCTCGCCCAAACTGATCCCTCCCTCGAGGGCTAGATCTCGACGAACCATCTTTGCTTCCCCGACCTCGGTCGGTTCCTCCCTTACTTTGGTAACACGTTACACTCCTCATTGGGACATGCCTTGCGTTGACTTACGTGTACTAGCACGGTGTTGGGTCGGTGTATAGACCTTCCTGAATCTTAAACTTATCTTTAAGCACATCGAAAACCTCGGAGATTAGCCCTGCGGGCTCGCCCGCCCTGACAATGTAGCTCAAAATAATTTATCTTTAAATGAAATTAAATTTTGAATATAAATTTTCTATTATTTAATTAATCATCTCACTTACCTTTATTTTGTATATTGTCTATCGTGTATCTCCTAATCCAAATTTATCGCCATTTCACTCCTCCACAATCAGCCCCTGAAATCAAGTTACGATTTTTACACATGACATAAACTAATCTGCTAAAACTAACATGAAAGGAAAGGTCCTAGACAATTTCTATAATCTCTAACCATAAGCCACAATGGTTTAGTCTCTCAAATCCCACCAACGAACTTATATGCAACAATCTTAACTAGAGTTTATACTCAATTCATACTCTAAAAATCTATAACTTACATGGGAAAGGAATGACTACCCAATCTAGGCAACAAGAGGACTAGTGTAACTTCTCAAATTTTACCCCAAATTAGAGTTTCAAAGTCACCTCTTGCTGTGTAATTTATGCAGGAACTTTGGGCACCAGAACAATGTAATTTACGCCTACGTGATTGCTTTCTCTAAGAAACAACAACCGTTGTCATGGATTCCATTTCGATGTTTCTATATGGCAACCATTCTTGACTGCGCCACTACCTTGTGTCTTTGGGCATTTCCCTATCCGACGTCGCCACACAAAGCTTAACCAAGGTTCCAACCACACAACCCAAGTGATCCTCAAGAACCATTCACTTGAACAAATCCTCTTTGCACCTTCACACTCTCCTAACAAATTCCCTCGGCACCTTCACACTCTCCTAACCCCATTTTTTATATTAGGGAAGAAATGGGGCCAACTTATTTCCGGCCTCCAACATAAGTTCTAGCCCAAGAATCATATGGCATTGTGTAATTAAAATATATTATATAATTAAACATAATCGCTCTTCAATTTACCTCAATTTATAATTATCTACAAAATATAGTATCTTACTCCTTATAATATATTGTAAATCGTGTCAAATATTTTAATAGCAACAAAAATATTTCAATATAATTTATTGTATATTAATATTTTATATTACATATTAAATAGTTTTGTCGAATATATATTATCATCTAATATAATTAAATATTTTAATATTTTAATAGCTACAGTAATATTTTAATATATTATCTTGTATATTAATATTGAGAAAATTGTGTTAATGGTCTCTAAACTTTAGGTTATATGGTAAATTTGGTTCTCATATTTTTTTTGGCATATTCAATCCCCATTGTTTATCCGTTTTCCACTTTGCGTCCCCACAATTTACGAAATTAGGCATTGTCGATCCCCAAAGTTACTATTTAGACCTCATAATTTTAATATAACAAAATAGGATCTCATTGATTCCACATATTGGCAAAACATGTCCCAAATCTTTTTAACATTTGGCATTTGTAGTGCTAAAATTGTTTTGTCGTTGTTATGATCCCTTTTTAGGAGGTACCAACAGTTGTCCGGTTCGTTAAGGAACGAATTTGGTTTTAATTTGTTTATGGTGGGGAAACGATTAAATAAAGCAAACGAAGAAATGGGCAAGACAATTTAGAGTGGAAAACCCCGGGAAATGAGAAAAAAACTACTTGATTAAGAGCAGGAAAAACTCTTAGTCGATTCACTAATCAAGCAGTTCATTACAAAATACAGTAGATGTTTATGAAGATGACGAGGTATAAGAAAACAATAAGAACTTCGGCAGAGTAACAACCTGTTCTAATGCGTCCAAAAGGTCCTACAAATTCCGTCGTCAAGCTCTGCATTTATAGAGCTGAAGGCGTGTGTAATCCATGCCCTGTAACTGCCTCTGACAAGGTTGTTAAAGGTTGTTGTCGCACGATGTAAAACGTGGTCGGGACTGAAGCGTGGCCTGCGTGATCTGGCCCGAAGCGTGGTAAACGTGTGGAGGCCCGGAGCGTGAAACGCATGGGCTGTAATCGTTTGGACCGAACCATGGGGCCACCTGTCAAACGCCCTTCTATTTTGCCAAGTTCATCTTCGGTCCCATTGCAGAACATCGGGTCGATTTATCTCAAATATGCTAAACTGGGGATTTTAGGCCCGCGAGTTCGTTTTTCATTATTTGGGTAGACCCAATTGTTATTGGACCTTACCTATTGCAGTGTACCTAGTCCTAGGATTCTCATCAGCCGTTAAGTTACCCCGTTAGGGTTACGGCATACAACTTATTCTGTGTTTTGTAGACAAGAGAACGACCACTATTTGGAGTTTTTTTGGGTTGTCGTCTTCATCGTCATTTTCTGCCTTTATAAAGAGAACGATCTCGGATATTTTCTAGGTTTGTCTTCTTCATCGTCATTTTGTGGGGCAAGCTATCGTATTCTCTCAAATCCCGGAAAACAGAACAGCCGCTAGTCTTCTTCATCGTGTTTTATTGAACATCATCTCCTGCTGAAAAAGGTTTGCGTTTTTTGTTTATTTTTCATCTTCCTCGCAAATCAAACCATGGGCTTTTCATGTTAAAGTTTTTGTGATTTTTTATGAAAGTTTAGTGATTCTCAGCAAATCGCTAAATTGTAGAAGTTGTGCATTTTTTGTATTTTTTGAAACCATATGTGCATGCTGAAAATGTAGAAGTTGTTAGGCATATTTTCGTCTTCATCGAATATATGGAAGAATGAATTGTTGTTTGATGTGTTTAATTGGAAGAATGTATTGCTCTTTGAGGTGCTAAAATGGAAGAACATATTGCTGGTTTTGTAACAAATTTGTAACATGGGAGTTCTTTTGATTGCTGTATGATTAGGATGTGTTTAATTTCCATTAATTAGAGACTTTTGTTACTTCTAACTATTTGATGATAGGATGTATTCTTTTTGATGTGTTTAATTGCAATGACATTGATTTGAGTTGTAGTTGTTTAAATTTATTGTGGATGTATAATTTTGATGGTTGAGTTGTAATGTAGTTGTTCAATTTATTGCGAATGAGATTCAATTCAATTTTAAGCGTTGTTATTACATGTATCATATTGTATATTAGAATTTGCAGTGATGGACAACAACTCAGATGACGAGACAGAATCAATTGCACAAAACTGTGGTACATGCATAATTTAAATTTCTAATTGTCATAGAAATTAGAAATGCACTTTCTCCTAATGGATTAGTACATATGTAGATGCAGACGCATCACAATCACCTACCAAACATCAAACATCCGACACCAGTGGAAATCACTTGTCTAGTGATGGAGTGGATGAAATGTCAAACTACAATTTGGATGACAATGATTATATGGATGAAGAGTGTGGTGATGAGACTCATAAAAATCATAATTTCATGATGTTCCACTCCGTGATGGTTCGGTGGCATTGGACACAATCTTTAGCGCAGCGTCGAAGCATATGGGACGAACAGTTTTTTATCCTACTTAAGAGTTGAAGCAAAAAATATTAGTTGTTTAGTTTTGATGAATATTGTATTTGATCATACCACTTTATGTTTTTTAATTAGTTGGTTGCCTTATTTGCAAAAAAAGGACGTTGTTTCGAAAGTAAAAAATAAGTGAAGATTGCTTTGGAAGATATGTGCGTAAAGGAAGGGGTGGAGTTTATTTTTGTGAAGAATGATCGGTATCGATTAGTGGTGCGTTGTAAAGGCAGCATGCAACAGGAATGCCCATGGTACGTCAATGTGTCTATTAGAGATAATGATGTGATGTGGTGTGTCAAGAGACTCCGCCCGCATGAGCCACATTGTCATAGGAAGACGGTTAATTCGTCCGTTACATCAAAATGAGTTGATAACAAATATTATCAGAAATTTCTTGACAACTCAGACTTGTTAGCCAAAGACGTGTTCACGGATATGAACAATACCTTTAAGCTACAATTAGGATGACATAAAGTTCGGCGAGCAAGAGAAGAGGCTCTTAGGCTCGTGCAGGAGGGACCAAGTGCTTTATTTACAAACATACACACATCGGTAATCCAGGTTCTTCAGTTGTGCTGAAAGAAAACAACTCTCATTTTAAAGGAATCTACATTTGTCCATGGGTAAGAATGGTTTACTAAACATATGTATGAATAGTAGGGTTTCTATTATTTGTCTAAGTCATAGTTGATGCAGGCATACCGCGATGGATTCAGGGATGTTTGTCGACCAATCATATGCATCGATGAAATGCATATGAAAGGGAAAGAGCAAGGACATATATTAACTAGATCGGGCTTGGATGCCAACAATAGTGTAGCCACAATTGCGTACACAATTGTGGGAGGCGAGATGAAAGAGTCGTGGCAGTGGATTTTGGAGCTGTTGCAGAGGGATTATGTCATTCCTTCTTATGATCAGGAGAATTTCACTATTATGTCTGATCTTGGAAAATGGTTGACGCGTACGCTCGATGTTGTATTTCCCTGGGTTGAGGTTATACAATTGATATAAAATATGATTACAACGTTTTGACGGAAAATTCATAATTGTATATTCGTCATTGTATGCGATACATTTTAAAAAATGTGTCGCACACAAGTTTGTCAACACAACCGACCATGAGGGAAATATGGCAGTCGCGAATGCAACCACATAATCTGGTTTAATCAAAGAATGCAACACTTGCGGAAATTGTCTCCAGGAGCCTATGCCTACATGGTCAGAATACCAAGGGTGTTAAGAGTAAAAATCTACTCTATGATGTTTTGTACTTAGGTGAGGATACCGCTGGTATACGGTTGCCGTAAGGAAAAGAAAACAAGAATTTATACGTGGGAAACCCGAGAACCGAGAGGAAAACCCACGGGGCACCAAACCCAGAAAGAATTCAATATGAACTTTTGATCCAGAACCCTCTTTAACACACTTTCAGGCCTCCCCTTTTATAGACTAACATTTTAAATATTTTAATCACACAAAATCTTATCGTAATCTATTACGATCTCATCACAGCTACCTCGAGCCAATTTATGCAACTTTTGTGCACGCTAAGGCCGCACACCGCCGCCTAGAGTAATGGCGCAGTTTTCATTGACATTTCTCGTGAAGACGGCGATCGCCACTCCTCTTCCAGCAATTCATTACCGACCACGAAACGTACCGATCGACGGGCCATCAGTTCTCTCGTCCGATCGACTAGAAGATGTTGTCGTCTGATCGGTCATATTGCCTGACCCCGACCGTGTCATTGTAAGTCACATATTAACATTAGCCCCTCAGCTCCAACCGATCGTCAAAGTCGAACATCAGTAGGAGTTGAAATTATCGTGACCTTCGTTTAGCCACAAATTACCAATAAATATACCGATCAGAGCCAATATTTTCAAACTCTTTTCCGTATTCATCATGCCAGATCTGCTCATCTTGAAAACCGCGCGGAAGCTAGAAAGTCGCAATCCTGGTCGTCCACGTGGCACAATCCTGAGCGTTGCTCACATTCAAAACCCTCATCACCGTCGCAATTCCAATTTGCGCTTCCAACCTCATTTGCACCCTTCTGTTCTCTTGCGATTTCAACCATTGTCTCCGGCGACTACTCTTCTCCATCAGACGCAAGGATTCTACAGGTTCCATCTACTTTTTCGGCTTTGTACGAGTTTTAATTTGGTTTTATTTCTTTACTGCGAGCAAGACGTTATTTTTCCCAACACCCCAGCGAGTTTCTTCGATTCTCTTGATTTTCCAGTGGGTTCTTATTTCGTGGGTATTTACGACGCCTATCCTTATTTGCAGATGGCTCCATCTATGAATATTGACACGATTCGTGAGAAATTTGATTTCCCTGAAGAATACAACCTGGAAGTCGGTGAGCCTGGTTCTGAGCCTTGCCCTGCGACTGGACGATCGTCCCTGGATAATCCTATCCCAGTGACGATCGCTGCTTTAAGGAACGGATTAAGGTTCCCTCTTCATCCGTTCATCGCTGAACTATTGTGGGCCCTGGCAATGCCCGTCTTTGCTCTGATGCCAAGCAGTTACTTGGTTATCGTCGCATTCATTCACTACTGCGACGCTGCTAACATGGCCCCGACCGTCACCAACTTCTTGACGATCTACAAGGTGATGTGGCGATCGGGCACTCACGTTTTTGCCCAACGTAAGTTGTGGTACTTCTCCAGCAGAGGTAAAAACAACGACCTTGTCGAACGACCAGATTCGCAACGCGACTGGTATAACTCATTCGTCGGGGTCGGGATTCAAAATGACGACCTTGAATTCCCTCTTCAAGTATCGTCCGACACTGGCAAGGTCATGGTCGATGGTGTAGAAACAATTATAACTGTTGATCGTCTGAAGAACTTGCCCGAACTGATGGAGAACTTTCCAAATAAAGACGATCGTCTTAACTGGAAAGTATTGTGTGCAGAGGATAATCTTTCCCGTCTGCGCATAACAGGTCGATCGATGAGCGAACGCATTGGTCGACCCTGGGTTCAACCATTATCTCTTCCTGAAGAACGTAAGCTTATTTTGTAACTTTTTCCTTCCTTCTAGTCATAACTGAGTATTTTATTCCGTATTTCAGCTTTCTCCTCTAAACTCTCTTCTGGAGGGAAACTGAAAAGAAAACAAGAGATGATCGCCAAAAGATTGCAGAGGAAGGCGAAGAAGGCGAAGGTAATCGAACTTATGCTCATTCATCATCTTAATGTTGTTTCATTTTTGTTTTTTTTTTCATATATTCGTAGGTCTCCGCATCTAAAATAAAATATCCATCTCCGTCTCCCCCTCCGTCACCCCTCAAAATGACTGTGGGAAATGACGCTTCTGAAGCGGCACAAGTATCGCGATCGGCAGATGATGTCGAAGGATCATCGCCCAACCCTTTGTCGATCGTCTCTATTCCGATGGAAACCCTTGGTGAAAGGGTAACCCAATTTTTTGACGATCTAACACTCGAGAGTTGTTATAGGATTGCAGGTTGGACTGTTGATCGTCGCTTACTCTTCAATGAATTCCTGCAGGCTGAGCAGGTCCAATTGATTGATTATCCAAGGGAATCTCCAACAAGGTCGCTTCCTCCAGTCCCAATTCAGATTGCGAACGAAGCTGCATCCCCATCAGAAACCAGTTCGTCATGTGAAAGCCAGAGTTTTCCTTCATGGTTTGCCGAATTCCAGAGCAAAAACATGCATGATAACTTCATTCCTCCACAGCCGGTCGGCAGCGACGCCATGAAACGTCCAACGGTTTCTGTGGCTGTAGGGACGCTCGTCAGCACTCATTTTGACGAGATGATGATGGTCGGCACTTTGTCGACCGACCCACCCGTCTCTCTGGGCAAAGCGGCGATCGCCTTTCGAGAGGTAATTTCCATAACTTTACTTAACTGTTCCATATCGATTATTGCTGCTCAAACCATTTGTTGCCCACTGCAGACATCAAAGGAAATGTTGTCTCTGTATCATAAGACAACGCGCTCTTTAAAGGCCGTCGCACTTTTGCGGCAGAAACTTTCAAAGGCACTTGATCAAGCCGCAGAAGACAGAAACAAAATTGCTAGGCTAGAGGGAGAGCTAGTCGAAGCAAGGCGTCATTCCCAAGAACTATCCCACCTTCAGGAAGAAAATGACACTCTGAAGAACAGAGTGGATGTGGTCACCATGGAACTATCGGGTTCGGCTAAAGAGATCCAGGCAGAAATGAAAAAGAGAGCCAAAGCTGAAGTTCAGCGCGATCTGTCTGAAGTTAAGCTTGAGGTCGAACGGAAAAATGTCAATCTAGCGTCAGCCACGCTTAAATATGCAGAGGAGGAATATCGTCACAGTCTGACGGTCCAAAAAGACAAGGTTCAGCATTTTATGAACTCTGCAGATGGCATTTTCCAAGATATCAACCAGAAGTGCTTGGATTATGATGGTCGGATGTCAGCTCTCGAACAAACGATCGACAAGCATAAGGAGGACAGATCGTCATTTCTGGATCAGTTCGTGACCTCGCCAACATTCAAAAATTTGGCTACGACTTACTCACTTAGCTTGGTGGAGGAGTAGAAGTCGATAATTAAGGAACAAATCGTCAACATTTTTGAGCTCAACCCTAACTCCGAAGAATCGTGTCGATCCACTCACTTTTGATGGGAATTTTAATCCTCGCTCGCCCCTCGGACCGAACGATGCTGATCCAGAATTTCATCCACACGCCCATCGGTTGGATTCACTTGTTCTTGAAAGCCTAGGGGCCTTAACATTTAGCTCATCATCTTCCTGAATGTTGAATTGTAATCTCTCCAATAACTTTAATTGTTAATCACTATCTTACTGCTGCAATGCCGATCGACAATTATTTTGTTATAATTTCAGAATCCTGCTTCAGTGTTGTCTGTAGTATCGACCGATTATCCGATTTTTCCATAACATTTAAACCATGAGATGCAAACAATAGCGTAGTGGTAATCTATCCAAGTGGCCTCTGGCACATACGTCTATCATATAGTTCTTGTGTGCCATCTCTAATTCCCACTCGCTAAAAATATTACCATATTGATCAATCGGATGGGCCTATTCGTAACTTTTGCCGGCATCCGTATATAACATGTCATGTTTTAAGATAAAATATTAAGTTGTGCCAAATAGGTTCCCGAGCGACGGAATAAGTAGTCTCTTTAATATAGAAAACTTGCCAAATATTTCGAAGAGGATTCAGTCGGAGAGTATTCCTGATAAAGAACGTTCGATGTAATCTAGATCAATGAGGATTCCTGGGGAGGATCGTTCCATGTGGTTATAACTGAGGCTCCCTTCTGAGAAAAAACGATCGACGCAGATATAGGTGAAGAGGATTCCCGAAAGGGAACGTTCGGCGCTATTATTAACGAAGAGGTCTCATGAGAAGGGACGTTCGACACTTCAGTGATCCGAAGAGTATTCCTGATAAGGAACGTTCGATGTAATTGTGGCCGAAGGGTATTCCTGAAAAGGAACGTTCGACGTAATTGTAGCCGAAGAGTATCTTGAAAAGGAACGTTCGACGTAATTGTAGCAGAAGAGTATCCTGAAATGGAACGTTCGACGTAATTGTAGCCGATGAGTATTCCTGAAAAGGAACGTTCGACGAAAGCAAGGGATGCCGACACACGTCCTCAAAGTTGCTATCGGTTATCGATATGTTCGACATGAAAGAATAATCGACTGGGTCACCAGAATATGACGTTCGACATTAATGGCATACTATTGCACGCGTTGTCACTCGACAAATTTTGATGTTGTGGGTAATAAATTCACGCTAACAGCATTTATATAGCTTGGAAAGTTGCAGAGTTTGATCACAAGTACTAGAAGTAGTAGAAAATGTTACCCAAACTATGGATTATAAATTCGGAGATTATCAATATTTCAGGATCTTGGGAATTCGTCGCCCTCCAATGTTTCGAGTCTATAAGCGCCTCCAAACAACACGTCCTTAACCCTGTAAGGGCCTTCCCATCGTCGATCGAGTTTACCAAGATTCTTATGTGCTTCCACACTTCGCAGTACCAAGTCCCCTTTAAAAAACGATCGGGAATTCACCTTCTTATTGTAGCATTTTTCCATGGTCAATTTCAGCCTTGTAATTGTTCAGCCCATGTCAAGTTAGAGGCTCAAGAAAACTTTTTCTTCTCAAATGTGGAAGTAGAGAACATGGGAAGAACAGGCGTTGCCATTATTCTCCAACACGATCAGAGACATGTTTAGTGGGAGATTCACTATAAAAGAATGATCAGTGGAGATTTCAAGGTAAGGGAAAAAAGGCGAAAGGGATTACAACTCGGTGTACCATGCTTGGTCTACTTTTTATTATTCTTGTAATTGTGTATTTGATTATATGTAGTGTGATTTTGTATGTTTTTAATGGAAAAGTCATCTATTGAATACTAAGATAACTTTTTCTTTGTCACTATAGAAAAAATCCCTTCTGGGGAGGTCTCGGCTTCTAGCACTTCTGCAAAGGTAATTAATACCACTTCTTATGATGCTTATCATATTTTCGATGAATATATCAGACATCATATGTTCTTTAAGTTGATTTTAATGTTTAATATGAAACATCTTTGTTTGCAACCTTATAAGTTTCTATTTCCAGTCTATTTCTTGTTTGATGTTTTAGAAAATTATGCCAAATTTATTTTTCTTATCCCATCTTGCCTTGTATAAACCTGAAGAAAATGTATCAGCTCCTGGTTCAGCTCAAGTGGCTGCACCCCTTGCTCCAGAGTGAGATTTCTTTCCCCTGATTCGATATTTATAGAGAAATAGTTATGCTGATTTTTTCTATTCTCATCATTGGTTTCTGACTGACTTGTTGTGCATGATAGTATTAACTTATATTTTATATCATTTATTTACATGAAATGTCGTTTTAGCACTACACTTGCTTCCACTACTGAACATGTCCCAGCAGCCACCACTGGGTGTATATCTAATTAAATTTTATTTTTCCCCCCTCTCATATTCGGAGATTTCATCTTTTCAATTTTTTTATGAATTCGGGTTATTATCAGAGGTCTATGGTCAAGATGCTTACAATTTTGTTCATGTAAACAAACTTGAGGGACCAATCCGGCAGATCCTTAACATGGGTGGAGGGACATGGGACGGAGATTCAGTTGTTTGTGCTCTTCGTGCTGCTTACAACAATCCAGATAGAGCAGTTGAATATATGTATTCTGTTCGTATATCAGAACTCATACCTTATTATGATGCTATTGATAGGTATTAGGTATCAATAGTTTTTGGTTCATATACTAGGGCATACATGGGTAAGTGGAAGTTCCTCCTTATTGGAATTATAGAGTTTGTCCGAAATTATGATGGAGAAGCATGAACGAATGGGATTAAGAGAAGGAACCCACACATTTAAAAGACTTGAACAAGTCATTATGTGATGAAATTTCCATCCTTATAAACCTAATCAATCTCCTTTCTCTTAGCAATGTGTGAGAAAAACAACATTCCCCCTCAAGTTCGACCATAAGGTTTCGACTTGAAATGAATCGAACCTGCTGTGATACCATATTGAACTTGGCTGCCAAGGCAAAGAATAGTCAAACCATGGACTGCTTGAAAACTGAGCTACATGTCTCATTAAAGTGAACCATCTGCACAAAGCATTGTTTATAGACCCATTTACAACTCACAACATGCTGAGAAGATGGAATAAGAACAACATCACATGTTTCATTTCTTGTCAATGCTGCTAATTCGACATTCATAGATGCTTTCCAACTGGGTAATTCACTGGCTTCATTGTATGATGATGGCTCTAAAATTGAGTTAAAAGACACAACAAAGGCTTTATATGATGGATTGAGGTGTTCAGTGGAAAGATATCGATAAATTGGATAAGGAAGATGTGAATGCGAAAGCATATTGCAATCATAAATTTAAAGGTAAGAAGATGGGTGTTGAGGGCAAACCCTCATCGTAAATAAGTAGAGGATGTATCCTCGGTGACAGTGAATTTAAGGACTTCAATTATAGGAGACTCTATTGTAGGAGATATTGCATCAAGGGATTTTTCTTGTGGTGGCAGAATATGAAAAGTAGGAGATTTAGGTGAAAATGGGGTATGATCATCAAAGAAAATTGAGGAAGACGGTGTGTTTGTGGAATAACGCTTTGAAGGAATATTATGTATATCTTCAAATTCTAGGACGGTTTCTTGTTCAACCAATGGAAATTGTTCTTCAAAAAATGTGACATGTGTTAAGTAGAATACTTGGGATGTCTCAAGATCAAATAATCGGTATCCTTTTGTATGGGGAGGATACCCAATAAACACAAAACATCTCGACTGAGAGTCGAAGTTCTTATGAAGAGCCTTTAAAGTGGTAGCAAACACTAAACAACCAAAGACACGAAATGTGTCATATGATGGCAGACTTCCATAAAGCATATGAAATGGGGAAATGAAATCTAAAATCTTTGATGGCAGCCTATTAATAAGAAATACTACAGTTAACACAACATACCCCCAAACTTTTATCGGTAATTTGGATTGAAATAGCAACGCTCTAGCCATGATGACAACATGTTGCAATTTTCGTTCGACGATGACATTCTGTTGTGGAGTTTCCACACATGTTGTTTGGTGTATAATACCCTAACTGTTATAGAAGCTATCAATTTTAAATTCTGGAGCATTGTGTGAACGAATAACTTGTACTTTAGAATCAAATTGTGTTCTAACCATAGCACACAATTTTTGGATTAAATGCCCTACATCAGACATAGAATGCATCAGAAAGGCCCAAGTTTATCGGTATATCTGCTTCTGCCTTGGATAAAATTGTGTTCATGGAATAAAGATTTGAAGGAATATCATGTATATATGCAAATTCTATGACGTTTTCTTGTTTAGCCAATGGAAATTGTTTTTAAAAAAATGTGGCATCTCTTGAGTAGAATACTTGGGATGTCTCAAGATCTAAAAATCGGTATCCTTTGGTATGGGGAGGATACCCAATGAACATACAACGTCGCGACCGAGAGTCGAAGTTCTTACGATGAGCCTTTAAGGTGGTAGAAAACGCTAAACAACCAAAGACACAAAATGTTTTATATGATGGCAGACTTCCATAAAGCATCTTAAATGGGGAAATGTAATAATGAACCTTTGATGGCAGCCTATTAATAAGAAATACTGCAGTTAACACAGCGTAGCCCAAAATTTTATCGATAATTTGGATTGAAATAGCAACGCTATAGCCATGACGACAACATGTTGCAATTTTCGTTCGACGATGGCATTCTGTTGTGAAGTTTCCACACATGTTGTTTGGTGTATAATACCCTAAATGTTATAGGAGCTATCAATTTTAAATTCTGGAGCATTGTCTGAACGAATAACTTGTACTTTAGAATAAAATTGTGTTCTAACCATAGCACAAAATTTTAGGATTAAATGCCCTGCTTCTTCCTTAGAATGCATCAGAAAGGCCCAAGTTAATCGTGTATAGTCATCAACAATACAAAATAAATATTTGTATCCATTCAAAGCTTCTATTTAGTAAGCTCCCCATGTATCAATATGAAATAAAGAGAACGGTTTTGTCGAATTTTTCATATGATTGGGGAATGAGCGCCGTTTCTGTTTGGCCTTAAAACACGAGTCACAAGCATAATTATGAGGCAAGGTTGCATTAGGAGAAATCTGAGTTATATGCGAAATTGTATGAAAAGTCGGATGACCTAATCTCCAATGCTATAAACGAGCTTTGGAGAGATCAGTATTCATACTAAAAACATTACTTCCCATTTCAACCAAATTCAAATTTTGTGAGTATTTTTCATTTAATACTCCCTCCACGTTGATAGTGCCTGAATCCAACATGTATTAGTACTCATCAAGAGGCAGCAATTCAACAAACATGTTAATCTAGACATAGAGATCAAGTTAAACTGAAAAGTAGGAATGAAGAGAACATTATGCAATAATAAATCATCTGTAAGAAATACATTGCCAATATAGGAGACCACAATTTCTGATCCGGTAGAGAGCCTGGCGGCCATATCAGGTACTGATCTGATGTCATTAAACAACGCTCTATCAAAATAGATGTGTTCAGAAGCACCCGAGTCAATAATCCAAGAGCTTTTAGTATCATAAATATAAGAAGATAAGCCATTGTTACGATTTGTGCCATATAAACAGAATACGCTACCTCCTATGGGTGTGTCACCATTATTACTTCCATGAGATAATGTAATCATGTTTACTGATGGAGATTGTGAAGATCCTGGTGTAATATGTCTATCATGCATGCGAGTTCCATTTATAACAACCATAAGCCTCTCCAATTGTTCCTTAGTAAAAGTTGGTAGAATAACAACAGATGAATTGGAGTCACCTTCAGTTATTACTTGATTTGCATATGATGTTTGTTTCTTTCCTCTAGTAAACTTAAAGTCAACGGAATATCCAACTAGCTTATAGTCGGTTTCCTTAAGATGCCCTTTACTCTTACAATGAGAGCATTACAAATCTCTTTATATGTGTTCTTTCCAAACATGGCAATAACATCCATGTTAATCTGAGATGAAGGAGCACTAGGCTTCCTCTGTGATTCTTCTCGTAAAACAGACTCGTATGCTTCATTCAAGGAAGGAAACGATCTTTGTCCCAACAATTGCGACTTGATAGCTGCGAAGGATTCATTTAATCTGTTGAGCAACTTCAAGGTTCGATCCTTCTCTTGTAAGGCTGCATAAAATTCGAAGCAACTAGGGGAGCATTTACCACACAAACAGTGTGGTGTGGTGCGATAATTGTGTAGTTCTTCCCATAGAACTGAAAGGTTAGTGAATTAGTCATTTACAGAACGATTTTCCTGGATTAATGACAAAATATCTGCATATATTTGGCATACCCTGTTGTCATCAAGGAGAGAGAACCTATCACAGAAATTATCCCATATGCCTTTTGCTGTTGGAATGTGGAAGACAGTTTGGGATAGAGAGTTTTTCATAGATCGAAGAAGCCATGAGATAATCAAATCGTTATAACGCTTCCATTTCGCATATACAGCTTCATCAATTTTGGGTTCTATAAAGGTGCCGTCAAGAAAACCCACCTTGTTCTTAATCGAGAGAGCCAATAAGAAAGATCGTTTCCAGGTCATGAAATTGGTTCCATTGAGTAAAGCAGATGTCACCAAAGGGTTCAAACTATCGCTCGTATGTACGTAGTAGTAGGAGACCAGATCTTACATAGGGACAATCTGGGTGTTCTCAGGGACAATCTAGGTGTTCTTAGTAGCTCCATCATGTTGAAATTATAGAGTCTGATCTAAATTATGATGGAGAATAATGAACTAACGGGATTAAGGAAATGAACCCACACATTTAAAAGTCTTAACAAGTTATTATGTGATGGAATTTCCATCTTATAAACCTAATCAATCTCACTTCTTTAGCAATGTGGGACAAATTTAACACTCCTCAATCTGCAAATGCATCAAGTGACCGATCAGCATCTGTCCCGTCAACTGGACCAAATACAAATCCAATAAATTTATTTCCTCATGTTCAGTTATTACCGTTTTGTCTTTCTGAAATCAGAAGTTTTTTTGTTACTGTAGTTATGTTTCTGCAGGATCTTCCAATTATTGGTGGTGGGAACACCGTGAACTTCCTTTAAAATAGCTCGCAGATACTGTGTAATGTTAGCTTTCAAGTATCAACAATGGAAAATATGTGATATTTTTGCATATTTCTTTTTGAGACTTGTTATTCATGCTGTGTTTTAATATTTTTCCAGTTTCAAGCATTACGAGCAATGGTCCAGGCCATCCCACAGATTTCGCATATATTTGTCATTTCTGCTTTGTTACCATGTGAATTCACTTGTTGAAGAAATTGATTTGGCTTATTTATATTGGCAGCCTATGATTCAAGAGTTGGGAAAGCAAAATCCCCAACTACTATGACAGATTCAAGACCACCAAACTGATTTCATTCATTCTATCAATGAAACAGTTGAGGGTAAAGAAGGGTATCACTACAGTACATCTTTGAAGAGTAACATATTTGCTATGATTATCGAGAGGAATTAATCTCTTTGCTTTCTTCACGTAGGGATCTTATTGCCCAAAACCCTGACACAATGGCAGGACAAGCAGCAACCGTTGTTGGATTCAAGACGTAGGATCGATGATGATTAAAAGAATAGTGGATAGAACGACTACGATTTGAAAAGGATTTACAAAAAAAATGATTTCTACTATTTTTCTATAAAACAAAAATGATTACAGAGAATTGAAAAGAAAAGTTTATTCGAAATTGATTCAAACTGATATATTTCGACATAACGTTTATAGACTTATTTATAAAAGTAAGAAAGATTAATTCAAAGAGAGTTCATAACAAAATTGCATAAATTTAAATATTGCATTTGACCGTGTAGCTTGACCTAATCTTTGGGAGATTTGTAATGGTTGATTGGACTGCTTCTTCCAACGGCTAATTCAACATTTTCACATTTGTTGATTACTCAAATCCAACAAATTCCCCATTGAAGTAATCTCTATTTTTCACTCCAAGTATCCTTCTTAATTCTTGAAATTGAGAGGTTTAGAGTGACTTTTTAAACATATCAACTATATGCAAATTGTAAATTGGATCCTTAATAAATAGATTTTCTTATTTAAAAAGTTCATATAATTTTGAACATGGCAACATAACATATGTAACTATAGAGCAGTCTTGAAAACCAAATCCAAGAACTTCAAATTTGGTGGAAAGAAATTCTCTACCATTTTCTGTCTTTAAACTCTTTAAAATAAATTCTGATTTTTTCTCCGGCACAAATTGTGCATAATTTTTTTGGTTTATCATTCATAGCCTTCTTAAAATTTGGTAATGTTAAAATGTTTGTAGGTTCTTGTTCTGGAATAACCAAATTTGCACACTCGTAATTTTAAGCTAAGCTTTCAATTTCAATAGAAGTTTCAGATAAAGAATCAGGATTATCAAATTTATCTGTTTCATACTTGATGAGTGACCACTTTAAAATATAGTTTCCTCTATCAACAATAACAGAGGCTATTAGATTTATTGCAACTGGAGTTTTCAAAGATGACTGAGTAACCATTTCGACTAAGTTGAGTACACTTAAAAGATTTAAATGTAACGAAGACACCCATAATACATCATTAACAATTTTGTTTCCAAAGAGAGTTTTAATAGAATCTGAAAATTTCCCTTTTGCTTCGATAATCGTTCCATTATCATCTTTACTTTTGAAATATCATCAGACACAAAAATATGAAAAATATTTAATATCAGAAATCATATGACAAGTGCAACCTGAATCAATAAGCCAATAACCTTTAGTATTTTGAACATTTGATTTGTTGCATTCTTTAAAAATGTTTACTGTTGCAAACATGGTTTTCATGTTTTCAGGAGTATTCACTACTGTAGAATTAACAGCTTGATGAGAGTTTTCATATTTATTTGGACATATTTTCTCAATGTGTCCAGTTTGCTTGCAGAACCTACAAATTGCATCAGGCCTGCTCCAGCAATATTTTGAAATGTGTGATGTTCTTTTACAATGACAACAAGACATTAACTCACCTTGTTTTATTTCGTGGAATTTTTTATTTTTCAAATTTTGAAACTTTCCCTTGGATTCATTTATGCAAATGACTTTGTATTCTTTATGCTGACCAAAACAATTTCAGAACCTGTGGCATCCCATGATAACAGTATGTTTTCAAAAGCTTGTAATGAATTGCATATTTTAGCCACGTAAAGGTTTTTATAATCCGGAGAGTTTTCCAACACACTTACATTTGGTTCAAACCGAGGCAAAACCGTGTGAAAGAGTTTTTGGAAACAGTGAACTCATCTTTCTTTCCTCCAAGCATGTTTAGTTGATTGACAACTTTTGAAATCCGATCAACATACTGTTTGACTCTGCATTTTTCAATGTGAACATTTTCATATGTTCAAATTCATTTCTAGCTTAGTGATTTTCAGCTCCTTTGTGAAATCATCTCCCTCAAATTCGAGCTTAAGTTTATCCTAGATTTTTTTTTCTGTTGTTAATCCAAGAACTCTTGGTGATATGGTTCTGTCAAAACTAGAGAAAATAACGACTCTTGCATGTCCTTTTCGAGCCATCAATTCTTCATATCTCGTGATTTGAGCTAGAGATGGAGTTGGTTGAAGAACAAGATCTGTATCTTCCTCAACAACCTCCCATAGTTTTAGTGCTTCCAAATACGCCTGCATATGCGAAACCCATATCGAATAATCTTCTCCATTGAATTTCCAGACAGCTCTAGAAGAAGTTGCATCCAAAGACATACTTGTAGATTTTTTTTAGTTTAACCGCCCCACTGTTGTTTTTTGAAATAAACCGGCTTCGATACCACTTGTTGGATTCAAGACGTAGGATTGATGATGATTAAAATAACAATGGATAGAACGATTACTATTTGAAATGGATTTGCAGAGAAAATGATTTTTGATGTTCTTCTGTAATGTATTTCGACATAACGTTTACAGACTTATTTATAAAAGTAAGAAAGATAAATTTAAAGAGAATTAATTGTTACGGTTGATAGAATTGCATAAATTTAGGATCGTATTTGACCTTGTAGCTTGATCTAATCCTCGGGAGATTTGTAATGGTTGATTGGACTGTTTCTTCCAACGGCAAATTCAACATTTTCATATTTGGTGATTACTTCATTTCCGACAACCGTTACCCCCGAGGAATGTGAAGCTGTAGAAAGGGTAGTTTCATATTTCCCATTCTGTTCTTGTGGGCTTTTTTCCCATTTAATTGGATCAAGGACCAGAGAAGGAACTAGCTCCCATACTTAGTACCTCTTTTTTTCCAATAATCTAAAGAATGGTTTTTTGCACAATATTCTTGCAGCTTGAGGCCATGGGGTTCGATAGGGCGCTTGTGCTGGAGGTATATTTTTCCTGTAACAAGAATGAAGAACTTGCAGCGAACTATCTCTTGGATCATGGCCACGAATTTGAAGATGATAGGCTTCAAGTGGTTTCTAAATCCCATACTGCTCATTGACTTCTCAATAATTTTCGTATTTTCTCTATTGAGTTTGCTTGATCACCTTGGTAAGATTCCAACATTATAATTTTTGGTAGGGCGATAGCTTCTGTTGTTGGAACTTTGGTTTCTGTAAATGCTGCATGTTGTATTGGTTTCTTTAATTACATAATACCATATTTTGTGACATCATTTAGAATCCAGATTCTTTTTACGGATGTGCTCCTTTCAGATATGAGAGTTCAAGGGGTTCAAACCTATGTTCTAAAACCGGACCGGACAAATGAATCGAATATACGACCGGTCTGGTTCAAACTGGTTTAAAACCGGTTTGCTTCATTTATGGCTTTTGGCTCTTAGGGTGGTTGTAAGAATGTCTTGAATCATTTGAAATCAAACTGTATCAGCTCTTCTTCTGGAAAACTTGCATAAACTCCATTTCCGCCGACTCACTCGCTACTGAGAATCCTTACAAAAATCAGTGGATAGCCCAAAGTAAAATTGATAGTTTCTCGGTTGGATCTCAACCGAAATTAGTAACAAGTAAATCTGTTTCTCTTCCCCCAATCGTCTTTACGGAAGGGAAATCTTCTACAAAGGAAATAAATCACAAACAAGACCTAAGAATTTCGGAAATAAATCACAAAACTCGCCTGTATCTTCCCCTTCCTGCACATCCATATGAGATCCGAGTAGGCGGGCACAGTAGCTAATCCAACAGGCAAAGCATCAACCGGTCGGTTTCTTGGATTTGTGTTCTTAGGGCATCTCTAGTCATGGGCGCCCACGCTGATGTGGTGCCCATGACTGTCCTCAATATAAGACGGACACCATTGCATACATTGGAAGTGTCCGGATAAATTTACCGTGTTAAGCCACAGGAGAGAGACTTTCCTTTTAACATTTTCTCTTTCCTCACTTTTTGTTTATTTTTTATCATATTTTATCTTATCTTTTTAGTTTCCTCTCATTTTTTTTTTCAGTTTTGATCCCGCTTGAGCCCTAGCCGGTCATTCACCACTCCATCCGTCGTTGTGAGCCCTCTTCTTGGTCTCACGCAGTGCGTTTTGTCTTCGTCGGGCATCTGGTTTTTGGTTCATCTTTTCGGTATTTCTTAGTCAGTTCTATTCTTTTATCGATTTTGTGGGAATGTGCTTGTTTTTGTGTTTCCCTCGATGTTGTTTAGTATTCTTGTAATTGTTCTGAATACGTGTAGAATCATCGAGCATGCCATAAATTATACCACATTAGACCACTAGCCGAACACATCTGCGTGCACTGTTGCCCAAATGTCTAAAGCTTTTCACAAATTGATAATTTATTTGGCTTATTTTTTACATTTTTATCCCTATTGAGAATCTAGATTCGTTTATGTTTAATAAGCATGATTGCATTGTTGTCATTTTATGACAAAGTTAATTCTTGTTATTTTTGTGTTAATTCCGGAATCCCTAGTTTATTAATTGACATTTGGTTCATAATATTGAGAAATCTTTTTTATTTGATATATTTGGCGGATATAGATGTAGCTAATGAATGTGATACATAATTCGTTGTTGTTTTTAATTTATTGACTACCGTTATTCGTTCTTTTATTTTGTACATCATTTGATCTTTAATTTTGCGAAATGAGAAGTTGATATGTGATTTAGCTTTTAGTCTGGAATTTTACAGATTTTATTTTGAACTTGGTTCAATTGTGAAATGCGTCAATGTTTCATGATTGAGGGGATGAAAGCAAATCTCAATTTGTATTTATTGATTAAATTCGTAGTTATTGTAGTGTAATTTTGCTTGTTAACAAACATGTGTTGTATATTCGTTTGATTTTGATATGTTCGTTTCGAAATTGTTTCCTTTTTATTTTGATCATTCTATTTGGCACTTGATGTTATATTTAGATAATTTTACTTATCAATAGCATTTAATTTGATACATATTTTACTAATTCGATACTATAAGTTAACAAATTTAATCATTTATTTGTTGCAATGATTCATTAGCATATGTTCAATATTTTGTATAAATTTTTTCTCATAGGCAAATAGATTGACATTGCTGCATCGCAAAGGTGGACTGATGACGAAGTCAAGCTCTTGGTTTCAGCATGGTTGAATACTTCAGTAGACTCAATAATAGGAAACTCTCAAAAAATAGAGTCGTTTTGGAAGGGAGTGACTACTTATTATTGTGAAGCCATCAATTTAGATGGGGAAACAGCAAGAATACGAGACTCTGAGGCATTGAGGAATAAATGGCGCAATGTAAGCAAGGATGTCCAAAATTTTTGTGGAAGGTACGATCAAATTGCTCGTTCTAATCCGAGTGGTTACAATACTTATGATTACATTGAGCAGGCCATGACCTTGTACAAGAAAGACCTTCAAAAATCATTTACTTATTTGAAAGCTTGGAAAGTGTTACGAGATCAACCAAAGTGGATGACGGTAAATTTTAATTTATTTGTTTTGCAACTCGTAGTCATAGTATATTTTAATTTGTTTTTTTATATTTTGATAATCATAGGTCATTGACTCAGGGGTGTCTAATAAAGGAAGAAGTGTTGAAATAAGGGGACATACATCCTCGGTTCAATCATCAGAGGTCCCTATTGAAAATAACTCTAACACCCCTGTTGAGCAATGCCCCATTGGACAAAAGGTTGCTAAGCGACAACGGAACACCTCTACATGTAGTCCTGACATAATGTCTACTGAGAAGATAGCTATTCTCGCATCTTATGAGCAGAGATTAGTTGAACATAGCTCAAAATTTGATCGTCAAAATGATATTTTTGAAAAGTTCAATGAAATTTCAGTGGCTAAGAATGCAGTTTCCTCGGCTATAGAAATAAGGAAATTGATAGAGATGGACACAAGCAAGATGAATAAAGTGAAATTAAGTTTATATGATGAAGCATGTGCACGTGCCCTATCCGCTTATACCACAACATCTTCCTCTCACAGCAGTCAATCTACCTTGAATCTTGATGACGATGAATATGTTTAGTTTTATTTGTTTTGATTGTGATTTTCATTTTGAACTTTAGAATTTTAATGTTGTATAGCTTTCGATTATTTAACATGGTGATATTCAGTTTGAACTTTACAATTTAACTTTGAATCTTGTGTTGGTTGCACTGACATTATATGCTTTACTTATTGTTTTGGTTATTGAGGTGCATTAAAGTTGTTAGTAGAATTGGTCTTTTAGAAATGAACTTCTCGATCAAACCACCTATATTTCTACATCATATTTACAATAATCCAACTACCACAAATCTACAATTCTCACCTACCTATCTACCATTCTCACCAACCAAATGATTACTCATTTCCTCACCAACCAACCTTGACTACTTTTATTTAAGGAACAAGTTACCAATACAAAATGATCATCTCTCATTGAGCTCAACAATTTTCAGTCTATATTATGAATCGTAGAAGTATACCCGTTGGCCTATATGGTTTCTCCGAAATAGACAATGTATCTGATTTCATAACTCCAGCAATTGAATATGTCATGGAGGACGAGCCATCTGAAGAATCTTCACATAGAAAGCGAAGGCGCAGAGCCGGAAAGCGTCAGATTGTGGAGCGTGAACGCGAGATCGGCCATGCTCGACTTGTGGCAGATTATTTTGCACCAAACCCAACCTACACTAGCGAGCAATTCGAACGACGTTTCAGAATGTCTCGTAGATTGTTTGAGCGTATAGTTGCAGGTGTTCGAGAGGTAGATCCTTATTTTCATGAAAGAGTTGACGCAACAGATCGTTCTTCTCTATCTACTCTGTAGAAATGCACAGCAGCTATGCGCATGTTAGCATACAGATGTTGTGCCGATGCATATTATGAGTATATCCATATTGGTGAATCCACCACACTTAAATGTCTTAGACATTTTGTTTTTGGAATCCGTACTGCATATGAGTCCAGGTATATGAGGCGCCCCACTAAGGAAGACGTTGAGCGGCTCCTAACTTGGGGTGAAGAAGGTGGATTCCTTGGCATGATTGGGAGCATTGATTGTATGCATTGGATGTAGAAGAATTGTCTAGTTGCTTGGAAGGGTCAATATGTTCGCGGTGATAAAGGCGTCTCGACATTAATCCTAGAGGTAGTTGCTTCCGCAGATACTTGGATTTGACATTCTTTTTTCGGAACTCCGGGAGCAAATAATGATCTCAATGTTTTGAGCCACTCTATATTATTTGATGATTTGCATAAAGGCGTTGCACCGAGCATTCAATTCTCAGTGAATGGTAATGTATACAATATTGGATATTATTTAGCTGATAGAATTTATCTAGAATGGCATGCTTTTGTGAAAACGGTCACTCTTCCTTAGAATGCGAAAGCAATGCTTTTTGCAGCTCGTCAAGAGAGCGCTCGAAAGGATGCGGAAAGGACTTTTGCGGCATTGCAATCAAGATTTGGGATTATTACTGCACCTGGTCGTGTATGAGATCAACAAACTCTAGCAGATATCATGTACGACTGCATTATATTGCACAATATTATTGTTGAAGATCGTGATCATGTTACCACCCCAGATCCAATACTTTCAGAGCAACCAAATGATAACCAACAATCATTCGATCAGAGTGGACACGATGGTCTAGCAATTCAAGCATATCTCGTACGATCTATCTCCTCAAGAGAGGTGCGAGCTCACCGTCGACTTAAAAGCTGATTTAATCGAACATATGAGGACTACTTTCGGCACTAGTTGATAGATCCTATTTACTAAAATTAAGATATGTGGACTACTTTTCGTAATAATATGTGGACTAATTTTCGTAATAATAATTATCACATTTGTTATTGTTAAATGCATATTTATGAATCGACCTTAAATAATAAAATAATTTAATTAAAAAAATATAAGATTCCGGATAAGGTTGTTGAAGTGAAATGAAAGTTATTTTTTGGAGGAAAGTGAAAGATGATGTGGAGAGAAATAAAACTGACGTGTACAGAGAGAAATAACTGTCCGGGCGCCCATGACTGGAGATGCCCTTAGATGTACTTCGGTGAGGCCGTGACTCCTCTCTCGCGAACCCTAGACAAAAATTTGTAAAAACTGAAAAATAGAAGAGTAAGTATAAACCAGACCGGTTTTCCTTCCAAGTCCGATTCAAACCGGCCGGACAGGAGAAAACCGGTCCGGTTTTAGAACACAGGTTCAAACATATGAGAATGTGTAGATTACTTCGGAATATTAGCTTTTGGTGGTGGTCTAGTAGCAATTTATTGAACTACAAGACTCGGAACGCAGGGGAAAATAGAATCAAAGAACAAGGGAGCCGCACAAGAAAGAAATGAACTTCAATATTAAAAACCTTACCATCTGTTACAACACATAATTATATTTAAATACATAATTTGGGCATAAAGCCCATTAAAAATACTTTGAGCCCAATAGAATATTGATTCAAATGATTGTTGAGGCATCATATTCCAATACTCCCCCTTATGCCGTAATCTGAACTTCTTGAATTCTCGGTAGGTTTTCTTTGAATCAATTCGACTCGTGTCTAATCTCTGACCCTTATCGAGAGTTTTGGATTATCTAGTGTTTGAAATTTGATTCAAACTTTAATTTAACTTTAATTTTAATTTATCCACTAATAAAATGAGATTTACGGTATTCGAAGAAACCATCTCTACCGATAATTTTAAAAGACTTTTAACACATGGGATTGTGCTTCAGGCACCCTCTTTTCTATAACCCTTTTTTTTTGCAATCCATTTTTTTCACCTTCCCAAACCTGGTACCAGCTTTTTCGGCTAATTTGTGGAAATAATGTATATCAAAAATCGAATATTGTTTTAGGGCGAGTAGCGGACGTCGTCCACGGAAAGCTGACGTGGACAGCTATAGCGGACGTCGTCCGCGGAACATGTGGGCAGCTGACGTGGACAGCTATAGCCGACGTCCGCTATAGTTATTGACATTCAATTTCCGCGTTTGTCAATCAATATTTATGTTTCAATATATATGGATTGTATTTCAACACAAATTTATATCAAACAACACATACAACATTAATTGAAGTGTTCAGCGACTACAGATTTCAGGTATAATCGAATCCTATTTTTGAATTGAATTTCGTTAATGTTTTAATTATTTGAATATTTATTATTCACTTGTAATATTTGATATTGTGTATTCGACATGTAGTAATCATTGAGATTGATCCTGAATGGGCAACATATTATGACGACATTGGTTCGACTTGTGGTGGTCAAGAGGAAGGGTCTGATAATGACACCGAGCCCGATTCCCCAGACGAGGAATATGGTGACGAAGAAATATCGAAAGAGGGCATTAGTGGAACCTCACGGAGAGTGGACCGGGGCAGTGGGTTAGTTCGACGGTTGAGATGTTCCGCCGAAGAAATCGATGAAATGTATGCTATGTTAGTTGTGCCATTGATATCATCTGATCTAGTGCCAGAGATCTCTAGCCGACGCAAATACACGAAGTATGAAATTGATGAACCAAACTTGGTTGTTCGTATGAAATTTAAAGATAAGTTTCATCTTCAGTATTGCATTGCACATTTTCATATTCGAAAAAGATGGCAATACAAAGTTGTAGAGAGCGCATCGGAGAAATTGGTAATTAAATGTGTACATGAAGGTTGTCCATTTCATCTTAGAGCAATATGTTGGGCACGCGATAAGGTATGGCAAATATCTGTATACCAGTATGATCATACGTGCGATAACATACTACTGGTGGAGGGTCATCGTAACATGTCGCGGAATTTTATTGCATATGAGATGAAATATTTCATCAGAAACGATAATGGTAAAATGTTATATATTATCATTTTAATATATAATAATTGTAATATCTAACATTGTTATGAGGTATAAAAGTAAAGACCATTCAGACTCATATGCGTGTGAATTATAGACTAACTGTCAAATACGAGCAGGCGTGGTATGCACTTTAACGTGCATTTGAGATGGTGTACGGGTCATGGGAATCGTCAATGACAAAGTTGTCTTCTTTATTTGGTGAGTTATTACATATGAACAATGGGAGTGTGGTACGTTGGCAACTGTACGAGACTGATTTGGGACCGCCGAACTATATGATTCAGTATGTGTTTTGGTCATTTAAACCGTGTGTTGACGTATTCCAATACTGTGACCCAGTTATTTCTGTGGACGGAACACACTTGTATGCGAGGTAAATACTTCTTTACATTAAAACTATTATTAATTCATATTTTAATCATATACGAATTGTAGGTACAACCACAAATTGTTGGTTTCCGTGGCAAAAGACGGTAGTGGTTATGTGATTCCTCTCGCTTATGCTCTTGTTGACTCTGAGAGTACACAGTCATGGACTTGGTTCTTAAAGATGCTCGACACCGTTGTTATCAGCATACGTGAGACATGTATTATTTCCGATCGGGCAGCAGGTATTATGGAGGCGGTGAGTTCGATGGAAGCGTTCCATACTGGACACCTGAACCATTGTTGGTGTCTGCGACACTTCTGTTCTAAATTCTATAGCGCATTTAAGAACACCGAATTGAAGCAAATCGCTTATCGAGTCGCTGCCCGATCAAAAGTTTATAAATATCACAATGACATGGCCGAAATTCGGAGCAAAAATGAAGAGGCATATCGTTGGTTGGAACGAAAATATGTTATCAAGTGGACTTTGATACACGATGACGGTAAGAGATGTGGGACACTTACCACGAACCAAGTTGAGGCCATCAATGGAGTATTGAAGTTGCCCGGCACTTACCGATCACCACAATAGTTATGGCGACATTTTATCAGGCTAGCGAGACTTTCATGAAGAGGCGCTCAGAGATCCAATCCATGACTTCGAACAGTGAATTGTTGACGGAAGCTGCTAAAAAATTTTACAGACGTGCCAAAAGGAAAGCAGATTATCATATTTTGAAGATGTGGGACGCCGATAGCCTAGTCGCTGAAGTTGAGGTAGACACTGGCCGTAGTCATGAGGCATACATTCACACTGTTGACCTGCAACGCCAAACATGTACATGTTCGAAGTGGCATACATACCGGGTACCATGTTCCAATGCTATTAAAGCGGCGAAACAAATTGGGCGTTCACCTGACCGCATGTTCATATGAGAGTCAACCGTAGATATGTTGCAGGCAGTTTACGGGGAAGCAGTCATTCATACATTTAGACCCGAATACACATGGACGAGCCCAGTGTGGAAGTTGTGGCATGACCCCAATAGATTGAAAGCTATCCGAAGGAGGCGACGTAAGGGAAGCAGAATTCCAACGGATATGAATCTCTAGTGATTTTTTATTTAATTTTAATTTGAATTTTAATATTTAAATTTAATTGTATATTTAAATTTAATTGTATATTTTAATTTAATTGTATATTTTAATTAAATTGTATATTTTAATTTATAATTAAATTTATTTTATTTTAATTTAATTAAATATTAAATTAATTAAATAAATTAAATATAATTTATTTTATTTTAATTTAAAGTTTTAATATTAATATTAAAATAAGTAATATAATAACAAAAAAATTAATATTTAATNGATCACCACAATAGTTATGGCGACATTTTATCATGCTAGCGAGACTTTCATGAAGAGGCGCTCAGAGATCCAATCCATGACTTCGAACACTGAATTGTTGACGGAAGCTGCTAAAAAATTTTACAGACGTGCCAAAAGGAAAGCAGATTATCATATTTTGAAGATGTGGGACGCCGATCGCCTAGTCGCTGAAGTTGAGGTAGACACTGGCCGTAGTCATGAGGCATACATTCACACTGTTGACCTGCAACAACAAGCATGTACATGTTCGAAATGGCATACATACCGGGTACTATGCTCCCATGCTATTAAAGCGGCGAAATAAATTGGTCGTGCACCTGACCGCATGTTCATACGGGGGTCAACTGTAGAGATGTTGCAGCAGCTTACAGGGAAGCAGTCTTTCATTCACTTAGACCCGAGTACACATGGACCAGACCAGGGTGGAAGTTGTGGCATGACCCTAGTAGATTAAAAGCTATCCGAAGAAGGCGACGTAGGGGAAGCAGAATTACAACGGATATGGATCTCTCGTGATTTTTGACTTAATTTTAATTTTAATATTTAAATTTAATTGTATATTTTAATTTAACTTTAATATTTTATTTTAATATTAATATTGTTTTAAGAATAAGAATAACAAAAAAATCATATTTAATACAAAAATTCCAAAAATTCCAAAAAAATCATATTTATGGGAGAGTTCTATCCAAAAATTTTATATCTATCAAGTCATCGTCAAAAAAACATGGCTGCTCAGGTGCCGCGCTGGACTCTCCACGTTCCCTAAGTCTTCGACGCCTTTCTCTATCACGGTTCATCGGAGGCGGTTAACTGGGATTAGGCCCTCGTGGGTATGGCGGGGTGTGGTACTGAGCTGGAAAATGTCCAGGATGACGAGACGGTGGATCTCTATATGGATAACTCATAGGAGGGTACTGTTGTGAGCCGTACAATGTCCCAGTAGTTGGGTCAGGTGGTGGGTGTGCGTACCCGGATGTAGGGTACCACGTCCACGGTCGAGGCATCGGAGATGACTCAATAGGAGGCGAGAAGCTCATGCCCGACGACGTGTAGTGGGGGGAAGGTAAGTACCCATAGACCTGGGAGAAAGCAAAATGATGTATTTCCCTAAGTCTATGGGGATAGCTTCTGCGTTCCCCCGTAGATGCGTTCCCGCAAAGTCGTCTAACTGTGTGGCCTGCAAACAAAAAAAACCGATCAAATTAAGACAAATGTAACACAATGCAACACAAACCGATCAAATTACCACTCGGGCCATTGGTTATGCTTTTCCTCCTCTCCAACCGGTCTCCTCGTTCGATCGGACGACTAAATGTGGTATACCATATGTAAAATACCACGCAAAATATGTGTCTTCCGACACATTAGCTCCGTCTTCGAACAAGTGCTCGAAAAAGTAGTCCCACATATCGATCCATTTAGCATGGATACTGACCCAATCCTGACCCTTCTCAGAGTTATAAGAATGCATGAGCCTTAGGAGCCCTGCATCCTCTGCTGGTCCGGGAATGGAGAGGACACCTCCGAGCTGATGTGCCACGTGATCGGGGTGATGGTGTTCCACGCGGCTGAAAAATATAATCGGCCCCGTGTAACGCTATGCCTCAGTGGTCTCAGCATCAGCGTGCTCAAGGTCACCATCCGTGTATGGCCTCCATATGAACTGAAAATTATACATTAACAAACGCACAAAATAATTTTTTAAGTAATTATTTATTACAGTACTTCTCGTCTTCCAATAGCATCTAGTGCATCTCGACAAACCCTTAACGCATTGTGCGCCGTGTTCGTATGGACCAGACGACCGGTAAACTCCATGTAAAATACATAATTTAAATTAAATTAAATTATTATAAACAATAATAAATAATGAAATACAAACCTCCAACCGTAGTACTGGTAACTACGTCGGTCGAAGGACTCATTCGGGAAGCGGTACATGAACACCGGCTTCAGAGCCGAAATTCTGGACCATGCCCATAGCTGAAAATTATAAACAATATTATTAGCTATTGATATGAGATTAAGTTTGTATAACGTTGACACACCTGTACAATTCTGAATGCTCCACCTACTGTCACGAGACTGGTCGAAGCCTTGCAAAGTTCTCGATATAAGTACGCAAGTACGGCCAATCCCCAGCTAAGTCTTGTCATCTCATCATCATCTCTAAAGAGGTCCATCATGATTAGTTTTGCTCGGTCCCCATTATTATTCGGTAACAAAATCAAAACCACTATGAGGAGAAAGATAGCCCAAGCAAAACAGAGGACCTCATCATCAGACTCAAATGGCAGAGCTGCTCGTTCCAACACATATTATCCCAGACCACGTAAACTGAAATTAGGATAGCTAATGAACTCGTCTCTAGGAGTCCACCCAAACACGGCAGTGTTATATTGTTTCCACTCCCCAACATTTCTATCGGGTTGTGGACCAGTGATAACATTGCTCAATATGGGCAATCCCAATATGAGTGACACATCCTATAGTGTTACCGTGGCCTCGCCCATCGGGTGGAAGAATGTATGCGTCTCGGGTCGCCACCACTCCATCATAGCAGTCAACAAATGATTATCCAGTTTGATACGAATCGTCTTGAATACTCCGTAATACCCACACCATATCAAGCACGCAGATACTCTAGCATCCAACGCCACCAGCTTACTCAAATAATAATCACCATGCTTATACTGGATCATCGAACCATGCTCTCCATTTATAATGTTCCTAATAATGTGATGATTCTGACGATGTAGAACACTTCCGTTTATGGGAGCACGTGGTCTGTCGCCTTCCATATCTATTACACAATAATGTACAAAACATAATAATAATAATTCAAAAATACAATATTTAAATTTAAACTAGCAATTGACAATAATAAATAAATTAAAATACAAATAATAAAATATTTAAATTACTAAAAACTAAATTGTACCTAAATTTAAAATATTTTTTTCGGACTCCAAAACACGAGGCAAATTTTTTTCGGGATGATTTCATAAGTCAAATAACCTTATATTTATACACATGCGCATAGCGGACGTCGTCCGCGGAAAGCTGACGTGGCCAACTATAGTGGACGTCATCCACGGAATACGTGGGCAATTGACGTGTTTCGCGGACGACGTCTACTATAAGTGGTCACGTCACCTTTCTGCGGACGACGTTCGCTATCTACCCTAAAACAATATTTGATTTTTCGAAAAACATTATTTAGCCAAATTAGCCATGTGTTAGGGCATATTTTGAATATGTTATTGATTTTTTTCATCAACAAATCTTAATATAAATATCTTTCAAATCGCCAAAATAGTAGTAATTGATGTGTGATCAATCCATAATATAAAATAAGGTCTTCACCGTCTAACGCTTTCTGTTAGGAGGTAATTTACTATTTAATTTGCATGTGGTACTTATTTAGTATAATTTGGGAAGTTATTGCTTAAATATGAGTGTTGATTTTGGGATACTTTTAAAAGTGTTGTTTCTTTTTGTTTTTAGGGTTTAGAATTGGATCATAATTAATTAATTTTATGAATGTTTGATTTATGTTTAGTAGTTGTTGGATCGAGTTTCGTTTTAATCATTGTGGATTGTCTTTTAGGTTTCCGTTAAATTTGTATTTTCCAATATTTTTTTGATCGGATTTATATTTTTGGAAACAAGAGGTTTATAATTGTTTTTAAGAACATAATAAATATTTTATATTGGATTTATTAATTTTGACTTATGAGAACTCTAGGACCGGGTACATTATGATGGGTAAGGCCCAGCAACGATTGGACCAATTCAAATGGCGAAAATGAATCCTTATAGTCCATTCCACACCTCCAATAAAGAGCGGCCCGATGTTCTACTGAGGACCGAAGATGACCTTAGCGAAATAAAACGTTTTCTGCCAGCTGGCACTTGGGTTCAGTCCGAGCAGTTACAACTCACGTTTACCACGCTTCGGGCCTTCCCATGTTTACCACGCTTCGGGCCTTCCCACGTTTACCACGCTTTGGGCCCGATCACGTTTACCACGCTTCGGTCCCAGCCTCGTTTTACATCCCGCGATAACAACCTCTAACAAACCTGTCAGAGGCGGTTACAGAGCGTGATTACACTCACTAAGAACTCTATAAATACAGGGCCAGACGACGGAGATAACAGGACCCTTTGGACGCGGAAGAACAGGATGTTACTCTGCCGGATTCTTATCGCTTTCTTTACCTCGTCATTTTCATTAGCCTTTCTTGTATAAACTTTGAGTTATTTCATTAGTGAGCAGGCTGAGAGCATAATCAGCTCTTGGTCGAGTGGTTTTCACCCCAATTCTTGGGGTTTCCACTATATATCGCCGTGCACTTACTTTGTTTTTAGCTTTTGATCGTCTTCCACACTTAAAAGAAATCAGAACCGAGTTCGTTGGTTGAACGAACCGGACGACTGTTGGTACCCCTAAAAAGGGACCATAACATTGACAATTTTTAAATTTTCAAAAAATATTTTTGAAATATTTTGGACACATATATTTTTTCGAAATAAATATTTGTATTTTAGTAATATTTGATTTATAAACACATTTTTTTATTGTTTAAAAAAATTAGAAATATATTGAATCCGATTTAATATTTATAAACTATATTTTTTTTATCTTAGAAATATTTATATTTTTTTATCCGTTGTTGTATTTGAAATATTTTGAGTCGGATATGTAATCGAAAATAAGTATTTATATTAGAATGATGTAAGTCTTATTTGTTTAATCGTCAATGTTGCCGCCTAAGGCATTCAAGTTCCAAATATATCCACTGCTTTAGCCATACTCATGTGATGTTATTCTAGGAAAAGTCAAAATGAAAAGAATAGCACATGTACAAAACTAGGTAAGATATTTTAACATCTACTTAACTCAATTAATTGCACGATAGTAAACTTACCGGCATGTGTAGAATTTTGACTTTGATTTTAATGTTCCCCACGTTGTCGCGAAAAGAGCACAATAAATTAAATTCAAAACATCATATCCATTGTCAAAGTAACTCTTCACAAATCAACTAAGCAAAATCAAACAAATTGATAATTCGAATGTCGCAATATAGGATCACCGAATGACTATATTTATAGGAGAAAACATATCCCAACATTATCTCAAATAAAAAATGCTAGCCATGTAACTCCTAAGCTTGGTTTCTATAACCGTTGAAATCAAGCTTAGGTTTTTTTAAAAAAAAAAACAACGAGCTCAGTTTCTATCATAATAAAAATTGAGCATTTAATAAAAAAATAAAAAGACGATTAAATAGAAAACTGAGATTAGAAATACCAACCACCCATCCATCATTGTTATGCAACAAACAATTTTTTAAAATTGATATTTGGAATATTTAAAAAAACAAATAACATTATTGGCAACAAGGGTTATTACTGCAAAAATGCTCCCAATTAAAAGTGTAAAAAAAATATTTTTCAGTAATATCAATAGAAATATATCTTTAGCATTGTCATACCCTATGTTGTACATAATTACCACAACTTTTATTGATGTTTTAAATTTTACACTGACAATAAATGTTTTGCAATTCTACCCATACATAAATATTTATTTATTTGTTATTTAAATTTAAAGTTATTTATTTTTTATTTGGTGAGAGTTATATTATTATATTAAAATATGTAACGAAGTAATATAAACTTTTGATTAAATAAATTGACATCATATACTAACAATTGATTTAAAGGAATAATATACAACTCATCAATTTGATCAAATCAATAGCTGGTTGGCAGGTAGAATGCTCAAATCCTAGAACAAACACATTTGTGTTTTTTCACATATCACTACATGAAGAACAAGGAAGCACATATGTGTTTCTTACGGATTCATCATATAACCTAACAAATATTAATTTAGTTATATTTATCATATCTTAAAAAACATGATATTTTTTTGCAAATTATAAAAGCATAAAAATATAACTCAAAATAAAATCATATTTCTAATAAATTTTTGCAAATCCAAAATAACATGATACTATTCCAAAATGTCCTAACTATTCCCACTTTCTCGGAGATGTGGCATATGAGCAACGTGAATTGGTCTTGGAAAGTCGTTTCATGATATACGACTGTATCCAAGCTATGCGATCTACATTATCAGGAATCAAAACAAATATCTCACGGTTAACTTTTTTGGTGAATAGCTTTAGTGCTTAACACCATAAAGGGTCACCGGTTGATATGTCTTCAATTGGTTGTACGATTTCCATGCAACGGTTTGTGTTATGTTCCTTTGATTGCACGATTTCTTCATACTTCAATTGGGAAATCTCTTTCAAACGCTCCACAGAAAAGATGATTCAATCACTATTGCTGCCATGACCCGAATGACACCGTTTTTGAGTAATTGATTTTTTCTTCGGACAACAAGAACTACATGTCTCTTGAAAATTCACCGGCGTGTCAATATCATCTAGTGATGCATCCTCTTGTCGATGCTCCATAGTGTAATTGTCTTCCTCGAATTATGCATTATCATCCTTTGCATGTGGTATACCCGCACTTAGTGTGTAGCAAAACTCTCCAGTAGCAATGCCACCAACAAACAATTGTTGTTGGATATATGAAAGTAGTGATCCTTTATACCTAAAATTTTTTGTAGTGGAAATATTCTATAGATAGTTTAACTAAACAGTCCACTAATATAATTAAAAACAAATCAAATACTATATAATAGTTTGAAACAAGTTATTCATACCTTGATTTTATTTTCATACCAATCCTTATCAGATCGAAATGTATTCGTCGCCTTATCCCATACAAAACCATTGACTCCGAATCTCTCTATATTTATTCTTCATCAACATCATATTATATTGGCAACATGTGTCTTTATTGAATTGTAGCAAAATATTATCTCACCTTACTGAATGAAGTGTTGGGGGTCTATTTCAGCAATCAATTCATGCAAATAAATATTGATAAACAACTCTAAACATGAATCAGTCCAAATAGTCTTATAGTAGGAGTTGATTCATTCTCTTTTATATTAAGATAATAGATGTCATTTGTAACCAAACTGAAAATGTAAAAAATGTGTGATATAAATATATAATAACCAATCAAAATATGATCAAATTAACGTTGGTGAGTAGAAACAACGAATTAAGAATCACATATAGTCATAAATCAGTCTTACACATAAATCTACAATAATAGAAGCAATCCTCATGAATCATAATCGGTACACACAACAATTTTCAATTGAGCCAATGCACCTAAATAATATGATACATTCTTCCCATTAACCGTGTAATTAACAATGCATATAATAACTTATTGTATGAAGAATTTAAAATCCTTAATAGAAAAAAATGCATAATCTAAACAAAAAGTCTAAAAATAATAATGTCATAATATACCCAAGTTCAAATCGAATGCCTCACTAAACCCGCATAAACACAAAACACAAAAATCAAATGACTAAATATACACAAACTAAAAAAGGTTTAATGGTGTCTTTCCAAATTAAAAATTACTAAATAGTTCCGCATAAACACAAAACACAAAAATCAAATGACTAAATATACACAAACTAAAAAAGGTTTAATGGTGTCTTTCCAAATTAAAAATTACTAAATAGTTCCGCATAAACACAAAACACAAAAATCAAATGACTAAATATACACAAACTAAAAAAGGTTTAATGGTGTCTTTCCAAATTAAAAATTACTAAATAGTTCCGCATAAACACAAAACACAAAAATCAAATGACTAAATATACACAAACTAAAAAAGGTTTAATGGTGTCTTTCCAAATTAAAAATTACTAAATAGTTCCGCATAAACACAAAACACAAAAATCAAATGACTAAATATACACAAACTAAAAAAGGTTTAATGGTGTCTTTCCAAATTAAAAATTACTAAATAGTTCCGCATAAACACAAAACACAAAAATCAAATGACTAAATATACACAAACTAAAAAAGGTTTAATGGTGTCTTTCCAAATTAAAAATTACTAAATAGTTCCGCATAAACACAAAACACAAAAATCAAATGACTAAATATACACAAACTAAAAAAGGTTTAATGGTGTCTTTCCAAATTAAAAATTACTAAATAGTTCAAGGAAAATAACACTAAAGTTTGTCTTTGCAAAGTGAGCAACATTGAATTTTTGTCGCCATTTTACACAATTAAAAAATTCATCTTTATATCTAACACAAAAAGACACACTCTAATTTTAATTGGTTACGTGAAAAATAATTAATGTTTTAGAACCTTGTAAATTATCTCAGGGACAATTTCCATAACTAGGTTAAGGTAAATGTCACAAAATCCACAAGAATATGAGACAAAATTCATGACAAAATCCACAATTTATATACCGTATATCATGTAAAACCTTCTTTATTGCTACACTCTCACTAGTTTACAATAATTTCGGCAAAATAATAATGCACACAAAAAGGCGCACGACACTCCAAAATCTCAAAAAGGGATCAAATTCTTGCATTGCCCCCAAAATACTAATAAAAGATAACGAAATTTGAAAAAACATTTGCAAAAGTAGAGAATCCATGACAAATACCACACGAAATAGGAGCAATTGCCTTTTCGGAAGTGAACTCCACAAATTTTGGGAAGCAGTGTTATATTTGAAGGGTTAGGGTTAGAGGGTTAATTGGTAATTTTAATTGAATAATGCATTTTAAAATGGAGAATGCCTATTTCCTTTCATTTTACATGTATATCTAAAATTAAGAATGCATTTTGCTCATTCTCATTATTACAAGAATTGAAATTGTGTCATGTTCTGCAAAATCTTATAAAAGGCATTCTAATACTGAAAATCAATTTTAAGAATGGATGCAGAACACTAATTTAGGCATGTTTATTCATGTTGCATTGTCGATGTGAGTTGACACCATTGTCCAGTTGTCCATTTCGTCATCTTTTGTTCTCCTTATGGATGGCATTGGGCAATGTTCATATGTATGCTATTTTTGTTCCTCCTTAAGTTGTGTTGTAGACAATTTAAAAGAGATTATGCGTTGTTTTGATCATTTTCAAAGGTATTAAAAGTCAATCAATTTAAAACTATTGAGATTCGTCAACCCGAGTATTAAATTTTATGTGAAAAACCTCAAAAAGATAGAAAAAAATCACGGTGCCTAGAAAACACTCTTGACTAAGGCACACTAACGTTACAATCTTTCAAAAGGGGTCCAAGAACTCAAAGAAAGGACACATGCGGAAGGAATGAGAAAAGTCACAAGTGCTTGGAGTAATGGATAATCCGATTCAAAACTCCTTTTTTCATTCATGTTTCTCATATTTATATGACTTTGTTGGGTAGAACTTTCTGTTACTTGCTCTCATTGAAGATCATAAAAGTGGTCAACGTCTGGTAACTGAGCGAATATAATTACATACCTCAGTTCTATCTCTTAGGATTGGGTCGACGTATCTGATTTCAAGGTTTTGTACATCTTAAAGTTGCATCAATAATGAGTAACGTAGAACTTATCCCTCCCCCACACTTGTGAATGATCTAGTGGTTCGTCGCATATAGGTAGGCGCGGTTGCCTTACATTTTGTTTCCTTTGCATTTATTTACTAAGGATGTTGTCTCGTTTCTCAATGTTTTGCAAACATCTAAGCATATTCCACTTTTCCTCTTTTAGAAAAAAACATTTTCTAAGGTATTGTTATTATCCAATATGATAATAGTCAACATATTACACTGCAACATATCCCATCGAATCTTATATCAAGATATTTTGCTTATTTTATGGATCTTGTCTTTGACTTATGCATACTCATGTAGCTATAAAACTCATTACCGATACTATGAAATCATCAATCTTTCTCCCTACTTTGTTTTCTTGTTACATCATATTCATGTTTAATGTTGAATTGATCATGGTATCGGAGCCAATCCTCTTTTGGATCTAGCTTATTTCTTTCAACATGACAGGAGGCTCATCAAAGGATGAAGATAAATCTGGAGATAAACAAACAAAGATGATTAACCCATCACTTTTCTTGCAAGGAGCAGACCAACCTCACCTTCCGCTGGTAACTTTTCCACTCATTGGACGAAATTATCAATCATGGAGACGTTCTGTAAGAATAGCTCTTGGTTCTAAAAAAAGTTGGGCTTTGTTGATGGTACATATATTGAACCAGACATCAAAGATCCAACATTTGAACCATGGAAACAAGTAGATTACATGGTTCTCTCTTTATGGGATGAGGCATTACTTACTACCACCTACATCATTAATCGACTTCCTACTAATACTCTTGATTGGAAGTGTCCATATGAAATCCTTTTTTCAGCCCCAACTTCATACTCCATGATGAAGCCCTTTGGCTGCCTCTGTTATTACCGTAACACTTCTAGTAATAAAGATAAACTTCATCATGCACCGTGGGATTTTTGTTGGTTATTCTCCGGGAAAGAAAGGCTACAAAATCTATAATCCAATCACTCGATCTCTTGTTGCAACTCGAGATGTGTTGTTGTAATAGCCAGGAAAAATGTATGATGGAACAAATAGTAGGGAATGTAGCGGTAAAGTCTAAACAAGGAATAACGAGGGATACGGGAATGAAAGAACGTAAAAGGAAACGAAAAATGGAAAAGTAAAGTAAAAGATAGAGGAGGGGTTCAAGTGTGAATTAGAAAAGTTAGGATGTCTATAAATAGGGGTGGGGAGGCCCAAAAACGAGTTAATCATCATTAAAACACGAAAATTCGAAAATTTGCCGCAAAGAAGGAAAATTATCGCGGATTTTTCCATAAGCCATTATTATCGCGGATTTCGTGTAAGCAAGTATTGTCGCGGATTTTCTGGAAGTGATTATTGTCACGGATTTTTCGTAGAGCATTATTGTCGCGGATTTGAAGCAGTAAGCAAATTATCGCGGATTTTCGGTGAAAAGAAATTGTCGCGAAAAAGGAAAAAGAACAAATTGTCGCGAAAAATCCTTGAAGTGTAATATTATCGCGAATTTTGGTTCTAAAGTGGAATTGTCGCGGATTCGGATTTCCAGCATAGAATTGTCGCGAATTTCGAGGAAGAAGTAAATTATCGCGGAAATGCTAAGTTTAAGTGTTTTCGTTGCGTCTCAACGTCGGATCGTGGGAGAAAAAGAATACGTAGGGTCTACGGTAATCACATAGTTAACAATAGAATAATAACGCCGGAATTCGAGTAACTAAAACCTGTTACGAAATGCAGGAAAGCGCGGAAAGACTATAGCAAGCGAAAGAAACGGTAAGCGGAGTGAACACAATATAATAAGGGAAGGTTCAGACTTAGGTAATAGGATTGGGTTAATAAAGAAGAAAGGAAAAGACACGAATGAACGAGATAAATGTTAATAAGACTCAGGGTGAGGAAAGATGGACCGTCCGACCGAACCCGACATCGTGCCTAGTACACGGTTCGCCAAAGGAAGGGCATGCCTGATGAAGGGAACAATAAGTTCCAAAGAGGAAAAGATACGTACGAAAAGGGCAGAACGGATCCGGGTGGAAAAAGGGGTAGCGCCTAAGTACCCACCCGGGGAAGGGAAGCATATGGCCCGTCGAGTCATCCAACAGCTAACGGTTGGCTTGGGCTGGACATGCACCGAGCATGTTACTCTCGGCAACAGTAAAGTTAAAGTATGATGGGAATGATAAGGGTAAAAGAAGAGGGAAATAAGAAAACTGTTAAAAGGAATGATTCATGTGTGTGTGTACGGTGTAATTAAGAAATGTAAAGATAATGTGTAGCGTGCGTGAGGTTTCGTTTAATAGTTTGTGACCGCTTTACAGATTTTGTAGGTGACGCAGACGAGGTATGAGAGGGGCATGCGAAGGAGGTCGTCGGTTGTCCGGTGATAGAGTTCGGTCATTTGGAGAATACTCTAAATTATGCTATCGAACTTTGACGTTTTCGATCTATGTTTTAAGTTTACATTCGAATGTTTCCGTTTTATTTATCACGTTTTAACAAAACAGCTAGGCCCAAATTTGGGTCGTTACAGTTGTTCTATGAAAATCTTTTTCCTTATCATTTAATCAAATATTTTCAATCTAATGTCTATGACACTTTATTCCCTCTTCTACACCTTTCTAATGAAGCATTTCCCTTGGATATTCCATCTAATTTATTATCCTCTACACCTCACTTTCATTCCTAGAAACTCCCCCACCATTAAATATTGTACAGCCCATGGAAAACTCCTTAGTTTCCACTGATTTAGTATCTCCAATCTCTCCTCTTTCTACACCTAATCTGAATCTTCGACGGAGTACTCGATCCCATAACCCTCCAACTTGGCTCAAAGATTTTATTTCTACAATTGAGCTTCATCCCCATGACCCTGACTCTCATTTGCTTGCCCATTTGTCTATTCTTCATGAACCAAGTAACTTTGCAGAAGCAAATAAATATGTAGAGTGAAGATTAGCCATGAAAGAGGAATTAGAAGCTCTTGAACGTAAGAACACTTGGACAATTTCATCGTTGCCATCAAATAAACCTGCAATTGGTTGTCGATAGGTCTTCAAGGTTAAGCATAATCCTGATGGCACAGTCTCCAGTTATAAAGCTCGTCTTGTTGCTAAAGGTTATTCACAACAAGCCGGCCTGGACTATGATCAAAGTTACTCACCCGTTGCCAAATGGGTAACAGTCCGACTTCTTTTTGCTCTAGCAGCAAGTTTAAGGTGGCCAATTCACCATGTCGACATAAATAATGCATTTCTTCATGGGAATATTGATGAAGAAATTTACATGCTTCCTCCTGACGGATATAATGATTCCTCAGGGCAAGTTTGCAGATTACACAAATCGTTGTACGGCCTTAAACAAGTTTCACGACAATGGAACAAAGAACTCACGGAAACACTATTGAAACTCGGTTTTCTACAATCTGATAATGACAATTGCTTGTACATTAGTAGGAACTCTACTGATGTCCTATTAATATTGGTCTATGTTGATGACTTTCTCATCACTGGATCTTCACTGTCTATTATTGAAGACATCAAACATACATTGGGTGAGAATTTCACAATCAAAGACCTTGGCGATGTTGAATATTATCTTGGAATTGAGGTTCATCGTACTACTCATGGCATTCATCTAAATCAACACAAATTCATTTTGGATATTATCGAAGACATTAGACTCACCATACCAAGCCTTCCTATGTACCTATGAATGGTGGTTTTAAGTTCCCGTCCGATCATGGGCGACTTTTGGACCACACTGATATTTATCGACGACTCATCGGACGACTACTCTATCTTGCTTTTACACGACCTGACATTTCTTATCCTGTGCAACTCCTTAGTCAATATATGAAGTCTCCTTGTCAAGTTCACTCGCAGGCTGCTATACAAATTGTGCGTTACTTGAGCAATACACCTACTATAGGACTGTTTTATCCTACTAATGGTCCTCTTACTTTATCCGCTTATTGTGATTCGGATTGGGGGGCTTTCCCACAGAGTCGGCGATCCACAACCGGCTATGCTATATTTCTTGGACTTTCTCTCATTTCTTGGAAAACTAAAAAACAATCTACAGTTGCTCGATCCTCGGCTGAAGCTGAATATCGTAGTATGGCTACCACAGCATGTGAAGCTCGCTGGATTGCATATATGTTAAATGATATTGGCATATCCACTCCCCTGCCTTCTACTGTGATAACACATCAATCATTCAAATTACTAAAAATCATGTGTTTCATGAACGAGTGAAACACATTGAAATCGACTGTCACGTGGTTCGTGATCTTTACAAATCTGGTTTTTTATCTCCGACATATTTGCCATCAAAGTTTCATATAGCTAATTTTTTTACCAAAGCACTCCCTTCTACAGCTTTCAACGATTTCCTTGTCAAGCTTGGCATGCTCCAACTTGACCATGCTGCAGCTTGAGGAGAGGATATTATCTGATATGATAATAGTCAACATATTACACTGCAGCAAATCCTATCGAAACTTATATGAAGATATTTTGCTTATTTTATGGATATTGTCTTTGACTTATGCATACTTATGTAGCTATAAAACTCATTACTGATTATATGAAATCATCAATCTTTCTCCCTACTTTGTTTTCTTGTTACATCATGTTCATGTTTAATATTGAATTGATCAACTGTTTCCATTGTTTATCTTAAAGATGGTTATCATTTTGGAAAGACATGGATGTTGAAAAAATCCGTGTTAAATTTAATATATCATTTCCCAATCCTAAAGGGTAAAGTGGATAAATTAAACTCCCTAATTGTGACAAATAACACTATTATTTGTGTGATTTTTTTTATTGTATCATGATGCGTGTTAATAACTTTAATCATGTTGAAAAAATCAAGTCGGATCAAACCTTAATTTATCATGATTTGGGAAAAAAGAAGTACAAATTATATATATTTTTTATTTTGTAGTAATTACTTAATTTAATTTATTATTATGATATAGATTTGAATGATATAGATCCAATATATCAAAATATTGGACTATATCTACCGGAACATGTTTTAAAAGATTGCATTGCCATTTCAAAGTACAAAACCCAAGGATTTTCATTAACACAAGCTATATAAATACAAAAGATATGGGTTAAGCCCACTATAATAGTGGCCCAATACATATTGCCTAAATTGATTTTTTTTAAAGATTCAATTTCAACCGTGAAATCTAAATCCATTTTGAGGAAGACTCTTAAAACAAAAGTTTGAGGCAGCAACGAACACGACATAACAAGAATTAATCATTCTTCGGGAACTGAACAGAAGTAGCAGCAACGAGTTTGTCAACTGAGATTTTAACAGCATCTCTTCTTACTGCAATATCTGTGTAATATCGAGAAACATTATAAACCCCCATACGAGAACCATGTAAAAAGGGCCTGTGATCATGAAGCGGAGAGGTGATGAGGCTATAACACTGGCTGCAGCAACAAACGTCGATGCTTGACCAATCCGACCAATGCTTACATTTGAGAACACAAGAAAGCCTGTTTTGCAGTATATTGCAAAGTCCTCACAGTTGTTCTTGAAGATATCATAACGACCAAAATCATTATTAAGTAATAATAAGCTCTTTTTAATACTTCATCAGTTGGATCAGATTGCGCCATTGTACATGTTCCACCTAGAGATTGAGTTATGAAGGAAGCTGGAGAAACGCCATATTTGAATACATTGGGTACCCCAGCGTTGAGAAAACAAAAAAGGCAAGATAATATGACTCCATTAGACTTTGAGTGATCACCACAGCAGCACCCACCATTTGAGTTAGGAAAGAAAATTGGTGGTACTGTACCAATCTCATGCCCGTCTCCATGACTAACAAATTGAATAAAAGAGAAATCTCCAGTATAGATTCCTAAATATTTCATAACCCAGAAAAAAAGGCTTCAAATTAATGGGAATGAACAACAAATGAAGACTCCAGTATAGAAACGCATCGTGATGAGCGAACAAATGAGCATTCCTCCAACTGTAGATATGGTTGTTGATGTTTTGAGTTGTAGATTTGTGTACAGAGAATTAATGGAACAGGCGAGTGAAGGGGGCGGCCATGTGTAAGAAAATAAGTTTCATTCAACAACAACACTACAGTAGGATTCCTACACGTGATTTATATAGTGGGGATACCACTCACACGTGCTCATTTAAACATAACAAAAGTGAATTAACGTTAATGCATAACAAAAGTCATTTCTTCATTTTTGCTTTCAGGTCATCTGCGCTGCATCTTGCATCTGCTTTAGGGGAGAAACCTCCGTCTTGGCTTCAACACTACCCCCAACGGCGGAGGGTGAAATCCTTTGGAAGTCTTCCATGGAGATGATGCCGATCTTCTTCCTAAGGTACTCGAAAATATTTCTTCCTAGGGCTTTAGTGAATATGTCTGTAGCTTGTTCCTGGGAGAAAATATAGTCTAATTTGATCTCACCTGTGTTTACCGCTTCCCTTAGGACATGATATTTCACCTTTATGTGTTTAGCTTTGCCGAAATGTGTCGAGTCCTTTCCAATCGCAATTGCAGCTTGATTGTCCAGTAAGAGTAGGGTAGGTTGAGTCTGCGAGAAGCCAATGTCAATTAAGACTTGTCTAAGCCAAACACTGTGATTTGCAGCAAAGGCAGCGGAGATGTATTCTGCCTCGGCAGTAGACTGGGCCACAACTTCTTGTTTTTTTGAACACCATGTAAAAGGGCAACCATTTAAGTAGAAAATGAAACATGAAGTACTTTTTGCATCATGAGAATTCGTGTAATCACTGTCAGCATATCCATATAATATCATAGAGTTCTTGTTTGATGAGTATGGTAGTAGTAGACCATAGTTCAATATGCCTTTGAGATACCGCAGTACTCTCTTAGCCATGAGCCAATGTGAAGTCTTGGGCTGGTGCATATGGCGAGATAGAAAGTTCACAATGAAGTTGATGTATGGTCTGATATTTTATAAGTACAATAAGCTTCCAATCAGTCCCTTGTATAGTTGTGTATCCACATCTTTATCATTTTCTGAACCTTGCATGTGTAATTGTTGTTCAGCGGGATTTCTAACAGGATTTGCATCTTGCATACCATATTTCTCCAGCATTTCCAAAGTGTATTTTTGTTGAGAGATCATAATTCCCAGCCCCGATTTTTGTATGATTTTCATTCCGAGAAAGTAGGACAACAATTACACATGTGAATTGTTGTGTAATTCTCAGGTGTTTTACTGATATTTTTGTTTCGTGCCATAGTTCATATGTTGATTTTCCATTTAGAGCTCTAGAGGGCAATATATTCAACATATACACAGCAGTGGATGAAGCTTCTGCCCATGTTTCTTTTGGTAGATCCTTTTCATAAATCAAACACCTTGCCATTTCGATTATTGTTCTATTTTTCCTTTCACTAACTCCATTTTGTTGAGGTGTATAAGGGGTAGTATATTGGTGGATTATTCCCTCATTTTTACAGAATTCCTCAAGTACTTTCGATATAAATTCTCCCCCATTATCAGATCTGAGTCTTTTGATTTTATTTCAAGATTGACATTCACCCATTGCTTTGAAGTTCTTGAAGATTCTGAATGTTTCAGATTTGCACTTCAAGAAATAGATCCAACAAAATCTGCTGAAGTCATCTATGAAGATAATAAAGTAAGCACTATCATTCCATGATTTTTCTTTAATTGGTCCACATAAATCTGTGTGAACTAAGTCTAGCTTGTTCAAAGATCTCTGACTTCTGATAGGAAATGGTTTTCTGGTTTGTTTTCCCTTTTGACATGTAGTGCAAGTATTATTCATCAAATGAAGATTTGGAAAGTCTAAAAGTATACCGTTCTTTTGCATAATCTTGAGATTTTTGATTCCATAGTGTCCAAGTCTTTTGTGCCATTTTTGTGTCTCCTCTAGCATCGTATAACTGACTTCCATATCTGCAGAATTCAAAGTAAACAAGTTGTTATCCCGCATTTTAGAGATAATATAGGTGTTTGATATCGGTTCTTCAATTTTGCACTTAAGTCCATCAAAAAACAGTTTGAAATTGTGTCTTAGGAGTTGTCCAAGGCTGATAAGATTCTGTTTGAGTTCAGGGACGAACATGACTTCACTTATTTGAATTAATCCTTGATTTCCTTTGAGTGAAATAGACCCAATTCCTTCAATATAAGCTATGTGACCCGTGGCTGATTTTACTGATTTTCTATCCGTGGTTGCCAAGGTGTTAAATATATGTTTATCCTTGCACATGTGTTTTGAGCACCCGCTGTCTAAAATCCAGTTTGAGTCCATGTCAAAGCACGTCAATAAGCTAATCTCAAAGTCACACATGTCTCCAAAGAATGATACTTCAGTTTTGTTTGCTTGTTCTGATGCAATTCTTTTTGTAGGACATACTTTTTCAATGTGTCCAAGATTTCCGCAGTATGAGCACTTATTGTCTGGCCTCCACCAGCACACCTCGGCTCTATGATTTGTCTTTGAGCAATGTGGGCATATTGTATTTTGATCACGTTTTTCCTTCCATGTAGAGTTTTGCTGATGTTGTATAGGTATATATGGCTGGTGAGATATGTTTTGTCCTCTGTTCATGGTCATAACTGCAACTTCAAGTGAGTCTTGGTTTGCCAAAGCAATTTCGTTCTTGGGTAAACTTTCTTCAATTTCCGGTAAGCGAATGGACATTCATTTTTCTGAGGATTGTAGACGGCTAATGAACTCCATAAAAGTAATTTTTTCTCCTTTCAGGCTAAATAACTTCTTCAACTTTTCGCACTCTTCCATCGCCGATAGTTTGGGTTCAAACTTGGTTGGTAAGCTCATGGTAGCCTTTTCGATTACCTTTTCATCTGAGAGATCCCCTCCAAGTGCTCTAATTTCATTCACCATTTTAATTGTTCTGTCGTAGTAGTCTTGGAGAGATTCTTTGTTGCTCATTCGATTTGTTTCGAAGTCCGTCATCTTGTTTCGAATGTGTATCTTTTTTATTTGATCCCCTCCTTCGTAGAGTTCTTTTAGTTGGTCCCAAATCGCTTTTGGAGTGAGGCAACTAGCTATTTTGTCGAACATAGTGTCGGTCATGGCATCATGTAGTATGGTCATTGCTTTGTACTTCAGTATGTGATATTCTTCTTGTTGTTTCTTCTCTGCTTCGGTTGGTGTTTCAGATACTGTTCCTGTTGTTTCACTTAAGATTACTTGCCATAATCCTTTTGACTTGAGGATGGTGGTAAGCTTTATTGCCCATGTGAAGTAGTTTGTGCCTTCTAGCAGTGGTGGTCCTTGAGCCACCCTACTGTTCGCCATTTTGATTCTTTTCAAAGCTTGCAGGTTCCAGGACAGAGTGAGGGTACCTCAGTTGAAAGCTCTGATACCATGTTGATGTTTTGAGCTGTAGATTTGTGTACAGAGAGTTAATGGAACAGGGGAGTGAAGGGGGCGACCATGTGTAAGAAAATAAACTTCATTCAACAACAACACTACAGTAGGGTTCCTACACGTGATTTATATAGTGGGGATACCACTCACACGTGCTCATTTAAACATAACAAAAGTGAATTAACGTTAATGCATAACAAAAGTCATTTCTTCATTTTTGCTTTCAGGTCATCTGCGCTACATCTGCTTTAGGAGAGAAACCTCCGTCTTGGCTTCAACAATGGTCACCGGCCTTGAAGTGAACCACGTTCTTGTTTGAGAACAGTCCCCAAATTATTTTGTGATGTTGTGATGTTGTGAGTGCAGTAAATGAAGATGGAGCAAGATAACAAAGCAAATGGTGATGTTCTGTAATGATCACACGCCAATAATAAACGAAACTTCAATATTATTCAACACAGAATTGAAATCCAAGATGCAAAGAACTTGGTTATTACATTCTTAAATAGAATAGAACGACACAAACAAGACAATTGTCTAATCAATTGCTTATTCAGTGACTTTGAAATTAAACAGAGTGATTGCATCAATTTGCTGAGAATAGATAGCTTGAGTTGTGATCCTTTCCTCCCGAGAACCAAAGGTCAATTAAGGAGATAAATCAGCATGATTAATTTGGCATTCCTTATTGATGGAATCAGTTTGCCTTCCAAGACTCCCCTAAAACTGATTCCATCAAATATGTTCATTGCCAGCTTCATCTTCAAGAACATCTCCTTACTTAGTGATTTAGTTAACCCATCAGCAATTTGTTCTGTTGTCGGACAGAACACAAACTTTAACTCGCCTTGTTCAACAAAGTTTCAGACGGCATGATATTTTACAGCTGTGTTTTGTTCGTCCATGGAAAATAGGGTATTTAACCATCGTAATAGCTGACTTGGAATCACATAATATCTCTGATGGTTCTTCTTGCTTTATCCCTATATCAGACATTACTTTTCTCATCCATATTGCATGATTTGCTGCTATTGCAGCTGCAATATATTCCGCCTCCACAGTAGATTGAGCAACGACACTTTGTTTTTTCGATAACCATGATGTTGGTCCTCCTCCCAATCCAAAAACATAACCCGAGGTGCTGTAAACATTTGAGGAGCAAGCAAAACTGCTATCCACAAATCCACTCACTTTTACCTTGTGATTTTTCTTGTAGAGTATACCTTGTTGTTTCGTGCCTTTGATATACCTCAAGATTCGTTTCCCTACTTGAAAATGCACACTTCTTGGTTTATGCATAAAACGCGAAAGCATACTTACAGCATAGACGATATATGGAAGAGTATTGGTTACGAACCATAAGCAACCTATCATGCATCGATAATGAGTATTGTCTACCAAGTCTCCTTCTTCCGAGTATAGCTCTGCTCCTATTATCATTGGAGTGGAAGTTGCATGACATTCTAATAATCCAAACTTTTCCAAAACAACATCAGCATATTTACTTTGGGATACAAAATTCCATCCAAAAGGAAATCTATTTCCAACCCCAAAAAATAATGTATTGTGTCAAGATCAGTCATCTCAAATGCATCCATTAATTTATTCTTCAGTTTCAAAATATAGCTTTCATCATCTCCAGTTAAAATAATGTCATCAACGTAAACTGATAAAATCACCATACCTTGATCAATTCTTCTTACAAATAGTGAACCCTCATGGACTTTTTTCAAATTCGAGTTGTTGAAGCACTCTATGCAATTTCATGTACCATGTTCTAGGTGCTTGTTTGAGTCTATATAGAGCTTTATTTAAGAGAAGAACCTTTGTTAGATTTTTCTCATTCACAAAGCCGGGTGGTTGGTATATGTAAATCATCTCATCCAATTCACCATTTAGAAATGCGGACTTGACATCTAATTGTATTACTTTCCAATCTCTTTGAGCAGCCAAGGATAAAAGCATTCTTATAGTGTCAAACCTTGCGACTAATGCATAAGTGTCAAAGTAGTCAATACCGAATTCTTGAGTGAATCCCTTTGCCACCAATCTTGCTTTGCATTTATTTATGGTGCCATCATCATTAGTCTTGACTTTAAAAATCCATTTAATTCCAATTACATTTGCACCTGTTGGTTTATCAACGAGCTTCCAAGTTCCGTGCTTCTGAATCATAGCAATTTCTTCCTCTATGGCTTGTCTCCATCTTGGTATCTTTAGTGCATCATCCACATTCTGAGGTTCTTGGTTTCCTACAGCAGCGTTTGCATATTCATATATTTCAGATTGTGGTCGTGTTCGTCTAACAGCAGGATCACGATTGTCATCATCCTCAAACATAGAATGATCATAATGTTCTATTGTAGATGCTAAGTCCTCATGATCAGAAGTTCATGTATTGTCATTTAGCCTTGTTTTTGTTATAGGACTTCTCTCATGATGATCTACTTCCGCCAAAGTATCAAATGGATTGTCTCCAATGAAATCCAAATGTGAAATGTCAGCATCCTCATCCTCCTCCAATAATTTAAAATCTGAAAAATAAGGAGATTGGTTAGTATGATTCTGTAACTTAGCTTCTCTATAATAGGAGTTAGGTTGATTTATTTCCCAGTTCCACATGTCCTCTTCATCAAATGTTACGGTTCTTGACACTACCAATTTGTTTGTCCTCGGATTATAGATTCTATAACTTTTAGAGTGAGTTCCATAGCCTACAACAGCAGCCCTTGGATCCAATTTCGAAATTCTCCTATCTTTTAGCACAAAATTGTAAACTACACTCCCGAAAAGTTTAATGTGACTAACTGTCGGCTTCACTCCTTTCCATGCTTCATAAGGCGTTAGTTCCTTGAGAGCTCTTGTTGCAATCTGATTTTGTATATAGTTTGCTGTGCTAATTGCTTCAGCCCATAGCTTCTTTGGTAAATCTTTTTCAAACAATAGACACCTCGCCATTCCAACCAATGATTTATTTTTACGCTCCGCCACACCGTTTTGTTGTGGAGTGTAAGGGACTGTGACCTGATGTTGAATTCCCGCCCTTTTAAGATATTCGTTCATCTTATCTCCACAATATTCCCCACCGTTGTCTGATCGAAGGTATTTTATCTTGCTCTCTGATTCTAGCTCTACCATTTTCTGAAACTCCAAGAAGTACGCCATAGTTTTTGATTTGAAACATAGGAAATAAATCCAACAGTACCTTGAAGTGTCGTCGATGAATGTCAAGAAATATTTGTTTCCTCCTAATGATGATTCTCTAAAAGGACCACATAGGTCCGTGTGTATCAATTCCAACTTTTTGTTACTCTTGGTTCGTTTCTTGATAAAAATGACTTTTGACTTAACTTTCCCTTTGAACAGATGCCACATACACGTACTGCCCCCTTTCTCAATGTTGGTAGTCTTCTAACTAAGACTCTTTTACTCATGTCATGTAATGTGTGTTGATTCACATGACTTAAACACTTGTGCCAATATTCCTCAATTTTCATTTCATTTCCCACAGTTTGACTCACTGTGGCAGTAGCTTCATGCTCCTTTTGTTGTTGTTTCAATGACCAAACCAACGTGAACACCCCTCCACTTGCATCTAATGCAGCGATAATTATCCCTTCTTTATCCATAACTTCACATTTATCATCGGTAAACTTGACGGAATATCCTTTTTTAGTGAGTTGTATGACACTCAATAAATTCATGCTCAGATCTCGCACCCATAATACATCATCAACCATTCGTATTCCAAATGGTGTTTGAATTCTAACACTTCCGACTCCCTCGCCTTGAAGCAAGTTGCCATCACCGATCTTGATTTTAATCTTGTATGTTTCATTAAGTTTCTCAAAGAAGCTCTTATTTCTGACCATATGTTGGCTACAACCAGAATCGAGAATCCAAACATTATCATTCACAGCAATGAGGTCTGAAGTTGCTGTAAATACTTTTTCCACATGATCTTCATTTCTTCCTTCTTTAGTGGCAAAGTGAGCTTGTTGTATTTTCTGAGGGCACACTCTTTCAATGTGTCACATTTGCTTACACCTACGGCATTGTATGTCTGGTCTCCACCAAAAGTATTTTTCCAAATGACTGTTTTTTTGCAATTTGAACAAGGAGGGAACTTACCCCTGTAGGTGTTACTAGAATTTCCATAACTCGCATATTTGATATTGTCTTCTGGTTTCTGATGGCCGGTTATGAATGTTTTTTCATTTGTGATTTCTTGACGCAATAAGCTTCTATTTTCCACTGCTTGCAGCTTGTTTGAGAGACTTGCTACTGTCAACTTCGTAATATCTCCTTCCTCTAAGGTGGATATCTTTTCTTCGAACTTCCAAGTTACTGTTCGCATGATTTTCTGAGTTACTCTTTCTTCAGAGACAACTTTCCCAAGGAGTCTTATTCGATTTACCACATCAGTCACTCGATCTATGTACTCCTTGATTTTTTCATGTTCAGACATTTTGAGTGATTCAAAATCTTGCTCGAGATTACAAATAGCAACTGCTTTTGTTCGTGCATCCCCTTCGAATTCTTCCTTCAACTTAGTCCAAATTTCTTTGGGTGTTGTACATGACATGATTCGAGCCATTGGCCCCTTTCCGAGAGAACCATATAATGCTGATAAAGCTTGACCATGTCGTGCCTGAAGTTCATCAAATCGGTTCCAGACCCCGGTAGAGTCGTTAGCTCTTGGAGGTGTTGGTTTATTTCCAGATTCCACTACATCCCATAGTTTTCCTGCCATCAAAGCTGCCTTCATTTGTAGAGCTCAAAGTTGATAGTCTTCTCCTTAAAATTTTGGTACATCATCTAAGAATGTCATGATTAAGAATTCTTCCCTGCTCCGAATATCCTTCCTTGCTCCGATACCACTTGATGTTCTGTAATGATCACGCACCAATATTAAACGAAACTTCAATATTATTCAACACATAATTGAAATCCAAGATGCAAAGAACTTGGTTATTACATTCTTAAATAGAATAGAACGACACAAACAAGACAATTGTCTAATCAATTGCTTATTCAGTGACTTTGAAATTAAACAGAGTGATTGCATCAATTTGCTGAGAATAGATAGCTTGAGTTGTGATCCTTTCCTTCCGAGAACCAAAGGTCAATTAAGGAGATAAATCAGCATGATTAATTTGACATTCCTTATTGATGGAATCAGTTTGCCTTCCAGGAAATGGGATATCAATCTTGCAATAAAGCAGGGCAAATCAGCAGAAAGAGTATCTTGAACATATGACAACAAGGCCTTGGCGACAGGGATTACACATACCACAAAAATAGAGTTATTCTCCTTTTATATTTGGGGTTACAAGACACAAAATAAAAGCGTGTTTTTTAACGCAACAAAAGTTTACTGGCCCCCTTTCATTCTTTATCTCACGGCATCTTTTCATTTGTTCCCATAGCCTCGTGAACGCATTATTGTTTGTTTCTCCGAAGAAATTTCGATATTGAACCCCAGATCAGTGCAGTGCTAATAATTGTTCGAAAGGAAACCAACAGACGCCGGGGTGCTTTTTGATAAAAAATCATTGCACATTAATAATTAATAATTATTATATATATTATAAATAATACGAATCGAAAAATGCGAAATAAGATAGACACTAATTTAGGATCATAAACATAATACTTATACTTTCAATATTCTTGTATGTTTTTATAAGACATAAATCAATCCTATTGCAAGATATATGAATAATTGTGGTTGATAAATATTCATATAGATAATAATATATTAATTCAATTACCAATTCAACTACTATCATTAAATATATCTACCTTATTAATTAGATCTAAAAGATAGGTGTATAAGATATTTTGTATATTGTATTTTAGTTTGTATTTTCTTGATTTCGTGAGATATGTTTTTTTACTTTGATAAATATCCACCTATATATTCATAACATTTTCCATTGAATGTTGATTAATATCTGCTCTCATGGAACATCGTAGTCCTTCTTCTATAGTTAATTTGGAGAAATTTCTGATAAAGATGTTTTTATTGTTATGTATTGTATTAGTCTTACATTATATTATTGTTATTTACATTTAAAAAATATGTAAGAGAAGTATATTTATATGTATTATTATTTTGATTATAAATAAATGTACATCTCACTCTCTTAATAATGTGACTGAATATCTTTGAGTGTTCGGACTCCAATATTGTAGATCAACTTTTCAAAAGTTGAAGTTGTGAGAGATTTACTAAACAAATCTGTCAGATTGTTTTGTGAACGTATTTGTTGGATAGTTATTTCTCCATTGTTTTGAAGCTCATGTGTAAAAAAAATTTTTGGTGAAATATATTTTGTTTTATCTCCTTTAATATATCAATCTTTCATCTACAAGATACACTCAACATTGTCCTCATATAATATCGTTGGGTTCAATTTTTTCAGAAGATAAACCACAGCTTATTTGGATATGTTTAATCACATATATTAACCAAACGCATTCATGATTGGTTTAATGCATAGTTAAGAGTTCAGTGTGATTTGATGAGTATGTTTTGTAGATGGTTTGTTTGTTTTGTAGATCGCCAAGAAATAGTTGCTATGGTTTGTTTTGTAGATCGCCAAGAAATAGCGGTCCCACCACTCATAAATACATATCCAGTTTGTGATATACCATTATGAGGATCATACAAATATCCGATATATGCATAACCAACTAGTTCTAATTTTGATCCTTTCGGATAAAATAATCCCTTATCACATGTTCCTTGAAGATATCGAAGAATATGTTTAATATCTTTCTAGTGCTTAATGTAGGAGAAGATCTATACCTTGCTAATAAATTTACTACGAATGCAATATCACGTCTTGTATGATTAGCAAGATACATTATCGTCATTAATTGTTTTAATATGATATCTATTTCGAAAATATCTTTCAAACTTAACAAGTTTTTTTGAGATCTACTGGAATATAGAGCATTACTAATTTTCAGTTTGGTTCCTTCAGGTAGCATTCTACTAGCTCTTCCAAATCATTCAATAATTTTTGTTGTACCAGAAATACTACTATTAGAATTTTGCATTATAATTTCTGTGAAATATTTTTTGTTCTTGAGAATTGTATGAGTTGTTGTACTATCCAAGAGGCAAATATCATCTTCTTTCATATCGATGTTGATCTGTTAGCTACTCATTTTCAACTTCAATGTTAAAAAAAAACAGTTTATAAATAAAACAACATTTATTCATACAATAATAACAACAAAGCTTTATTAAAAATCAAAATACAAATTTCAAATTTCATCATTTTTAGTGCCAACAAAATCTCCAATCAAATGATAAATTCTTCCATCAGGATCAGTAAAGAAGTCAGCAACATCAAGTTTAGTAACATCAATATCAGTTTTATTTTCCTCATAAGCAAAGTTCGTCTCTATCTTATTTTCATTTCCTTTTATAGATGTTTGATAAAGCTTAATATGATTTTTGGTGTTCTGCAGATACGTGACCAATGACCTTTTCCACCACAACGATAACACACATTGTTTATGTTAATTTGGTTTTATTTATTGTTTTGTCCGTACTTCTCTTTTTCTTTACCTTTATCATCTTTCATTTCATGTCTATTCCACTTCTGGTGGAATTTTTCATTTTTTGAGTATAAATCATGGTAATTGCGACCTTGACCTCGGCCCCGACCATAATCATGACTACGTCTACGTCCACGACCGCGACCACGACCACGACCACGACCATGGTCATGTCCATAATAATTCTCTTGAGATATAACATTCATTTCAAGTAAGCATGAAATTAATTCCGAATATTTTCTAAACCCCTTTTCACGATATTGCTGCTGCAGGAGCACATTGAATGCATGCAAAGTTGAAAAAGTTTTTTCCAACATATCTGAATCTGAAATATTTTATCCGCTCAACTTTAGTTGTGATGTTATCTTAAATAGTTGAGAATTATATTCACTTACGGACTTGAAATTTTGCAACCGTAAATGCATCCATTCATATATTGCTTTCAAATTAGTCCAAAGCACAAATGAATCTTTTACTGTCAAATATTCGGTTTTTAAACCTTCATGAAGATGGTGACGAAGAAAGATAATTGTTTTTGCTTTATCCTGTTTAGAATTTTTCTTGTCCTATTTGATTGTGTCTCCCACGCAATTCGCACCTAGATGAATTTCAGCATCTAAAACCCATGATAAATAATTCTTTCCCGTAATGTCAAGTGCCACAAATTCAAGTTTTGCAAGATTCAACATTATGCTATCTTCAATGTTCTAAGAACAAATCAGGAAAGAAATATCAATATCTAAGATAAAATGTAATAGAGCTTCGTGCTGATAACGTGTTATAAATAATACGAATCGAAAAATGCGAAATAAGATAGACACTAATTTAGAATCATAATACTCATACCTTCAATGTTCTTGTATGTTTTTATAAGACACAAATCAATCCTATTTATATGCAAGATATATGACTAATTGTGGTTGACAAATATTAATATAGATAATGATATATTAATTCAATTACTAATTAACCTACTATCATTAAATATATATACCTTATTAATTAGATATAAAAGTTAGGTGTATAAGATATTTTGTATATTGTATTTTAGTTTGTCTTTTACTGATTTCGTAGGATATGTTTATTTACTTCGAAAACATCAACTTGTATATTCCTAACAGTATAGCTTATATAGGGACTAGGGTTTCTTACACAAAACTTGAATTATCAGATAATATCAAAAAATCATTGCACGTAAATCATTACTTATATTGGGTTTCTATTACACGACCAAATTTGAATTATAAGATACTCTCAACATCAAGCAATTAAAAAATAAATTAGATAATGAATTTTAGAAATGTGATAAAATAGGGCTAATCTAGGGAGTATTGCGTAAAATATGGTTAATTTTAACCTATGTATGTTATAATTCCAAAACCAAAATGATGACTATAAAATATAGTGAATTTTATAGTCATTTGGGTTTGGAAAAAACGAGCGTTGAATATTACGCTGATTCGAGTTTCCCAAACCAAATTAATAATTCTGGTGAAAAATAGATCATTCGCGTTTGTCAGATGGAATTCTTACATTGATATTTTTAAGAGGGTGCATCATCCCATTGAAACATTATTTTCATTTTAAATTTTGAAATTTGAATTCTTTTGGCTGTTAATTAAAGGGGTTCAAGTTATGGTTGAAGATCGGGGTCCAGGTTGCGGGTTTCGATTTATGGTTGCGGGGTTTGGGTAGAGGTTTAGGATTTTGTTTGTTTTATGGTTTATGGATTTTGTGTTTAGTGTACCATTTGTGTTTTGGAATTAAGCTTTCCATTCAATTTAAATGTTTAATTTTAAATCTTGTAAAAATTGTTGTTTTGATTTTATCTAATCCAAACCTAAAAAATGAAATTTGTTAAATTGAATATCGATATTTAAAAAATGTTAACAAAATAATAATTGTTTAGAATTATATTGAATGATTTTCGAATGATTTAACACTCCGTCCCAGCCAACCTGCCAAAATCTAGCGACTCAAAAGAGTTCTCGCGAATGGTGCAAAAATTGGCTAGTCAGGGTGTCCAGGTGACAAAATCCCGCGATTCGGGGGCCAGATGACGAAATCTCGCAAGTTGGGGGGCCATATGACGAAATCTCACAACTAAGCAAGAGCTCGTGACTTCGGGGAGCAAAAACTCGCTAGTGGTGTTAAAAGAGGCAAAAACTCGCGACTAGGCAATAGCTCACGACAATGCTTCCACGAAATAAGATATGAAACTCCGTAACTGACTAAACTGTGCAGAAACTCACGAATAGACTCGGACTCGTGACTTTTATGACAAAAAGTTGTGAATGGATTCAAACTTGCGACTTTTGGGGCAAAACTTGGCGAGTGTGGGGGTGTGTAGAAAATTCTAGCGAGACGACAAAAAGTCGTGAGTTACAAGGCAAGTTCGAGAAAAAACCTTACATTGGGAAGTATGCCAAAAGTATGAACCATTTTCTGGGGCCTAAGGTCTTGTATTTATAGTGAAAATTAGCCCAATAGGTTAACTTAGGGGTCCAAAAACCCAGTCTTAGTCAATTTGGCCCAGCCTGGCCCGAGTTGCTCGGAAACCCCCAATTTTACCGGGATATGAATCATAACGTTTCAGGTTTTCCAAAATGCATCCCGACCGAACACTAATCACACGTAATGCTGTGAAAATACCGGAAAATACTCTTGACCAGTTCCTCGTCGAAGAATACTTAGAAGATAGCCAAAAATATCGAGAAATCTCACCAACGAGCTCTATGAGTGCCAGATTACGAAAATACCCCTGGCATCATTCCCGACTGAAATCTTACAAAACTGCTCAAAACATCATCAAAATCCTTATACGTGGGCCCGAGTTGCCCAGATTAAGAGACTACTCCCAAAATCACATTACTCAATAAATATAATAGAAAAAAGAAAATATCATTTAGCCACGTCAGACAAGCCCCGGGGGTATCATAATTACATAAATAGGCCCGGACAATATCAATAGTCCCCTGATTTGTAGATTCAGATTCTGAGTCGTAAACCACATTGTATCGGCTCGTCTCCAAGTCCAGTACTCATTCCTACACTAGTTTCAGAAAACCATGAGTAAGGCCGAAATCTACTCGCTGACGTGGTCGTTCAAACACTAAGGATGTCAGATACTGAGATTGGACGAGAATTTCACGACTTTTCAACTCGGGGGGTCTGTTTCCATAAACATCGCTCTTTACATTGCGTACCGACGCATTTTATTGTACTATGAAATTCTGCCGTGCCGCTTCGATTCGTCAATTATACGCAATCGAACTTAGAAAATTTTTGATTTGGTTATCCTATCATGATGGTTTTAATCTCTGCATGAAGTTCTGACTTCTATGCTTCATCAAAATCCAGCTCTTCACGATTAAGGGGGATTGTTAGATTCCTCAACTTCACAATTCAATCTTGTTCCCGTCGTTATTGTTACTCTACATGCCTTTGATATCTCTACATTCTAATATGAACTTTACTTTCTCGCCTTAGCTGGGGAGTTGGCTCGCACTTTGCCATACTCATTACTTCGGGGCAATTAGTTTATGCTTTCAGCCGATGGATCTTGTGCATCTTTTGTATGTAGCTCAATTAATGACTGTCTACAAGGCTCTCATCTACATGTCGTGCTTGCTTCATAGTAAGGGGTCGCTGAAACAAAGAAGGCTAGATGTCTGAACTTTAAGATTAACGTGGGACTTTGAGGTGGATTCCTCAACTTGGGTCAACACGAAGAATTATTATCTCTTTAAGGAATGATCTCATCAAACAAAAAAGGTCTCTGGTCGAATATCAAGTAAAGAAAGGAGGCTCAACTATATTATAGCTTTGTCGGTCATCAAATATTATGTAGGAGACGTATCGATTGAGGTAGGATCATTATCTTCCCTCTATTCATGCTTCCCATATATATTATATCAGAATTAAGATTCTATCCTGAAGTTAATCCTTATTGCGGGGAAGCTTCGTCCTATCAGATGTTAGCTGAACTCTACGAGTTATAAGAAAAGAACATCGAGAGCCCCGACTGTGAATCATATAGGAAACAACATAAAACTAGGGCAAGAACGTAAAATTGCCTCATAGGAAAGCCGAGAACTAGTATATTTTCATCTCTTCAATATTGATTCCTCCTATGGTTCATTTGATAATGTAAGTCTCAAGTTTTCTTCGAAATTGCTTCTCTTTATTTGCTAATTTAAGATTTGTCTTTACTTCGTTTTGTTTCTCATAAATCTTGCAACTTGATCAAGCTCGATCGTTGTTGCTATATTCGAATCATTTCCGATAAAAAAATTCATGTCATCCATAAAACGACTTTATGACATCTCCGGTGGTAAATAGGACAATCTATGTCATTCAGACAATAAATCTCTGGACCTTATGGTCATAAATAACGACATACATGTTATACGACAACGTGCTGATCCTTCCAATCATAAATAATGAACCCGAGACATCCATAAAATACTTATAGTCATTTCACCATATGCCAAAAGAGTATAGACCTTTTGGAGATAATCACTTGATCACTTTCATACGGATCTTGGGTAGGAATCTCTGATCGTAAATAAGACGACAGTCCATGCTATAAAATAGTTCTGTGATTCCTTAGATCGTAACATAGGTTTCCTTACTATAAATAAAAGAATTACCCTTGACTCCCGCAACCACGTTTAAGGGAACGAGGTTTCCTAATACGTCCAGACAAGTTTCTTGGTTCTTTCAATAGTGCGAGATGCTAACGAGACAATTACTGGATATGCCGATCATTCGAAATAAAAATACAGACTCATCCACTTAATAAAGATTCAGCATATTCATAGCTTACCTAACCAAGCGTCCAACAATAACTTGCTTCTATTTCCTTGACTCGTCCAGTTATCCTCCGGAGAATGGGCGAGCGACACAATGTTGTTTGAGTTACATGACAAAGACTCCCCTTCGTGTATGGTGGTTTTACAACCTTAACAAATGACTATTGTGTGACATGGATGAGTCAAATGTCTTTCCTTATTGTCCAAAATGATTGCACATCGTATGCCACTTTACAATCTTTCTCGAGAATTTTCGACTGTCTATAAATTTGCTTATTCATCAGTCATCAAACAATCATGTCATTAGATATCATCAATAAGACTTCTTAATCATTAAGTAGGCAAATATCAATGCCATAAATTATCATTATATAACGAACAGTGTTCTCTGGTAAAATATTCACTACTGTCGGCCACTCATTTGATCACTTTAGTCATTACCGAGAGTCTTCACTCGTAATAAAATTTAGTTGAATTCATACCATAAGGTGGATATTTGGCCATTTTGATCGTTTATTCGAATGAAATCTATAAACACGATCCATCGACAAATAAATGCATATGCAGATAATTAAGCCAAATGATAAATTTCTTAGACAATGATCCCTTTTATAGGGAGATCACTTTATAATTTCAATAATATCTGAGAGTGTCCGATCATAACTAACAAGAATTGATGCCATAAGACCATAACTTGGCCATTTTAATCACAAATGAAAATACTCGATCGTTAAAAGAATTCCTCAATAATCTTCAACAATTTGTAAGATCCCGCAAGAAATAATAAATTAACAAGTCATGTAATAACGTGGCTTCATAATTTTTACGATAATAAATATTCTTCTCCGATCATAAATAACATAGTATTCCTTGTTGTTGGGTAATCGTTCGGCCACTTCTATCACAACTAAGGATATTCGGTCATATATGTGATTTTATGAAATCCATGCCATAAGGTAATTCATCGAATCCCTTGACCATAATTAAGGATGGTCGGCTATAAATGGACTTTCTTGATCGAAGGTACCAGGATAATTTATGCCATAAATCCATTATACGATCATTCTTGTCATAACACAAGAATATCTTCTACATAACACAACCATCGTTCGATATCACTTCTACTCACAGATCTTACGTTAACAAGCATCCATTAACCTCGGGCCTTACTATGCACCCCTATTAATCACACATTCTTATCATTGGGTTTCAACAAGCACCCATTAATTCTCGTTCTTATAGGGCCTTATAAAGCTCCCGCAATTCACTTGTACATGCTCTCCAGGTATAAACTGACACTCGAGATCATCTCATTCTTATGGGGCGTCATGAAGCACCCGCAATTCACTTGCACGTTATCTCTAGATATAAAATTGCACCCTAGATCATCTCATTCTCATAGGGCCTCACGAAGCACCCACCATTCATTTGCACGTTTTCTTTGGGTATAAACCTGCACGCATGATCATCTCATTCTCATTTCTCTCCGGGTATAAACTTGCACCCGAGATAATTTCATTTTGGACATTTCCCGCACACTATCGAAAGCGATGGGAGCTCTCACCGTCTAGGTAAAAGTAGCGTTAGGTTTCAGGTACAATCCGTAGACTTACGTAAATTTTTAACTTTCATCCAGACTGATCGATCTCTTCGCGTCAAACTATTTTACTCGTTTGACTATCGAAGGTAGCGGATGTCACTTGTGCTTTACATGTACTAGCACTTTCTCTCTGCGGAAATGGACCGGTCTCCGATGAGAGCACAACCCTCGTCGGTGTGTCATAGAGGAGTCGGGTCAAAAGGCACCCCGTTTGCCATGGAAACATGCTCGGAACAAAACCATCAATCACACAATCAATTGGGCCCCTTGACATAGTCCAATAGTATGTTCGTATAGATGATTCTGCTGCAGACACAAATACTCATCATGTTTAAAGTATTTTGACCCCGTATCTAATTTGACGAGTTTGAAAATGATCAACTATATGACAGGCGGTGCATTGCATTTCTAATCTATTCTAAATTATTTAATTTTCATACTCCATCATACTAAAATACAATGAACCTCACTCCTTTCTTACCAGTCCTCTAGTCGATTGAATTTGTGTCATCAAAAAAGATTCACAAAAATCAGAGTATATTAAAAAGAGGGGGATTTTCATCTTAAAATGATCGAAGAGTCACATCTACACATAATACTTGCACAAATCGGAATTATGTCAAGTCCGTGGCAGCTCCTCTCCGCTCACGTTCGCAATCTTATACGCTCATTTTCTCATCAGGGCCGTAATCTCATACTAAATTCCAAATTCAACGTACAACGTGCAAGAATGTTCAACCATCTCAACTTTCTTTAATATCATGTCAATAATAATGAACGAATTTGTGACTGCATATCTCCATCTGTCTAGTTGCCCTCCTTATGGCGTTATCAATGCATCAATAATTTGAATCTCATCTCAATAAATTCAATAGCGACTATGAATGCCATATGTGTAACGTCACGTGCGATAATAATTCTCATGTCATTCACTTGGGCTATTTTCCAAAAATTGTGTGCAATATCTATCATCAGAGATAGAATGAAACATTAGAGGGAGCTTCGCTTGCTGTTCTAAAGCACGGGGTACTGCTTTTTCTAGACATAATTCATTTGCATTATTCACTTGCTTGTTTTACGATGAATTACATTGAATTATATGACTCCAAGTCCTCAGGGATCCCAAACTAGCAAACAATACGATCAGGAGGAAGCTTCTCACCACATGTTCCCAAACTCGGGATACTTCTTTGACCTATATACGTTCAATGTTTCATTTCAATACCATAATGCAAAATTTCTTCTTGTCTACAGCCATAAGGAAAGCCCATAATAATATCAACTCCCATGTGTCGATAGGACAATTATTAACAACAATTTAGTTGTCGCCATAGATACTCATAGCAATTATGGCTCAACTTCTAATTTCACTTGCAATATTCATCGTAGATACTCAAAGCAATACTCATCCAACTTCTAATTTCACTTCCAATATTTATCACATCATCGTCTTGTAGTTGGCCAGTTATTGAGCAATAGTGTAATCAACATAGTTCCCGGCGTAAACTTCTTCCTTGAATGCATTCAGCTTGGCACAATATAAACAACGAAGATATAGATGATATACTAACCGACTCTTTTTGCTACTTCTATTATTTATAAGCAAACTCGGTTGCCAATTACACGATTCCACAGATTGACCTTCGTCTTGAGGTAATCCCATTAGTGGATCTCTCCATAATGATGATAGGAAGTTGATAATAAATCATTATTATTACCATTGATTCTTTAGACAATAGGTGCCTTTGCACGAGTATTTTCTTGCCTCGCAATACACTTCACTATGTAGGTTATTAATCTTGAAAGCCCATTATTCTAAAATTCCCACATAGACATAGAATGTCTCGTTTCATTAAACATTTTTGTTTAGGGATAAGGAGAAAGGTAAATCGGTGAGCAATATCAAGGGCAATATATAAATGAATTCTTCGATGAGAATGACATGACTTTCCGATAATCCATAATGTGTGGAAAGAATTCTAATAACAATGGGTTTCACTCCCTTCAATAAGCTTTCATTCTCCCAAGTGGAATAAACTCTAGATTCTTTATATTCGTCCCCTCATTATTACTGGTTCAGCGGATCACGATCATATCATAATCATATCAATTCAAAACTACTATAATGTCCTCATATTCTTCCATATTAACAAAAGGTTTTTACTTGCAAGTCCTAGTGTTGACGGAGTTAGGTTGGTGAGTATTACACAGGTTCGCAATCTCCTATTTGAGCATAAGAAATCTTGCTAATAACAACGTACAAAGCATACTAATTTTATCATGCATAAACTTTTTAATATGTGTCCCAATATTGGGGTATATAACATTCGTCTTCGTCCCCTCGGTCCTCCAAACAAGTATAATACTAGAGTTATACCGTAAATGTGACAAAATAAATAACCATTCTCCACAATGTTTCCTTGAAAACAAATAATTACTCGATCTTTTTTTGTCAATAGATGGTTCTGCATATGCAATCACTTTCATGAGATTTAATTTCATAAGATCTTAGTTCTCCTCTCCAAATAGGACTAAGGTCGGTAAATCAAAATTTGACCTTTTGTATTTTGTTACTAACATAATTATTGGCCACTGTTTCTCGCCATTGTGCCCAACAAAGGTAGCACTTATGGCTTCTTTGAATGTGCAAAATATAAAGCCAAATGTTCCCGAGTGGAAGGGGGGGACATAAACAGATCTTTACTCATATAAACTTTCCAACTTTCAAAAATCAATCTACTCTAGTCACTCCATTCCAAAAAAATTACCTTTCCGCAATGCACGATAGAATATCAAACTTCTCTCGATCGACAACTTATCAATTTATGTTCCTCTTACAAATATCATAGGACCCAAGAAATTCTCTGCTTTCACACAGAGTACACATCTAGGAGGATTCCACTTCATTCGATACCTCCTCGACATATTGAAACATTTGCTCAAATATTGGACATGATTATTTTTATTTCGACAATTATTCGAATGCCATCAATTTCGACTTCCAACCATTCTCCCCTATCTCCTTTTAAATATTGAATTCATCGCTTGTTGATACGTGGCAGATGCATTCTTCAGACCAAGAGGGCATAATTGGGAAATTTAAAACCGCAAGTCGAATTAAACAATATGTCAATGGTGGCGGTAGAAATGGATCGTCAAACCATGATTCACTCGCCTAAGTGAAATCAATACAAACTTTCTAGCTATTGTTCGACTTTGGCACCACCAATTGGTCTGTGACATTATTAGTATTTCACAGGCTCGACCAGTCCTATTTGCAACAAACTTTCCACATCTTCATCAATTATCTTTTCATTTTCAAGGGAGGATATCCGCTTCTTTGAAGGAATTCATTTTCATTCTTTAAAACTTCCTTAATTCCAGAGGTTCCACCTTTATATCATTTTCCTTTTTCTTCCTCTTCCAAAACAAAACAACATCATCTTAATCTATTTGTTCTTTCTAATTATAATTTCACCATATAAACATATTTCTTCGCGTTAGAAACCTTCATACCGCTTCGGGACAGAATACTATAAGAATATCTTGCCAACACATGATTTCCTTTCATCTGTTTTATTCCCGAGAAGGTATGGAACTTCACCATCAAAACGGGATAGAGATACGATAGCTCCGATTAGATTCAAGGTACGTCTACCAAAGATAGCATTTTCTGGGAGAATATGAAGATCCATCACTAAGAATTCCATTAATAAAGTCATCGATATTTCCTTATATCCCAATGTGACTAGGAGAATAATAAATCCTTCGATAGCGACAAAACTATTGTTAAACCAGACTAACTTAATATTTTGCTTAATAGTTCTATGCCAAGACATCTGCTAGAAAGCATATATGATCAAGATACTCGTAAGCCGATAGTGTCTCAGGTGAATTAAGAAAGCGTGTTTAATAGCCATATATTTCCTGACGAATACCATTCCGGTCGATCAATAAAATAACACAAATTTGACATCTCTTTCATTATAAAAATTAAACCCCAATAAGTATAGTATGATAGAGGTTGATACTTCCAAATCCCCAATAACCATAATTCTCGGGACATCGTTTAATAACTCAAATAGGAAAAATTGATTGATTGCTTCATAATAAGTATTTGAAAAGATCAATCATCATTGGCAGACACGATGATCCAACCGTTAATAACCAATTGCTGAATGTCCTGATAAATACCATTCTAGAAAAAAACCATTTTGGATAGTGAAGTTAATCGAACATATGAACCCATCACGATAGATTAAGACTAATCCGAACGAATACCATTTCGGATTATTAAGAAAAATAATTAGATACTCTCTTCATGATATGCTCCTTGTTATCAATAATTTGACCCTCGAGTGGAGTTAATTTCAATTACTTTAGTCTAATGATGCTCTTTAACTTCAAATCTCGAGTGGAGTTAATTTCAATTACTTTAGTCTAATGATGCTCTTTAACTTCAAATCTTCAAACATAATTCCATGGGTTGCGAAACTCTTCAAGGGCTTTTGTTAATGCAAAGCAAGATGATCCAAACATGGAACACTGATCGATGAAAACCTATGCGAGACATGGATTCTGAACTCGGATCGGAAGTAGGATCATGATCATATTATTGCTATTGACCGGAGAGACAACAATGATGTCATAAGACGGCACCACCACATACCAAACTTATCATTTCCTTGGCAACCATGCATGCCCTCATGTTATTTTGCAATCATGTATGCACTCGCGTAGCCTTGCACACTTCCATGCAACAACTCTTATGTACTCACATAGCCTCTTACCTTTCCCATGCAGCCAGTAAGTCGCGTGGACTTGGCACTACCAACTTCCAGCGGCTAACACTCTCTTCAACAATTCCATGCGGCCGGCCTCTTGTTTTAGTTACCTGATTTGTGAACTTTGCCATGCATATACATACAATCAAGCAACACGTGACCAACTTTCTCCCATGCAACTATGCATCAACTCATTTCCCATGTAAGGTTCACGTGGCTCACAAGTGCCATGCAATTGCAGCCCCATGCACTTGACGTCTTTCTCTTCCTACGTGCTCATTTTCATAGCCATGCATATCAGCCCATGCAATCCATACGACTACCTCAAAACGGGTTATAAAATCATACAACCTATCTGATGAATCATACCGCACATCGGCCATAGATGTAAAATAGATTTCACTGGTGCAAAGACTAAATATAATTGATCCATGAACTTCTCACATGAATCAATGGAAACATTGTTAGCCGACTAAATCACGTAGTTTCATTACTAAAGTTCCTCAAGCTCAATAGGTCAACTTAGGATCCAAAAGCCCAGTCTTATTCAATTTGGAACAACCTAGCCTGAGTTGCTCGGAAACGCCCAACTTTACCGGGATATAAATCTTAATGTCTCGGGTTTTCCAAAATACGTCCCGGCAGAAACACTAATCACACGTTATGCCGAGAAAATACCGAAAATTCTCTTGATGAGTTCCTCATCTCATAATACTTAGAAGATAGCCAAAAATATCGCGAAAACTTACCAACAAGATCTCCAAGTGCCAGGTTACGAAAATACCTCTAACATCAATCCCAATCGAAATAATCCAAAACTGCTCAAAACGTCATCAAAATCCTTATACGTAGGCCCGAGTCGCCTAAATTATGAGACTACCCCCAAAATCACATTACTTCATAAATACAATAGAAAACGGAAAATATCATTTAGCCACGTCAGACGAGCTCCGGGGGTATCATAATTACATAAATAGGTCCGGGCAATATCAGTGTATAATTTCATGTTATGTTCCTTTTTTAGGTGTCATTGGTCTTTATTGGTGTTTTATCGTTTTGGAAAACCAAGTGCTAAAATAATGTTGATTCTTGATTCTTTGGGCACAGTACGACAATCGTCCATCGAGCCTTCGATGTACTGGTACAACACCGCATTAACCAATTTACTCGTCATAACTAAAAATGATATATTTACAAGTTTCTTAGAGATGCTTGCGAATTGCAAAATGGAAGGGATACCGAAAACATCATTATCAATATTCCCATTCGATGGTCCGATGTAAGCTTTCGAAGTGTACTACATATTAGTCGTCATATTTCATGAAATCAATACACATGTAACGAAGCAAATTGGACACACGGAGTGCGGATCTAAATGAGGCAGAATAGGTTCAACTCTAATATGTTTTTTGTCAAATTATGTATGCAGAGTAAGAGGACCAAAATATGAAAATACGAATACCAAATTGGCGCATCGCTATTAAAAATATTTATTTTTATTATACATGTTCGAAAATATAAATTGATTTCAAAATATTTAAAACAGTAAATATTTATTATTAATATTCGAAAATAGTTAAATAAGAAATAGTTAATATTAATATTAACTTAAATATGTAATATTTAAAATAGTAATATGATAAATATTTAATATTAATATTTCCAAAATTTAAAATTAAGTTTTAAAAATGTATTAAATCGGATATAAAATATATGTGGTAACTATTAAAATAGTAAAGCCTAATATATGAATTTATTAAAAATTCTAAATACACCAAATATTTTTAAAAATAAAAAATATTTAATTTTCATAATAGAAATCTGATGAAGATATTCAAATATTCAAATATATGGTCTTAATTTTCAATAATTAAGACCACCAAATACTTCAAGTGAACTATAAGAGGAGATGATCCATGAAGTAACTAATAAGGTGTTTGAAAATTCAAAAACTTGGTTGGTAGCCTGTTATTTTGTTACACAGATGTTAGAGCTGCATTGACTCGAAACTTCACTTGTAAACCTTATTGAAAAAGAATAACTCTCCTCATAAAGTGTCTCGACCCATGAATATTGATGTATGATTCCTCTTTCAGCATAAAATGAATTTAACCCAATTCTATTGCATTATCTGATCAAAGGATTTGAGCACCCATTCCAAACTGTGTGGCAACAATATTGCAGAAATTGGGAACAATATGAGCATCTTCTTATTTTGAACATATATACGATGCAAAGGAACTCGGAGATCAAAGAGTTATGGGGACTTTAGATGCATGTGTTAAGATAAAACATGCACTCAATCCCTTTGAAAGGGACCTCCGAACCGGGTACCTGTTAATCCAGATAAACAACTAGGCCCAAGATGTGGCCTCGTCCAATATGAATTACTTCGACTAAAGACGTGGCCCAAGTCAGGAAAGATGCCTTTCAAGGTGTGCGATGGTGAAGTGGAATACTCCAAGTAATGGAGTGGTCAAGTAATGGGTCAACATGCCACGTGGGTCCTAAGAAAAATGAAAGTTGTTACGACATTCTGGGCACGTTACTGATTTTAAGGGTTCAAAGGCTGTTAGCGGTGTTAAATGGTAAGCGAGTAAAAGATACTTCAAGTATGTGAGATATATACAAATACAAGATCACGATAAAGGAGAGAAGCCCACTTTTAGATATTGGATTTCCAATGTTATGTTTCTCTTACAATTAGATTGCTAAATATGATTTAACATCTGATCCGTGTTCAGATTGCTAATATCTATTGTAACGTGATTATTCTAGTTCAACTGTCGAGATCTATTTCTCATAGAACTGTGGTTTCTTCCTTTTCTTTTGCGAATTTTCATGTAAAAACTCGTGTATCTTTACATCGCATCCTAAAAAAGTTATCCCTATGACAAAAAATATAAAAACCGATTTTGTGAATAGTATTTGTTCCAAAATCGTATTCTATCTAGATTGGTAGAATACCTCGCTTTACCGCACCTCAAGGATCTTGGCAGCAACATGTGCTCACAAGGCGACCTGATGGTGATGTTGACTACATAAGTGACACTGTGCTTCGAAGTTCTGATGAGGAGGAGATCATAAAACGAGAAGATGTCAGTAAGACTGGGTGAATTTTAATACACGTACCTGGCTTACAGAGAATACACTCCGTTCGTGGACATTTCGGATGACTGGAAGGAACGTCCAATACAGGAGTTGACCCATGAGTCATAATCTCTGACATTGGATCAGAAGTTTGAACTCGACCTAGGGAGAAATGCCGAGGTTTTCTATCGGGCCATGGAAGCCCTAATCGATAGAAGCTTGTATGGTAATTGGTGGAATAATATGCATGTCATCTATTTCGTCATACCGGTACGGGGGAATGTACGCAGCCTTGGGAAATTTGATGATCTCATTTTCAGAAGAAATCTGGTAGGATGTACCAGATCAGCCTTAATGCAACCCCGAGGGTTGTCTACCTAAATGAGATTGTGACCCGATTGGTCACGTAGCTTACTCTTAGCAATGCATGGGTATCGCAATGGTCTTTGAGGCCCTCAAGTGTCGTATATTTGCTGATAGACTACATGGAGATGACCTCACTTTGTTAAAAAACCCACCATTCCGCTCTATTCAATCATATGGCGATTTTATTTTGTGGTTCTCTGTTTAGTTCACTCCTAATGTGAGACTGTCTCGAAGCCAAATGGAATTGTATGAACTGAGATACACTACTTCTCACATTAGTCTGCGTGCTTTCATGGAGAAATTAAAGAAAACGGCTCGTAGCATTAAGAGTGAGCTATAGAATAAGATCATTATCTTTCAATAGGTGCTTGGTCCTTGTGGTCTCTTATTGAGTTTAGTGGAGAGCCCTCGCCCACCTTGGTACGACTATTTCAAACATCAAGGTGGATAAAACCCTTTGATTAGGGTTAATAAAGTCTCTCGGGAGCAACCCGACCTTCTTGGGGCCTGAACAAGTTGAATCGGGTTTCTCCAAGGAAGCTTGGCAGATACACACGACTGGACCATGCTCAATACATATTTCTCCAAGGAAGCTTGGATTACAACAAATGATGTGTAAGACTTAACCACTTCTCTGAGTAATGTTTCATATGATGCACTTGTCTAGGATTCTTTCTGCAGAGCTTCATTTCCCATCTCCACATACTGCCACATATATTGAGATCTTAAGAAAACTTTCATTTGCTTCACCCAAATATGAGAATTCATGCCATCAAACTTCGGACCACTTCATTGCATGGTTCCTTGCATCTCCATAGACTTCTTTGAACCAGTAGGTTCGATATCAATTTGATGCAATTGAAAATTTAGCAGAGAACCTTGAGTCACGAAAGAAAAGTAGGAATATAGGGGCTTAAGCTTTAACTTTATGTTTAGGATTCAAGTGTTGTTTTAAGCATGCAATGTAATTTATAAACAACACTTGTTGAAATTGTTTTTCAATGATTGAAAAATAATCAAGCTACATTGAATGAACACCTACAATACATAAAAATTTGATAAATGTCTTAATATTAAAAAGTGGATTCCTAGGCTTGAATTTTAAGGATTACGATATGCATTGTCTGATCTTTCATCTTTTAGTGTCATCAGCCATTCTGAATTAAAATGATCTACAATGGAACATTTTCAATAGGAGGCTCGCACGGAAAGTTGACTCTTGGGTCCCAGAGACGTTAACTTTTCCGGTAAAAAAGAGATAAGACCATGTTTACCATTTTCATTTAGTTTTTATCTAGATTGAAAAAAATCAAATAACGATTCAAACATTCTAAACGAATAGATCTCCACTATCAAAACCCCAACCAACAACACACCAAAATTTCTCTCAAGTAATGAAAAGAATGGTCAGTACACACCAAATGAAAATATAGAAAGCAATTCTCATGTGTCATTACTTAATAATTTTGGGGAAGGGGAATATGTCAAAAACAAACAAAACTTTAAGGTACAAAGTAGCAGCAACATGATGATATTTGACGGAACGGATAATAATGTGAGAATGAAAGTGTCATTGAAAAGATAAGGGTTTAGGGGGTTTAGTGATAATTTGGTCTTCTAATACATTTCATGAAAATTTCCAAAAAACTTCACTTGTATATGCTAGAACAACAATATGTTTTCCCCATCCTCATTATTACAAGAGTCACCTTATAAATATTGTACTTAAATTAAATTACAGATTCATTTAAAATGCGATTTACTTATCAAAATACATTTTTAAGATATGTGTAGAACATCCACAAAATGTTTTTATACAAATATTGTATTAAAATTTAATTACAATATTAAATTAAAAATAAAAAATTTTGAATTGTAAAAGCATTGCAAATCTTAACCACCTAACGTTTTTTAAGATTTATGAATTGATCATTTTCTTTATTTTTGACATGCTTTATATCCTCTCTCTTTTTGTTACCTATGTTGAATGTTTTGACTAATATATCAGTTTCAAAAAACTTAAACTACTTAAGTTTTCAATTTGTCTAGGCAATCCATTGTCTCGGCAATCCACTATCAGACTTACAGTTTCAATTAACACAAAAATAAACTTAGTAATGTTCACAAATTGAGAACTCAACTAATAGTAGGCAAGTAAGCACACAACAGTAACCTCGCTATTAACTAAAACACTAAATAGTAGGATTAGAGATGCTCAGTTTCACAGTCGTCACTACGACAATGTTTATCACCAGATCTACGCAAGATCTGAAATCTTTCTTCAGATCTATTTAGATCTAAAGAGTTCTCGTTAGTTTCTTAGTGCGTAAGCCTAAAACTCAAAAAAATTGTCAGTATATTTCAGGAACAAGTTTAACACACAGTTTTACCTCAGTACCGAAACGTTCAAAGAGTATTATCACTCAGATCACAAACCAGGGGTTTAAGATGTGAGTCTAACAGTCACAGTAGTCGACTAGAGATTGTTCAAGTGGGTTAAGATAACCACTCAAGAAGCTCCAGAGATTCAAACGTTCAGCGTTAAGGAACACGGTATTTCAGAGAGGGTCACAAACTCAAAAAAGAGCTCGGAAAGGCAAACGAGTCGTGCGTCTTCAAGGGAGAAAACCTCAGCTTGTATTCCTAGGCTAACCGCCTTACTGTTACTCAGGCCCAGACAAAGGAAGTGAGCTGAATTACAAGACCAATAGCCAATCCCAATTACATGTCCAATGCGTTATACGAGTATCTCTATTAACACTTTCCCCCTTTATATTTTTCGATCGTGATTTGTACCTGTAAACACCCGAGATGTACTTCCCATAAGGGGTTCAATCTCACTCACACTTAAGAGGGTGATGAACTCCCCCTTTATTCGAAAAGGTATAGCAGGAGAGCGTTGAACAATCACAAAAATATGCATAGTTCCAGGTAGAGATTTCTCCCCCTCAGTCCAAATGCGTAAGCTTCTTGAATGGGAGTATGTCAGGCCTCAGGAATAAAGGCGGTTAGTTCTAAAAATTGCACATAACAGTTTTCAATGATATACACCATACACAGGAATACATACATAATACAACCTCATGTTATATATATTGCAGTCCTAGTACATGTGACAAATAAGCAGGTCCAATAAAATAAAAGAAGTTGGGTCTGGGCCCAACACATAAATGAAGGGAAAGCAGTTAAAAAGTAAAGAATCAGTTGTCGTTGAAATCTTTGATATAAAAGGGAGACAGATTGATGAAGGAGTATGATCGAAAGAAACGAGTACCAAAAAGAACGAGAGGAGTTATCATTCTGCACTCAACAAGAACACAAGGCTAAAGAAAATTTCTTTGCATGTGAAGAAACACTCTACAGGAAAAGAAATCGGTTACAATCTAGATTAGATTGTTTTGATTGCACTTCACATCTGTATCTGTATATTTTCTTCTGCCTGATTTTAGCGAATTAGACCTAGTTTGGTCTCGAGGTTTTTCCACCGAGAATCTCCGGCTTTCCTCGTAAAACTCTTGTATTGCTTACTTAACACAAATCTGAAAATTAAACGAACTAATCAAGAAGTGTATGTCCGGGAATCTATACTATAATCTTGAGTGAACTTATCATCAGAGAAGAAACCTCAACAAAGTGGTGGCCTTATGCAAGGTTTTAAACCTACGGAGAAAGAAGGAAATCAAGAAAGTGAAGACAAGAAAGAATTAGCAGTTAAGAAAGAACCAGACAATTCATCAGTACAGATAATTTTAGAAAACATATGGAAAAAATATTCAACTATGGCAAGTGATCCCGTAACAATGATAAGACTAACATCTGGAAATTATCCTTAGTGAAAAAACAGAATGGAAGACCTCTTGAACATCAGATTAATGTTTGATCCGGTAGAATTTGGTGATCAAAGGTCAATTGAATACACAGCTGAAATGTGGAGAAAGATGCACAAGCAAACCTTAGGTTTTATTCAACAATGGATAGACTCATCTCAATATCATTATGTAAGTGAAGTGATCAATGCAAAAGTTTTGTGGGAAAAACTATAAAAAATGTACGAGCCAAAAACCACACCATGCTAAGGATCTTTGCTACATAGACTTCTTGGAATAATGTATAAATAAGGTAATCCATTGGCCGACTTCATAGGAAAGTAACAAACCTTCTAGCAAAGGCAGACTTAAAGCTAGAAGAAAAATTAATAAGTCATCTACTTCTATACTCATTACCTCAATCTTGGGTACCTTTAGTAATGATGCTTCATGGTTCAACACCTAAGGGGGGCACAAATTAGAGGATATCAAGGAGCAGCTTGTCAGTGAAGAGTACAGAAGAAAAGATTATAAAACAACTTATACAACAAAAGAAACTATGGCTTATTCATATGAAAACAGAGGTAGAACAAAACAAATAAACTCTACTCCAAAGAGAGGAAGATCTAAACACAAGTCACAAGATAAAGACCACTAGAAAAGAATACAAAAAAATCAAAAGAAACAAGGGCTTGTTTTTGTTGCAAGAAGGTTGGTCAATTAAAGAAGGATTGTTATTTTCGGCTAAGGAGTAACTCAAATAATGCAAGTACAAGTAACACCCATACAGCCACAGCAGAAGAGGAAGTCTTTTTATTGTCTCCAGAAGAAGAAAGAAATGACTGCAAGGAACAAGTTGAATGGGTAGTAGATTTAGCTGCAAGTTGTCATGTCACGCCAAATAAGGATTTATTTTCAACATACATTGAGGGAATGTTGGGAAGAGTAAAAATGGGGACTGAAGCTTGTGTTGAAATTCAAGATATTGGAGATATAAATGTAACCACAAATCTAGGAACAAAGATGGTTCTGAAAGCAGTGGGACATATTCCAAAGTTAAGATGGAATCTATTGTCCATTTATGCCCTTGACCAAGAAGGATTGATTAGTACATTTGGAAATTGTCTAAAGGATAATTGGTTATAGCAAATGGAGGAAAAATGAACAATTTGTACAGAACAAATCTAAAGATATCTCCGGAAGCAATACACTCTGTCCAAGAATTTGAAAATTTGGAATTATGGCATAAAAGACTATGACATCTCTCATAAAAAGGGTTGGAAGTTTTGAAAAAGAAAGAACTGATAAAAACTAAAGGAAATCATCATGAAGAGTCTGCGAAACTTGCTTGATTGGGAAGACACAGAAAGTTAACTTCAAGACATCTATGAAAACAAAAGAAAAAATCCAGGATCGTGTTTTCACAGATGTATGTAGTGTGGATATTGAATCCCAATGGGGAAGAAATATTTCGTGTCCTTTATTGACGATGCTTCAAGAAAAAGTTAGGTCTATCCTATCAATACAAAGGATGAAGTGATTGAATATTTCAAACAATGACTTCCTATTGTTGAAAGAGAAACAGTAGAAAAACTGAAATGTCTCAAAAATGATAATGAAGGTGAATATACTTCAAAAGGATTTGAATTCTACTGTTGCAGCTTAGTAATAAGACATGAGAAAACTATATCGGGAACTCCTCAACATAATGGTACAACTGAATGATTAAACATAACTCTATTAGACAAAGTTCGATGCATGCTGAAGACCTCAAAGTAAAATATAGGTTTTTGGGTAGAAGCCCTTATTACAGCCTGTTATTTAAGAAACAAGTCACCTACATCAGCATTAAACTTTGAACTTCCAGAATGGAAATCGCTCGGAAAGAGACCAAACTATGCATATCTAAGAGTTTTTGGCTGCAAAGTGCTAGTGCATATATCGAAAGAAGGAAGGAAGAAATTGGATGATCATGCCTATGAAACTGTGTTCCTAGGATACGGAGAAAACAATTTTAGATATAAGATATGGAATCCAAAGACTAAGAAGACCTCTAGATCAAGAGATTTGACATTTTTTGAAAAAGAAACAATTGAGGAAATTTCAGATGAAGAAAACATGGAAAAGAAAAAGAAAATTACAGTGAATATACCTCTAGTCTTACCAAGAGCAGAAACAGGAAATCAAGGAGAAGAACCTACAGAATCTGAGCATGATTATCTTCCGTAATATGAGAACCAACAGCAAGAATCTGAGATGATACCTGAAACAGAAAAGCTAAATGATAATGAGGAAGGAACATAGCAGAATATGCACTTGAGAAGATCTACAAGAGAAAGGAAACCATGTTCAAAATTTTCTCAAACGGACTACACCATGATAATTGAGAATGGAGAACTAGAAAGCTTTCAAGAAGCTATCACCCATAAGAACATCAAGGAATGAAAGAAATTATCAAGGTCCCCTACTCCTCAGCTGTAGGAAGCCTAATGTATCTAAGTGGTAGTTTCAGGCAGTTTCAGTGGTAAGCAGATTTCTAAATAATCCGAGAAAAATACAATGGGAGACTGTCAAGAGGATTATGAAATACCTAAGAGGAACAAGCTCTCAAGGACTACAGTTTGGAGGAAAGAAGACTCTAAGCCTATACATTTTTTCAGATTCTGATCTAGCAGGAGATTTTGATACCAGGAGATCTACATCAGGATACATAGCAATTATGAATGGAGGGGGGGATCTCATGGCAGTCAAACTATAGAAAAGTGTGGCGCTATCGTCCATAGAAGCAGAGTACCATGCATTAACTGAAGCTGGAAAAGAGGCAGTCTGGCTAAAGATGTTCCTAAACAAACTAAATATAACTGCAGTGAAACAAACAGTCTATTGTGACAACCAAAGTGCAATAGAACTGAGCAAGAACAACACTTTTCATGCAAGGTTAAAACACATAGAAATAAGACTTCATTGGATTCGAGAAGCTGTAAATACAGGAGAGATTATGATAAGGAAAGTACATACCGAAGAAAATTCCGCAAATTTTCATTATCAAGACAGTGACCACAAACAAGCACCAGCTCTGCTCCTCAAAGGCAGGGCTTTTACACCTTCAGCTGTAAAGAAGAAAGGAATCACGTGAACTAGGGATGAAAAAAGGTGGATTTGCTATATATATTTTAGTCCTAGTCCATGTGACAAATAAGCAGGCCTAATAGAATATAAGAAATTGTGTCTGGACCCAATACAGAAATGAAGGGAAAGCAGTTAAAAAGGAAAGAATCAGTTGTAGTTGAAATCTTTGATATAAAAAACAGACAGATTGATGAAGGAGTATGATTAAGAGAAAGGAGTACAGAAAAAAAGAGAGGAGTTATCATTCTGCACTCAACAAAAACACAAAGCTGAAGAGGATTTCTTTGCGTGTGAAGAAACACTCTACAGGAAAAGAAATTGGTTACAATCTGGATTAGATTGTTTTGGTTGCACTTCACATCTGTATCTGTATTTTCTTCTGCCTGATTTTAGTGAATTAGACATGGTTTGGTCACGATGTTTTTCCACCAGGAATCTTCGGTTTTCCTCGTAAAACTCTTGTGTTGGTTACTTAGCACAAATCTGCAAATTAAAAGAATGAATCAAGAAGTGTATGTCCGGGAATCTATACTTCAATCTTGAGTGAACTTATCTTCAGAGAAGAAATCTCAACACCTTAATGGTCACGTAGATTCAAAAATGAGCACAACAGAAACATAACAAATTCAAACCAGTCCAAGCACGCAATATACACATATCAATGGTAGGCAGAAATTAATTCAACACACAACATTAGACCAAGTTAAGTACGTAATGTAGAAAAATATGCGAAATCAATCGGTTTAGTAAAGATATCGGCAATTCGTTCTTTTGAGGGAACAAAACTTACACAAAAGGTTTCATTTTCAACTAGGTCTCTTTCAAAGTGATGACTAATTTCAATATGTTTACTTCTAGAATGTATACTGGGTTTGTTGCAAAGTTAATTGCACAAATATTATCGCAAAATATGGGTACAGTCCCAATATAAATTTTAGAAATTCAAGAGCATTTTTCTAGATTACTACATACCCAAGGGGCTGAAGAAATACAAGCGGGCCGAGTTCGACAAACTAACACGGGAAAACCGCACAGTGATGGAATGCATGCACGAGTTCGTGGAACTGGGGAGGTACGCCACAAAGGTGATGGGGAGCAAAGAAGAAAAGATGCACCGATTCACCGAGGGACTGAACAAGAGGGTCAGACTAACGATGTACGGCCGCGACGCTCGAGCCTTGTAGCAACTAGGGTCCGGGTGCACGGAGAAATGAGGAGAATGGGCAAATGGGCATCGAATGCACGAACGGCCCAACAAGGATGGAGGTAAAAAGTCGCGGAGACAGTTAATGAAATGATGAGTAGTGTGTGAAGTTTCTTTTAATAGATTGTAACCGCATTACAGACTTTGAAGGTGACAAAACCTGGATTTGAGATGGGCATGAGAAGGAGGTCGTCAGTTTTTCGGTGTTAGAGTCCGGTCTTCTGAACCCTTTTATGTTTTACATTGTCAGACTTTGACTCGATTTATCTTATTTTGAATTATGCTTAAAATTAAATCGCACGAACAAGTTAATACTCTAGATTTGGCTAGGTCGGGTTTAGGGTCGTTACAATTTCCATATGAGTACTATGAACCTTGAATCCATGATAACATGTCATACCCTTATTGCCGAACCCCGTTTCTCGGGCTCATTACAATTTAATAGCCGGATCATATTTAGACTTGTGCTAATCCGAAACTCTATAGAGAAAGAAACGAGTGTCCGAAAAAGGTCTTTTAAGGTGACATATAATGCATTTTTCCTTTTCTTTTACCTTGAACGCAGTAGTTATATTGTAGCTCGTAGGACCATCCTCTATTATTTCGTGTACTTACTTGAGTGTGCTGCATGATTGTTGACTCTTGTTTAGGAGAGTATTGTTTTTTTTGAAAATAAACCTTTTAACGAGCATTACAGTTTGCATTTTCATGTTGTTGATTCCCTTTCTTATTAGATACGTTATTCAATATTAAGTACCATAGAGAATGCATCATTTGCATCTGGTAGTGATTTCATAACTAAAATGAGATTTTGTATAATATATCATATTACAATTGAGACCCATGACAAATGGCACCAAATGATTGAATCCCCACATTTTTTATGTTGATTGTCTTTTTCTTGAAGGTTATATGCCATAACTCCATTCCACAATCTTAACAAGTGATAGGTGGACAAATATCAAAAAGGCTCAATCATAGTGCACATAGACATGAGTGATAATATTGGACACTTATTCCTCTTTGTTGTAAATTGATTAAATTCATGTTTGTCTCAAAGAATGATGCCCATATATTCTATCCATATATTTTTTCCAGATTAACCCACACTTCTTGTGAAGCTGTTGCGTGAAGTTGTTGCCTGGGTGTATGCTTCGACCATATACTTACAGGGATGGAGTTGAGAAGCTATGAAAGTACCCAAAAGTCTACTTGTTGCCATAGATCAAAGTGTGGATTTTTTTCCATCGATGAATCCAAATTTCTTCTTGGAACCGAGTGTATCTATGTTGATCTTTTTCAAGTGTGATATTTTTTGCAAGTAAGGAGAATGAAACCAAAGGCATGTAAGGTTGGTATGCTCTTGTCAAAATAAGGTTGAGTTTTGTGGTTGATGTTAAAGTTAAGCATATGAGGTCCCACATCAGATGCAAAACTAAAATTATTTTAGTTTATAAGTTTTTGATATAATGAATAATTAGTTTGGTCTAACATTTTTAATGTAATTCACTTCTCTTATATACTGGACTACACATAAATAAACGGTCCATCGAATCTTTAATTTCTACAAGGTATCAGAGCTCTATGGTGGGTTTTGATTGATCTGTATTCGTTTAGAAAAAATATACTCTCGTAGAAAAATATATTAGGCTTCGGCGATAAGAATAGATTGACCTATGACTTGAACATTACAGAACATCTAAATCAAGTCTAAACGACTTGAAGGGAGCAAAATTGCAAATAAGACAAAAATTTTGGACTATTTTTTAAAACGAATAAAATAAAAGTTCAATAAAAAGTATAGCAAATAACTTGAGATAAATTAGTTAGAATGTCATGCTAATCGTACCTAGCAATCAAACCTAAATTAGTGAGGTTTAGGTTTTGATGGAGTTATTTCAACCAAAGCAATTTCAAACATCTTGTACTCTATAAAACTCCATTCTGATTTCTCAAACTCAAATAGCGATGGAATCCAAGAAATCCGGCCACCACTCCACTGAAACAACTTTTATGGAGTTTGAACAGTGAAAAAGATTCACCATTTATAACGAGAAAAGCTTCAGATTTTTTCAATCCGGCTTTTTCTCTTAAAAGTCCAAAATCCCTTCATTTTTCACTGTATATTGGAATATAGAGTGAAAGAATGAGATATAATGGAGATTATTTTCCAAATCATTTTTATAGCACTATACCCTTATAAACCTACCAATCGCGTATATTTTTTTAAAAAACCTCTTGTACAACCTCCAAAAAACTTTCACGAGTGTCTTAATTATCATTATACCTTGTGTGTATAAATATGAAAAAAATCTTCAAAAAAATCTCACACGGGGAGTCAAAACGTTTTGGAACTCTTAATACATATAATTCTTCTTCAATGTTTTTATATACACGTAAATGCATATTTTTCGAATAAATACTCTTACGCAAAGAAATTAATGTATACATATTAGACAAATAAGTAGTAATGTAATATTAACTCAACTATTTTCTCATGTCCAAATGAGTTAAATGAATTGGACTTCCCGTTAGTTATAATTGTATTTTTTAATTGAATCATCTTCGATTCCATATTAGAATTATATAGTTCAATCGAAATTACAAATTGGATAACGTGAACGAACAATATATAACGAGAAGATAATTTCTCCCTCCCATCCCATGGGTTGGTTGTTCACCTCTGTGATGGTAGCTCCATGACATATTCCTAGCTTCATTTTGAGTTCTTCAAAAAGATGTTTAAGTATAGTCTTATGTGGTGAGTAAAAAATATTTCATGTTCTTTCTCGACTTCACGTACATCAAGTTAAACTTGATGTGTGTAAACCTGTCATGAAACACTGGATTTTTAATCATAGACACGACAGATTTATTGTTATAAAAGAGTTTGGTACGCTGAAATTGTCTAAAGCCAATCTCGTTCAATAATTCCCTTAACCAGATTGTATGTCAGGCGGCAACAAAGGCATCCATGCATTCACCTTCATTCGAGGACTGAGCTACACATCCTTGCTACTTAATGTTCCGACAAAAAACTCCTAATCCCAAAGGAAAACAATAATGAGTGGTGCTTTTGTAGTCATCAACACATTTGGCAAAGTTAAAGTTTGTGAATCCAATCACTTTATAGTAGTTCCATGCTTAAAGTGTAGTCCCAAATGCCCCACTACTGAGTAAGTTTGTGTAGCCAATAACATTTTTAGTAGCATTTAAATATATGACAGAAGGTTCTTGCATGTACCATGATACGACACTTACAGAACCATAATATGAGGTTATGTAATAGCTATGTACATTAATGATCCCGTAATACTTTGATAAATTTTGCCATCAACACGTTGAATGTCATATGAGGACAATAGTTTTAAACCTCTGGTCATAGGTGTGGAATGTTCCTCAATTATGGAAAAGTAGTTTATCAAGTTTAGACAATACTTCTACTAATTTAAAATCGACTAGTTTAGTATGTGATAGTATGTCCTACAAAATATGTTGCTCTACCAAGATCATTTATCTCAAAATAATTGGACACACCTTCATGTAACTTTTTAATTCTTCATTCCCAAAATGAAAAAATCATCCACATAAATAAAGATAATGATTAAAGTTTCTCCAACAATATTGACAAAAAGAGTTGTCTCAATATTACTCATAATAAAGTTTAAACTAGTTAAGTCAGTCTTCAGTTTTGAATAACACGCCCTTTGGGATTGTTCTAAACCATATAAAGTCTTGTTTAATTGATACAATTGATTTTCATTGTGTTTGAGTATGAAGCCAACCGGTTGCTCCATAAAGATTCTTTCTTCCACCCCATTGAGGAATGCATATTTCACATCCAATTAATAAAATTTCAAGTTCAGTTGAGCCATGAGATTTACCCGACCCTTAATAGTTTCAAACGTTGCCATATGAGCAAATGTTTCATTAAAGTATATTCATTGAATCTAAGAGTACCATTGAAAACTAGTCGAGCCTTGACTTTCCTCACACTACCGTTTGGATTTAACTTGGTTCTGAAAATCCACTTAGTTCCATTAACTTCATGATTTGTAGGTCAGTCTTTTAGATTCTATGTACCGTTGTTATTTATAATCTTTAACTCTTCTACATTGCAAGTCTCCACTCATCTAGAGTAATCCTTCTTCGACTGGAGCTGGTTCTGCAGTGGCAAGTAGGCATCGTGCATAGATATCTTGTAGACTATGGTAGCTTCTTGCTGATTTTTCCTAACATTGACTATCAGAGGAGTTAAGATTGGACAGTACATTCCCACCAGGCTCATTCATGATACTGTTAGGTTCATCACCACTTGCTTTTTCATAATCAAGGTGATTGCATCTATTTTTCAAGTCAAAATTTTGCTTTCATGAATGTTAATGCTCCTATGGATGAACACATTACTTTTCACGGATTCAAAATTCTAAAGTCTTTGCTTACAGTTTCATATCCAACCAAAATACCAGCTTCAAATTTATTTTCTAGTTTTGATCTTTTTTCCGTAGGAATTAAGATATTGCAAATACTTCCAAAATTTTGAAGAAGGTTTGCTACCTGTGAGTGCCCCTACATGTGTTTGGTTTATATGATTTTGCATATAAATAGAAGTGTTTATAGCTTCAGCCCAAATTAAGTTAGGCAATATTTTCTCCATCAATATACATTTAGTCATATTTAGCGATTTTATATTCTTCCTCTCACCCACCCCAATATGCTCAGGATTATATGGTACAATGCATTGATGAACTATACATTGATTACTAAAGTAGGCATTCAATTCCGAGGAGCCATACTTAGACCCATTATCATTTCTGGGAATTTTAAGCACAATCCCTGTTGTTTTCTGTTCTCTTTTGAAATTTTGAGAAACTGGAGCAATCACTTTTGCTATTCTAGCATAATCGGCTCATATCATCAATAAAAGTCATGAAATACATGCTTCCACTTAGCGAAGGTTCAGACATTGGACCGCGTAGATTAGAATGTATTAGTTTTAGTGGTTTCGTTGATCGCCATGATATCCCTGAGGGATACGATAGCTTAACCATCTTCCATTTGCAGTAGATACTACATACTTCATCTAGAGAGATAAGCTCATGAAGGTTGTAAACCAATTTGTCTTTTCTAAGGTTAACTAGTCTTAGAACTATTTCATGCCATACTGTTGAATAATCTTCCTCAAATGTAAAGCATTTTTTCATGTTGTAGTTAAAATTGACATATAAGCACCTTTTGGGCATTTGGACTTTTATTAGAAATGATCCATTTGGCCTCAAAACTGAGCACTAGGATTCTTCAAAAATATGTCTCGAGCCTTCATCAATCAATTGACTAATGCTTAGCATTTTGTAGCCAAGGTATGGAAAAAATACATTGTCCATTGCTATATCTTCTGAGAATTGAATTGTTCCCTTGCCCGTCACTAGGACCACTGTTTTATCGCCTACTTCAACTCCTCCAATGAACTGATTTAACTTAAGCTCATAGTAAGCATTTTTCATCATCTACTAAGGCTACAACACATCAAAATTTTGCCTTAGTGACCAAGGAACGATTAACATCTACTAGTTCTACCTATTCATCTTGTTCCACATTATGTACAACTTCAGCCTTTTCTTTTTTAGGCACTTTACATATCATGGTTACATGTCCACAACTTTTACAATTTCACATAACGCACTTGGTACTAAGAAGCAAGCCCTATCTCTGTGAATGTTCTTTTACTATGAGAAAAATGGGAAGTGTGATTGTTCTAGGTCTTGTAGTGCCACCTTAGCATTTCCTCCGTTGAGTGCTTCTCTCCACCTTAGATCTCATTTCATTTAAATTGAATGTAGTTCTTCCACAAGTGGTTGGGCTTTCAAGGTATTGTTAAGCTCCATGTAGTGACTTCATTCAAAATATATTTCATCATACTTTTATGGAATGGATTCTTAATTTTTCCATCACTTAACATAATCATGGGATCCTTCTAATAAAAATAATTTAGACACAAGAACCATAATTTTATCTACAAATTCAGCAACATTTCATTGTCTTCTAACTTTAATATTTCGATTTCTTTCCTTTTGGCACTTATTCTGCTTCCATTGGTCTTGAACTTTCCTGATAAATCTCCATTTTTACATCCTTGGGAGATACACACGACACAAACCTGCTTAATACAGGTTTCTTTTGATGATGACTCAGAGGGCAAGACCTGAAGAGAAGGAAAGGAAAATCAAGCGGCAATGAAGGAAGCCTCTAGTCAACAACGTATTATTTATTTTGACTAAGTGATGAAAAAACGTAAACACGACTTTTCTTATTTTGTGCGTTAGTGAACTGGCCACTATAAAAGCCAGGTGTAAGAACCCTATGAGTTATGTACGTATGACTTTTTTTGTGAGAACTTATCAATGTACCGCCGCCACTGGTTTTCTCTGTTTCACAAGCCTTAGTTTCCTTTATCCTTCAAGCTACAAAGTCTTCATGGTATCAGAGCAAAACTGAGGTAATACTCGTACTTCCTGGAAGATGCATCATTTCTGAATCTGTTTGCAACATATATAATGACGAGCAGCAGAGCAGCCCATGCTCCCCCTCTTTTGGATGGAAGCAACTAATTTACCTGGCCAATCAAACTAACCACAATCCTTAAGTCGAAAGATTTGTGGCAAGTTATACAAAGTGAGACCACAGGAACAATATCATATCCACCAATTGAAGAAGAGAAAAAACTCCAAGATGAATATTATATACTCAAATACAAAGCAATGACAATACTTTATGATGCAGTAACATATACAATGTTTGGTAAAATTGCTAGATGTCTTACACCGAAGAAGATATGGGACCAAATTAAACAACTCTACGAAGGAGGAGACCAAATTACAAAAATCCATATTTGAAACAAGATGACTGACTTCGAGGCAAACAAAATGAGTAGAAAAGAAAACCTTCAAGACTACTATAACAGGATAGTGAAGATAGTCAATGAGATAAGAGCACTTGGGGGAGAACTTTCAGACGAGAAAATAATAAAGAATGCAACAATGAGTTTTCCAAACAAGTTTGAACCAAAATTGTGTGTCATTGAGGAGTGTGATAAATTGAAAAAGCTAATGGGACTAAAGGAAGAATGTACCACATTTATGGAATTCATCAACTCCCTCCAGTCGTTCGAAAAAAGGATTTCCATTCTACCACCTGAAATTGAATATAATGCATCCAAAAATGAAATAGCACTAACAAGTCAAGACTCTTATGAAGGTGCTGCTGCTGTGATCTCAAACAGAAACAAAATTATGCAAAATCAGTCAAAAGGCTACATCAAGAATCAATCAAACTCAAACTGGAAAGAGAACGGGAAGCAACTCGAGCCTGCCCACACTATGCTAAGACAAATCACAAACCTGAAATATGTTGGTGGAGACCTGGCGCTTGTTGCTCCCTCTGCTCAATTCTTGGCCATGTTGAAAGAGTTTGCCCTAAAAAAAAGGCAACAAATTAACAAGCAAATAACATTGAATTCTCATTTTATGGTGATATGTGTGACTTTGAAATGAGTCTACTAACATCATTTGGAAATTGTTCTTATTGGATTCTTGACAGCGGATGCTCCAAGCATATGTGTAAAGATAGATACATATTCAAGACATTTAATCCTACAATTTAGAAACATGTCAAGTCTGCTACGGGACACACTACTTATGTTGAAGGAATTGGATCGATTCTACTCAAAGGAAATCAAAGATCAATATTGATCAATGAAGTTCTATATGTTCCAAATCTGAAACAAAATCTCCTAAGTATTGGTCATTTTTTGAGATAGAATTTCAAGCTATCATTCGATGGACTCAAGTGCAAAATTCAGGAACCTATGTCAGACACACATATTATATCAGAAATGCTGGAAAAAAATTTATTCACATTGCAATCTGCTGATCAAGAAGTGGTTTTCTCATTAAAGGAGGAAACTCAAAAATGGCATAAGAGGTTTGGTCAATATGGGATCAAGAACTTGAAAATACTACAATAAAATGGTATGTCCCGAGACTTTCCTAATTTCCATATGATTCATGCTACATGTTCTATCTGTCAAAAAAGAAAACAAATTAAGCAACATTTTCCAATCATCACTCAACGCTCATTGAATAAATTAGATCTTATACACATAGACTTGTGTGGACCAATAAAAGGGCAATCTTGGAATGGCAGCAAAAACTTTATCATCTTCATAGATGATTTCAATAAATTCTGCTAGATATTCTTTATGAAATGCAAATCAAATACTTATGAAATATTTAGGAAGTTCAAGGCAATGGTCGAATGTCAAACTAGGAAAAAAATCAAAAGACTAAGATCTGACAATGGTGATGAATTTGTGTCAAACTTACTAGAGAATTTCTGTGAATCTCAGGCAATAATTCATCAATACACCACCCCTTACACACATAAAAAAAATGGTGTTAGTGAATGGAAGAACATAACTATAATTGAAATGGCTAGATGTCTTAGAATTGAAAAGTATTTACCAAAGGAAAGTTGGGCAGAGGCCTCATCAACCGCTGCCTATCTACTTAATGTCTTACCCTCAAGAGCATTGAAGGGAAAAACAACCTATGAACTGTGGCACAATCAAAAATTATCAGTGAAATATCTTAGAGTGTTTGGGAGTGTGTATCATGTACTGATTTATGATGTAAAAAAACTAAATTAGATGAAAAGAGCAAAACTGGAGTCTTCATAAGATATTGTACAAGAGTGAAAGGCTACCGAGTCATATTTCCAGAAACAATGACTATATGCATAAGTAGAGATATTGTATTTGAAGAAGATAAAGAATGGGATTGGAAAAATAATAGAATTAAACATTCTACTTGTATCTTTGCAGGTGATGAACAAGTATTGGAAAATTCAAATGGACTCCCTAGAAATCCAAACCTGATTATTTATGAAGAAGAGATACATCAGGATCCACATCATATTGTACCTAAAATTCAAAGATCACCTGATCAACATGACTTATTTTCAGAAAATGTGCCTATGGCAGAAACTACTGTTTTGACAGACTCAAATAATCATGCAGAAAATGACGCACAAGATGAATTTCAAAATTCTGAAAATGAGAGTCAATTTAATGATGCAAATGCACATGATATGGCTGATTATAATGATTTATCTTATATTAGTGACTCTCTTTCTACACCACCCAATCTTATTGAAGAAAATTCAGAATCAGAAGAGCCCATCAAGAGCAGATTGTTGAGTGAAATCTATAACCAAACTTCTCCTATATTGGACTATATTTGTGATATGTGTCTTGGTGTAATAGATCCTGAGTCCTATGCTAAAGCTTCACAACATCATAAGTGGATGGTTGTTATGAATGATGAATTAAGTTCAATAGAAATGAATGACACTTTGGAACTTATTGAAAAACCATACGGGAAAAATATTGTGGGAGTAAAATGGATTTACAAGACGAAGATGAATGTTGATGGAACGGTAAATAAGTATAAAGCAAGGTTTGTTGCAAATGGATATTCTCATATTAAAGGAATCAATTACAACGAAGTCTTTGCACCTGTTGCTAGATTCGATTCCATTAAGTTGATCCTCTCAATTGCAGCAAATCTAAGATGAAGAGTCCATCACATGGATGTCAAAACTGCGTTTCTACATGGGAACCTCGAGGAAGAACTCTATGTCTATCAACCTGAGGGATTTGAAATAAATGACAGTAAAACCAAGGTTTACAAGATAAAAAAGTCTACGGATTGAAGCAAGCTCCCAAAGCTTGGAATGAAAGGATAAATGATACTTTAAAGACACTTGACTTTAAGAAATCCATGGTTGATCATTCAGTGTTCATCAAGCACATGGAAGACACTCACATTGTTATTGTCTTGCTATATGTGGATGATTTGCTCATCACAACTAGACAAGAGCACATCATAACAGAATTCAAGGAAGCAATGGCAAAATCATATGAAATGACTGATCTCAGGAAGATGTCATATTTTCTTGGAATCGAAGTCACACAAAAACAAGATGTTGGAATCATGATTTCACATCAAAGTTATATCAATGATATTCTGGAAAAATATGGGATGAAAGATGCGAATTCAGTGCGGACTCCTGTGGAGCAAAATGTGCATATGACTCTTCAAGAAACCAACAAAGAAATGGATGAAACTCTTTACAGAGGATTGGTAGGAAGTTTATTGTATCTGTCTCACACAAGGCCATATATAAATTCATCGTAAATCTCCTCTCGAGGTACATGCATTAGTCTAACATCACTCACTGGTTACTTGCTAAAAGAGTCCAACGCTACCTGAAGGGCACCTTGAACTATGGATTATTTCTACCATGCCCTGTGAACAAGAATGACATAAAACTCATCGGATACGCAGACAATGATTATGCAAACTCACCTAATGCTAAAAGCACATTTGGGTTCATTTTCAATTTAACAGCTGCCCTTTCTCCTGGTGTACCAAGAAGAAAGAAGTCGTTGCCCAATCGACAACGAAAGCAGAGTATATCGCTGCGGCATATGCCTCCAATCATATTGCATGGTTAAAACAAGTCCTCAATGATATTGGTTTTTCACAGGTTCTGCCTACAAAGATTTTCTTAGACAATCAAGCAGCAATTACAATAGGAAAAGACACTACTCATTTCGGAAATGCAAAGCACATAAAGGTAAAATACCATGCCCTCAGGGAAGCTGTGAAGACCGGCGAGATTAAACTGGAGCACGTTCGTTCTGAAGACCAGCTTGCTGATATTTTCACAAGAGTTTGGGGAAAATATTGTTCGAAAAATTGAAGAGAGAAATCAGAGTTCTAGCTATGAACTCCAATTTTACCCTATGTCGTCGGGGGGACTGTTGATGACGACTCAGATGCCAAGACCTGAAGAGAAGAAAATGAAAATCAAGCGGCAGTGAAGTAAGCCTCTAGTCAACAACGTATTATTTATTTTGACTAAGTTATGAAAAAACGTAAACACGACTTTTCTTATTTTGTGCGTTAGTGAACNATCTTGATATCTTTGACAGATCTCCATGGAATTCTCTCAGCAATCTTGTCGAAAAAACATGGAGAATTAGGTTTTGATGCAGTTATTTCAGCCAAAGCAATTTCAAACATCTTGTTCTCTGTAAAACTCCATCCTGATTTCTCATACTCAAAGAGCGATGGATCCAAGAAATCCGACCCCCACTCCATTGAAGCAACTTTTATGGAGTTTGAACAATGAAAAAGATTCACCATTTATAACGAGAAAAGCATCAGATTTCTTCAATCCTACTTTTTCTATTAAAAGTCCTAAATACCTTCATTTTTTAACGGTATGTTGGAATATATAGTGAAAAAATGGTATATAATGGAGGAGATTATTTGTCCAAATCATTTTTTATAGCACTATACCCTTATAAACCGAACCAATCGTGCATATTTTTTTAAAAAAATCTCTTGCTCGACATCTAAAATCATTTGACGAGTGGTTTTAGTGTCACTATATCGTATGTGTATAAATACGAAAAAAATATTTCTTTAAAAAAATCTCATACGAGAAGTCAAAACGTTTTTGTACTCATAAATCATAGAATTCTTAATACACAAAAATATATATTTTAAAAATACTCTTACTCGAATAAATTAATATATACATATTAAATAAATAAGTAGTAATGTGAAACAAATTCAACTATCTCCTCATGTCTAATTAAATGAGTTAAATAAATCAGACTTTCCGTTAATTATAATATAATTTTTAATTGAATCAGTTTTGATATCATATTAAAATTATAGAATATGGTTAAAAAACAAAATGATAGCGTGAACAAGAAATATATAACGATAACATATTACGTATTAAAAGACTTGGTCAAAATATTTTATGATACCCCTCACACTTATAAAAATAATCAATCTTATATTCATAAGCGGTATGTACAAAACATGTTAGTAATCTTAACTATTAGCTCGTTACTATCATTGGTTATATTGATTTATCAAATTCCTATCCCATTGATTTGGATATCACATTATAAGAGTTCAACTATGGATACCCACATTATGCAATTTCATATTAACCTTGAAATGTGCTTTTTTTGCTAAACTTATGCATTTATATTTAATATGAAGATTATATAAAATTAAAGACTACAACAAATCATTTATTATAATATACATTCACCTATAAAGTCATATATTTATTTTTCAATTATATTACGGGATACTTTTACACTGGATGTAAATTGTAAAGACTAATAGAATAAATAAACAAAAAGTCTTGACTTGTGATGTAGGAAAGTTAATGATAAAGCAAGAATAATTATGACATTTATAACAAGTCAAATCTCATTAGGAAAAGCGTGTCCCACCAGGACAATTAATGGTGTCAAAGAGATTCATTCTTCTTTGTCCGACCATTGACTTTACTTAATTTCTTTAATGTAGGAATAGATAATAAAGAACAATCGTTATTTATTGCTCGTGTTTTATGTACATTATTGCTGTGTCTATTTGAGGGACTTGTTTGAATGGTATTAAAGAAATATGAAATCAAGATATATAAAGAAAGAGGTTATGAACAATACCGAAGAACAATGAACTAGACATTGACACATGAATGGGTTCGATTTCGGGTGAACTTGTTTGTTCACCTGTATTTAGTAGACATGATTATTTTGTAATGCAACATTGCTGAAATTTTGCACAAAATCACTTTTTGAGCATGGTTTATGAAAATATTTTCGATCTTTTTACTAATATGAATATTGACATTTTTTAAGCTTTTTATTTTAAAAAAATTATTATAATTCCAATACACCAAATTTTGAATACAAATTTTAAACATTTTTTTACTAGTTCTAATACCATTTGTAACGCCCTGAAATACATCTTATAACTTACAATAATAGTTTCATTTTTAACTTGGGACAGTACTAATATTCTCATGTGTGAGAATTTACAAGACATCGTACTTTTGCCATACCACATTACGTGACTAGTACAGTTCCTATCATCAACTCAATTCCTGCTCCAAATCTTATGGTATCTGACTTTGAATTCACTCCAGGCAGTTGCCGACACCAACTCCTCGATCTAACTATTCCTCCGGTGTTGCCTACAAGACTATAAGGTAGTCATAATATGATAATAGAAATTTACCCCTATCCATGAACTGTCTGACTTCTCTCCCACTATTTCCCGTTCTTTCCCTAAACCTCTTCGCCCTTCCCTTCTATCCTGGTGTTGGTCTCAGAGTTCAGTCATATCCTTCATCATATCTTTTCCTTGATTCCTTTTCTTCTATCGTTCACTCTTAGTCACTCTACTTGTTCTCTATTCCTCTCGTTATTGATATTATCCGTGGGTATTTACGTCATTATGATACCCCCGGACTCGTCTGACATAACTGAGTGATATTTTCGGTCTTCTATTATAATTTTGATATAAAGCAGTTTTGAGGATATTCTTGTAATCTGAGTATCACGGGCCTGCATATAGAAAATATAATGATATTACGGGAAATTTTTTATGGGTCCGGTGTAAAACTCACAACATACTACATACATAATTGAAATGAAGTGTGAATAGATAAAAGAATGAAGGATGAAAATGCAACACAATAAAGGAAGAAATGTATTACTAAGGCAAAATGTCATTTTTTAATTCGGATAAATGTCATTGGTTGACATGAGATAAATTCAAAAAAAATATCATTTAAATGTCATGCTTAAGGGATAAGGTAAAACTTCAAAGGGTTTCAGCAAGAAAAATTCGTGCAAAGAAAAATGAAGAGAATGAATGAAAGAACACCATGAAAAGTGAATAAAGGTAGAGTTAGTTGTGGAATTTTTTATCTAAGGTTTTAGGAGTAGCTTCTCATGATAAGGGTGGTTGTTTTTCATCAGGTTGAGGTTATATTTCATGGTAAAGTAAAGGAATTTATCTTAAAACAAAGAAAGCATGAGGTAAGTGAAAGGGATGAATGCATTAAAAAAGTTTTTCTTAAGTTCATGTTTCGTTACTGTCTTGTTTAATTTGCTGATTTTTATATACTTGCTTGTTATTGATATGCCATACATTTTTAGTTTCCTTATGAAGTCTAATTTCATGAAAAAATGGTTTTTAAGAAAGAAGTAGTTCGTATCCTAAACCATAAACCCTAAACCATAAACCCTAAACCCCGGGCCCAAACTATTACAAGGTCGAGCCCAACTTGACTATCTTGTTCTACACGCTTATTGGGCCCAACAATTACGGGCCCAAACTATTACAAGCCTATTCATTCACGGGGATATTAGTTTGCCCGTGTTCACTATTCAACGCCGCAGTTCACTGTTCATCACCTGAGTTACTATTCATATTGGGATCGGGCTGGTAACTGTTCGGGCCCGAAATGCTTGGGCCCAATAAGAGTGTCGAGCAAGCCACTCAATCTGGGCTCGGGCTTGTAATAGTTTGGGCCCGTAATTGTTGGGCCCAATAAGCGTGTAGAACAAGATTCTGGACTATCCTCACAAAACATAGTAAAATGGTTTTTAAGAAAGAAGTAGTTCGTATTTTCATATTTTACTATGTTTTGTGAGGATAGTCCAGAACTGTAAAGTCTATAAAAACAGTTTATGCTCCTATGTTTTTATGATTTTTCGAGGACTATAGAGTGCTCAGATGGAAACGATTACTTTTATCAGTTTTTAGCCATGTGAATTGGCTTTTCAAAGAAAGTAGTTTCATGAATGTTGAAGATCATTTGAGCATTCAAATAGTTTCTGGTATTTGACCTCGACAGACTGCTAAAGGTTTTTCAGCAAACAGTTTTTAAGATTATGTGATGTTATGTGTTTTTATGTGAAAATTCGAGGGAGTGTGGATGCACAAACCTGACAACATGTCTTTGACATAGTTTTAGTCAAGTTATAGGCTAGCTTGGAAGAAAATAAAGTTAAGGAAGTGGCCATAAATGGAAAAGGTTATTAAAAAGTGTAAGAATTGTCCAAATTTCGAAAGTGTTAGTGGTTTGGTTGCGTTTACTGTCCACTTCTGAAATTAGGTATCTTATGCAAAGATTCCTTAACCCTAGGTGATGCGTAAACCATAGGTTAAGGGCAGAAACTAGTTCATTGATACTAGTAAAGAAAGATTAAGAAAATAGCAGTATGGAAAGTACACACGTGTTTATTTATCTCTATGATTTAGATGTATTGATGCATGATGTGCTTATTATAAATGATATATGTGCTGGTTTTAAATGCCTCTCTAGACCACTTAATTGAACCATTTCATACATGGGATTCTAGTGACGAGTAGGGAAGGTTGGCAAGACGAGATAAAGAGGTCGAGTGTCATATCTACTATTGTACGTTGGTGTAGACTTTGTGTTTTTGTAAAAATATAACATTGCGTTTTGTTTTGTTGTATGTTTAAATATGATGTTGAATGGTTTATATGGAATAAATAGTATTACATAGATCATATTATCAAGTGAAAGAATTATGTCATATATGATGAAAGTTAAGGGTATTGTGTTCATTACCTTGAGTATTGGACACGGCATGTCTTGTCTTCAAATAGGGGCATGACATCCGGTTTAGAATGATGGCAGAAGTATTTTCGTAATTTGGTACCCGGGGGGCTCGTCGGTGATTTTTGTGATATTCTGGGCCACCTTCTAAGTATCTGGAGATCAAGAATTGATCAACGGTATGTATTGATATTCTTTCATCATTACGCATGATCAACTTTCGACCGAGATGCACTTTAGAAAACTCGAGACATTACGATACATATCCTGGTGAAATTGGGCGTTTCTGAGCAACTCGGGCCAAGCTGGACAAATTGACTAAGTCTAGAATTTTAGACCCTAAGTTGACCTATTCAGCCTAGTTTCTCTATAAATACAGGATCTTTTGCCCATAAAGGGGTTCGAACCCTTGGCACACATCTCAATGCTAGGATTTCACTGAACATGCCCTGGGACTCGCGTGAACTTGTCTTGTCGCGAGTTTTCGTCTCCTGGAGACGTGAGTTTTTCATTATGTTTCTTGGGTTGTGGAGTTTCGTATCATATTTCGCAAAGGTTGAGTCGCGAGTTTTTTAACACTGTCGCGTTTTTGTACATGGCTAGTCGTGACTACTTTGTTGGTTGCGTGGACTTGGCTAGCAACTCGCGTGGTTTTGTCGAGTCGAAGTAGACAGACTGAAATCAATCGTTTCTCGAACTGTATTCATTCGGGTTCATAGTATCCCTTGAGTGTACTTGTATTCGTTGATTTATTGTAGTGAAAACCAAGGTAGAGTTCTCCTCTCCCGAGGACGTAAACCCACACATTGTAGAGTCAACCTCGTATATCGCTCGTGTCCCCGCATTAATTGAATTTAAGAATATAAATAAAATTGACTGATCAACAATAAGAACCATAAATAAGAACCCGATCTGTGAGAAACTTGTGTTTGGGATATATTTGACCAGGTATTAAGTATTTAGTCAAGACGATTGATGAAGTTGAGATTTTTATGAAGATGTAAAAATCAATTAAAGATTTAGTTAGAGAATATCGTTGAAATTTATTGGAGATCTTTCATATATCAATTAGAGAATATCGTCTACAAGTATTAAGAATTTTTTGGATTCGAACAATAGATTTATTTTCTTATAGATGGTTATAATATGTACAATCCAAAAGATATAGTCATTGCTTCAAGTTTGCAGCAACTTGGATTTTGTTAGCCATAGGATCCCAAAAAATGCACCGAAGAAGAGAAAAAACAATAAGGTTAGAATTATTTACAAGTTTTGTGATACACATGAGGTTGTTGGGAATGTATAGGACGTCTTTGATGGTGAAATTCATATTCAGTGAAATCGTTCCTTTCAAATGAACAATTCTTGATGTTCCATTTGGGAAGATGACAAAAATATTTCATGAAGTAGGACAAAATTTTAGAATAGAGAGGGATCAATGGTTTTGGAATTCTTATGACCATTGTATTTTGAACACTTTTGAAACAATTGACACAACTCTAAGTACTATCATACTAATTCTTTTATCTCCCTTCGCTCTTCTCTTTCCGTGATCATATCAGAAGGTAATTTATTCATTTCATTTCATCATTTCTCGCTACCACATGAGATCATCGTTTGCTTAAACTTCACTTTCTATTAATCTCATTTGATACCTCATCGTTACTAGTTTACACCTGTGAAATTTTTATCATTCATAATTTCCATTTTATATAAAATCATTTACATCTTTCTATTCAAATATATTTTACCCTAATGACGTTCATTCATTATGAAACCAATCATTTCTTTCTCATCAATTACCCCTTACAAATTAGCCTTTCATTCATCATATAACCATTCATTCCTCTACTTTCGATTACAATTTTCAATAAAGTTGTTCATTCTTTTCATTTCATTTGTTATTGTGGTTGGATTTGTCATGTCATGTAGCATGTCTCATCAAAACCAGTCGTCTCGACTAGAGAATATGCTCCACTTCTTCGGGTAGGGGCCCAATCACTACCATGTTCCCATCCAGTTCTGTTCCACCATGTGGTTTGGACATTCCATTCTTCGGACTTGCTTCCGTATATAGTAGTCATGCCCTACGTTTGGGTGATCATGTGCTTGTCACGATGGCGTGTTAGGTGTTTTCACATCACCATGATTCTTAACTATTTCATTCACATTCTTTAAATTTCATGCAAATGTATTAAACTTCTTTTCCCTAACGTGAAGTCATGAACCTTCATTTAACACTATGTGTTCACTCCACTTCCATTATCACTCAAATTTACTCTAATTCTAAGTAATTAAATCAGCATAGTTAACACATTGGGAAACACATATTCCTTTATATTTCAATTTGTTCTTATCATTTCAATCTCTCCTCTAACCTTTCAACCTATCCCCTATATTTCCTCTTGAATCAATTATACTTTTCTTCTTTACCATGCCACATAGCTCTTGATCCCGGTCTTTTTGTCGTGTCATTTACCATGACTCCTAAACATTTCCTTTTACTCATTACCGTAACCTAGCCCTTTTCAATTTCTTATTCTTATATTCATTACCATGTGACTTAACCTCTAATATGCAGTTAATTGGTTCATGTACAATGTACCCTGATTTTTAAACATTTCAGTTCACTCTAACCTCGTGACATACCCATTTTTCACTTTATTGTTTTTATCATCATTAGCATACCACTTATCCCCTATTTCGTATTGTTTTGGTTTATATGTCACCTTAACATGATTCTTAAATGTCGCATTTCACTCCATTCCCTTAATTTAACTATGCTCTTCCTATACTTGAACATTATGCCATTAGATCATGTTTACTCCGATTACATAGTTATTTCCAATGGTTCGTGTCTTTGTTGTCTTCCGTAGATCCTTGTTATTCTCTCTCCTTCATGTCCTCGTGTTGATTCGCGAAGAATTACCCCTTCTTACAATTTTTTGCGATGAATTTCCCTTATGCACCACACTTATGTGACCAATTTGCACCTTGCTTCATTTTCACGACGAATTGTAAATTAGGCACCACACTTATGTGACCAATTTGCACCTTGCTCCATTTTCATGACGAATTTTACTTTGGGCGTGACCAATTCACACTTCGCTCTATTTTCGCAATGAATTATGATGTAGGGTAAGATTTGCGACAAATTTCAATATTTTCGTGAGGACTTTCATGATGCATGATCATACCGCTGATCATACATCCTCGATGCTACACTCGGTTCAAGTCACATAGATGCCATAAGATGAGCAGGTTATTGATCATGGCATTATCCTTGCCGCGCCCGTGCAAGTCATGCGGATGCCATCACATAATTCGTAGTAAATTTTGTTCGTTTAGGCTATTTCCAGTCTTTTTCGTGTCCAAGTGTCAAATAACTTTCCTTAGCCCACCTCTATGTAAGACTCCTCATGGGTGGTAAGGCACCTTAGGCGAATCTCATCATCGGCTATAGATGTGGAACAATAAGAGATTATGTATGATGATTTTCCAACACTTGTACGAGGTATTTTCCCTAGCAAAGTCGCAATGATCCCAATGAAATTATAAAGTTAAGCGTGCACACTTGGGTAGAACATGAATAGGTGACCAACTGGGAAGTTTATAGCTAGAGATTAAGTAAAGTCGTAAGGACTAGATGGGAGTCATTAAAGCTATTCTAGTTTAAAGCGGACAATATCTTGCAAGTGAGAGGTGGATCGTTACATTTTGTATCAAAGCAAAACTCGGGTTATAGTCAGTGTGTGGGGCAAACCCCAACGAGAACGCTGATTCCAATAAGGTTGGGTGAATGTAAGACCCATTGGGGGTGGTAAACACCTTAGGCGAATCCCACCATCGGCTATAGTTACGGAATGATTATATGTTAAGTATAGTGATTCGTCTCCCTTGTATTCTATCCATATCTTTTTTTCCAGATTAACCCACACTTCTCGTGAAGAGGTTGCGTGAAGTTGTTGCATGTGTGTATGATTCGACCATATATTTATAGGGATGGATTTAAGAAGCCATGAAATTACCATGAAGTCTACTTGCTGCCATAGATCAAAGTATGAATTGTTTCTGTCGATGAATCCAAGTTTCTTCTTGGAACCGAGTGTATCTATGTTGATCTTTTTCATGTGTGATATTTTCTGCTGGTAAGGGGAATGATACCAGAGGCATGTAAGGTTTAGTTTTGTCAAAATAATTAATGAAAAATTATTGGTTGAGTTTTGTGGTTGAGTTTTGCGGTATGCTCTAGTCAAAATAATGGTTGAGTTTTGTGGTTGATGTTAACCTTAAGCATATGAGGTTCCACATTGGATACAAAACTAAAATTATTTTTGTTTATAAGTGTGTGGTATAATGAAAAATTAGTTTGGTCTAACAATTTTAATGTAATTTACTTTTCTTATAAATTGAATTATACATAAACTAACGGCCCATTGAATCTTTAATTCCTACAAGGTATCGGAGCTCCATTGTGGGTTTCAGATTGATTCGTACTAGTTTAGACAAAATATACTCTCGTAGAAAAGTACATTAGACTTATCAATAAAAATATATTGATATATAACTCGAACACTATAGAACATCTGAAGCAATTCTAAACGAGTTGAATGTCATTTCAACTTGAGGTATAGTGTTAAGGTTAATTCTCTGATGCCCCACATTAGATAAGAAACTAGAATTATTCTAGTTTATCATGAGCGTGACATGATCAGTAATTTCTCTTATAAACTATAATATAAAGATTCATCCAATCCATTAAATCATAAATTAATACAATTGGTGGCTCCATTTGGATTTATCCTCTTGACTTTTTCATCATTCCTTACCATTTTACGGATGGCATTCTTGGGACTGTTGCTCCTTACCGTTAATGAATTTGAATAAGTTTAAGAAGGATAATAAATATTGTCTAGTTCCTTGTATTTCATAGCAAGTATTAATTTTTAGGTACAAATCAAACTTATTAATGGAAATACAATAAAGATGTATATTTGTTGCTTTATCATAGCCACGAATGATGGATCATTAAATGTCAAATTTCTCTCAATTAATCTTAGTTGTTTAAATCAAGGGATAGTCTATAAATTACATGGTCGTTTGAATTTTAATGTCCCTGGTATTTGTTCGATTTTTGGAGTTCTTTTAACTAGATTATGCGCTGTTTTTAGTATTGATTATGGGATATTTAAGAAGCATTAAATCTCGGGCCATGTTACTTAATCATTTGTAATTAAGTGTGTGTTCTGCATAAATTATATAATGTATAATCAGAATTTATAATTAGAATACAGAATCAAAATGTATAATTAGAATCTGCGTAGTGTTCTGTGTAAACATATAATGAGTTATAAAATGTAAAAGCGTTCTGCAAAAATATTGTAATTGAAATGTAGAATTTTAATTGAGTTACATTGTACAAAATAATTATCTCTTTTTCTTATAATTTGAAATTATAATTCTATATTAAAATAATATTTTTAATTACAAAATAAATTAATAATAATTTTTTATTTAAAAATCATATAATAAAAAGAAAACAAAAATATTGAATAAGATATTGTCGAATAAGAAACTCAACAAGTGATAATATAAATANCACAAGAATAAATATTGAATTGATATAATTATAAAACACTCATTTGTTATACTATAAATAATAAGTTGTAACCCTTAAAATTAGGTAAAGTTTAAATAAAGTTACTAATAATTGTATGCTCAATTACAATGAATACTTACACTTTTTGAGTCATTAATAATTTAGTTAAATAATATCTTTATACATCAATTTATAATAAATTAATTACTTATTAATTAATAAATTCTAAATATATTAAATAATTTAATAAAAAATAATCTATAAAATACTGATCAGTACGAATTTGAGCTGGTCAGTCAAATCTAACTCTTTTGATTTAGTAAGATATAGAAAGTTTATACAATTTTTTTATTCTTATTTTTCGAATAATAAATAATATAAATTGAGAATGTGTTAAAAATTAAGTGTGTGTTCTGCACAAATTATATAATGTATAATCAGAATTTATAATTAGAATGTAGAATCAAAATATATAATTAGAATCTGCGTAGTGTTCTGTGTAAACATATAATGAGTTATAAAATGTAAAAGCGTTCTGCAAAAATATTGTAATTGAAATGTAGAATTTTAATTGAGTTACGTTGTACAAAATAATTATCTCTCTTTCTTATAAATTTGAAATTATAATTCTATATTAAAATAATATTTTTAATTACAAAATAAATTAATAATATTTTTTTAAAAAAATCATATAATAAAAAGAAAACAAAAATATTGAATAAGATATTGTCGAATAAGAAACTCAACAAGTGATAATATAAATACCAAATTTTAGGAAAAAAAGAATTCATTATGATACAAATGATGAAAATTTGATTCGGAAAAAAATGTATATATATGAAAAATATAGTTAACAATGTAAGACGGTGCATCAAAATTTGTAAATTGCATAAAAGTCTCGAAGTTGATATAATGTGTGATTTTGGCTTCTATGTTTCAAAATTGCGTTGTTGATCCCCAAACTTCCAAAAACGTTTATATTGAATCATAATACTCGTTAATTTTTTAAACGTCTCAATAATTTATATTGATCAATTAACCTTGAAAAAAAATGAAATGCCAATGTTTCTAAACTTTGAAAATTTTAAAAATAATGCATAAATTATCAAAACCACTTATACGAAAAACCACTACTATTTACTCGAGAGTCATTTTTAAACGGTTTTGAAATTTTAAGGGGTTCTCATGCAAATTACAAACTTTGGGGACATCGCTTTTACATTATCTTAAATATTGGAGTTCAATGTCGTAATTTTCTCGTAAAAAATAATGAGTAGAATGCATAATGCATTTTCAGAATCAAGTCTGAACTTGATTATGCATTATAGTTAAAAAACCAGAATGCATTATGATTATAATTCATAATAACTCTTTTGATTTAGTAAGATATAGAAAGTTTGTAGAATTTTTTTATTCTTATTTTTCGAATAATAAATAATATAAATTGAGAATGTGTTAAAAATTAAGTATTTTCTTGCATTACCTGTTTTTAAAATATTGTATTTTAGTATTCAGACATAATAGATAACCACAATAGAATTTAAAATGGATACTATTCTGTTTCAAAAAACAGATTATGCATTCTATAATGCATAATCTGTTTTTATAATTTATGCAGAACACAGCCTAAGTATTTTCTTGCATTACCTGTTTTTAAAATATTGTATTTTAGTATTCAGACATAATAGATAACCATCCAATTTGTTTATAACCAGGACTTGTAATGACAATCTCAAGTCATTCCTTCCCTTTCTTAACGACAACACTCAAAGACAATATTCCCCTTTCTTCTACCTTTATTTTATACTTTTCAATTTAGAGAACATATAAATAACTCCTTACCCCATCTACTGTTCAGGTTGCCGGAAAATGTGGTCGGAAAATCAATTCCCTGCCCATTCTTCGGCGGCGAAGACACAAACACACCATTCACCAAAATACTACGCCCATCACGTCAAAGAAAGCCTCACAACTAGAGCCTATAAACTCATATGCTCAATCATAATAGCCTTTTTATTCCTCATAGCTCTCATTTTGTTCATTCTCTGGCTCAATCTCCGTCCCCACCGCCCACGCTTCTACGTCCATCAGTTCATGATTTCGGCGCTCGGACAACCCGTCGCGACGGAGGTCCCCATAATAGTATATAACATCACATGCCGGAACTCAAACCAGCACATGCGCATTTACTATGATTCACTTCATATGATTGTGTACTATAACGACCAAAGTTTAGGAGGCTCCCAAGTTATGTTTCCTTTCTTTCAACAGCCGACAACGACGACTGTCATCTCCGGTGAATTGGGAGGCGCCGCCGTGGCTCTGAAGGGTGAGATATGGCAGAAATTGCTGGCAGACCGTGACATGGGAAGAGTTGTTTTCCGCGTTGAAATTAGATCAGGGATCAAGTTTCGGATCTCTCGATGGGGAAGTAGGCGGCATGTCGTGCATGTGAATTGCGCAGTCGGAGTTGGGCCCGGCGGTTCAATATTGCCGGAGTATAGGGATCGAAGATGCTTGTTGTATTTTAGATGATATTTAAAGCTTTTGTATATGCTTATTTCTCATTATCATAGTAAAAAGAATTATAACTCTTGTAATTATTGAGTCTGATCGAAATAATGACGGTAGTGTACACGAATATGACGTATAAGGGGAGCAGAGTACACCGTAAAAGACTTGAACAAGTTAATAACTATGATACTCATTCTATCTTATAAATCATTCCAAATTTTATTTCAATTCCAATGTGGGATATTTTAACATTCCAACACATTCCCTAAAGTCCAAATACCTAAAAAATTTGGACATATGAATTGAAATGAACTGAACTTTCCCAGTATTGATAATCAGGACTTTGAACAGAACCAGCTTTGATACATTATTGGAATTATATAGTCTGGCAGAAATAAGGACAGAAGTGTGCACATATATGATGTATAAGGGAAGGAGATCACACGGTAAAAGTCTTGAACAAGTTAGTTACTATGATACCCTTCATTCTTATAAATCATTCCAAATTTTATCTCAATTTCAATGTGAGACATTTAATATTCCAACAATTACAAGATAAACTGAAATAATTTAGCCAATTACAAATGTGTGATGTACCAGTTAAAAACGATGTGGTAATTTATGTCATTAGTGGTAATTTTGCGATAAACATCCCTTTTGAACCTAGTTTGAGAAAATATCATTTCTAGTTAAGACCAATGAATCCACTCGCTTTCGGCAATGAACCCAATGAGAAAATAAAATCGATATTGGGTTTCCGGATCGAAACTAGAGTTTTTTTGGGTCTGACAAAAAAAAATTTGTACAAGCGATATACCGGCCGTACTGATCATGTCGGTCAAGACCAAAACGGAATTCTGGAACGCTATGAAAATATTGATACGTTTTTTAAAAAAGATTTCATCATCATATTGATAATACGGTCTAGATCGAAACGGAATTTCGGAATAATATGAAAATATTGCTAAAAAGCAAGCTTAAATAAAATATTATGTTAATTTAGCTAGCTTTTTGGCAAACATAATAAAATTAAAATAATAAATTTTTTTATATATTTCCCTTTGCTCACCTTATACAAAAACGATTAAATATATTTTCTCAAACCATGTTAAAAAGAGACTATTTTTCTAATATTCATGATTTCATCAATCCTTTACGCCATTTCTATAATTTTTCATATCAGCATAGGAGTGTTTTTGGCTCAAATAGCCAACACATAGAAAGCTTGAAAACAAATATAAACAAGCTCATTTTGCTACATCAATTTAGGCTGCTTCTGCAAACCCGACACTCAACTCGCCGAAATCAAATACGGTATGATACCGGCCCATGAAAATGTCTCCTAGGATCCTGCACTTCGTATTGGATTCAAGATTAAGCATCGAATATCGAAAGGGTTCAAAGACATTGAGAAGCTTTACCATAGAGGTCCACGAGGAGGAGGAACATCAATGCCGATGAAACCGCTTATGCATTGCGCTTCTTTACCTTCACCGATTTTGAGTATATACTACACGAAACATACATTCGAAAAAGGATCATATCTTAGCAATAACTTGAATAGAAAGTTGAGTATACAGACCTCTTCCGGGGAGAGCTCGAAAGCCTTATCACCAATAGTGAATGCAATANTTATAGTTAAAAAACCAGAATGCATTATGATTATAATTCATAATTAGAATTTAAAATGAATACTGTTCTTTCAAAAAAAAGATTATGCATTCTATAATGCATAATCTGTTTTCATAATTTGTGCAGAACACAGCCTAAGTCTTTTACCGATCTATGATCCAATTGATGAAGTTTTTTGCTCGTTACATATAATATTTTAAAAATTGTAATTTGGGGAAAATCCAAAGTATCAGTTGCCATATTGTTTTGTTTTTCCCCTGATTTTCATCTTTTAGTAGGGATTACCAAAAAACATACTAGAAATCATACTCGATTACACACGTATGAGTCTATTTAAATGAGTCTTGCTCGGATTTTTTTTAAACTGAAACTCAATTAATTTTTGAATATTTTTATAGATATAATAATATTCAATAAATAATTAAATTAAATCTACTTTTTATATTTATAATTTTAGTGAGATTAACCGCTGTTATTCGGTGGCTTAATGAGAAAAACAAGAAGTTACACATGGAAACCTAAGAACCGGAAGGAAAACCAACGGGACACTAGACCTAGGAATAACTCACTCAGAGTGCAGAGGTAACATGCAGGGGAGGAACTTGTCCTTTGTTCCATCTTCTGCCTCCTTTTATAGGGGTGAAGATACAATTTTAAAACTACAAAATCTAATCAGATTCTTATTTCATCTTATCAGCCGCCCTCAAGCTGAGTTATACAACTTTTACGTGACTAAAAGTCGTGCGGCGCCGTTTGGAATCAGTGGCGCCACTATTATTGACATTAATAACCAACCACTACCGATCGGGTCCCTATCAACCGATCGGACGCTTGTATACTGATTGCTATGGTCCCTTTTTAGGGGGTACCAACAGTCGTCCGGTTCGTCAAGATACGAACTCAGTTTTAATTTGTTTATGGTGGGGAGACAATTAGAATAAGTAAATGAAGAAATCGGCAAAGCAATTTAGAGTGGAAAACCCCGAGAAATAGGAAAAAAACCACTTGACTAAAAGCAGGAAAAGCTCTTAGTCGATTTACTAATCAAGAAGTTCATAATACAAAAATACAGTAGAGGTTTATGAAGATGACGAGGTATAAAAAGCTATAAGAACTACGGCAGAGTAACGACCTGTTCTTATGTGTCAAAAAGGTCCTGCTAATTCCGTCGTCAAGTTCTGTATTTATAGAGATGAAGGCATGTGTAATCCACGCCCTGTAACTGCCTCTGACAATTTTGTTGAAGGTTGTTGTCACGCGAGGTAAAACGTGGCCGGGACCGAAGCGTGGCCTGCGTGATCTGGCCCGAGGCATGGTAAATGTGTGGAGGCCCGAAGCGTGGAACGCGTGGGCTGTAACCATTTGGACCGAACCATGGGGCCACCTGTCAAACGCCGTTCTATTTTGACAAGTCTATCTTTGGTTTTATCGCGGATCATCGGGCGAGTTTATCTCAAATGTACTAAGCTTGAGATTTTGAGCCACGCAAGTTCGCTTTTGTTACATGGGTCGGCCTAATCGTTATTGGGTCTTACCCATTGCAGGGTACCCGGTCTTAGGATTCTCATCACTAGCCCCTCGGGCTTGGTTGCCATCGCAGAGGTGACGCAAGGCCGACCACGCAACGTTATATACGTTCGGGAGAATATAGGACCGAGTCTGCTCGTAATGAGCGTCCAGGGGACCGATCCTTCACTTGGTTAATTTAAGATGTGGGTTTGAATTCAAAATACTATAACGTTCATTTTTGTATCACTTTTAAATATTNGTGCATCAAAATTTGTAAATTGCATAAAAGTCTCGAAGTTGATATAATGTGTGATTTTGGCTTCCATGTTTCAAAATTGCGTTGTTGATCCCCGAACTTCCAAAAACGTTTATATTGAATCATAATACTCGTTAATTTTTTAAACGTCTAAATAGTTTATATTGATCAATTAACATTGAAAAAAATGAAATGACAACGTTTCTAAACTTTGAAAATTTTAAAAATAATGCATAAATTATCAAAACCACTTATACGAAAAACCACTACTATTTACTCGAGAGTTATTTTTAAACGGTTTTGAAACTTCAAGGGATTCTCATGCAAATTACAAACTTTGGGGACATCGCTTTTACATTATCTAAAACATTGAGGGACAATCTCGTAATTTCCTCGTAAAAATAATGAGTAGAATGCATAATGCATTTTCAGAATTAAGTCTGAACTTGATTATGCATTATAGTTAAAAAACCAGAATGCATTATGATTATAATTCATAATTAGAATTTAAAATGGATATTGTTCTGTTTCAAAAAACAGATTATGCATTCTATAATGCATAATATGTTTTCATAATTTGTGCAAAACACAACCTAAGTCTTTTACCGATCTATGATCTATAAACAATGGTTCTGTTTGGACCGAACCATGGGGCCACCTGTCAAACGCCGTTCTATTTTGACAAGTCTATCTTTGGTCTTATCGCGGATCATCGGGCGAGTTTATCTCAAATGTACTAAGCTGGAGATTTTGAGCCACGCAAGTTCGCTTTTGTTACATGGGTCGGCCTAATCGTTATTGGGTCTTATCCATTGCAGGGTACCCGGTCTTAGGATTCTCATCACTAGCCCCTCGGGCTTGGTTGCCATCGCATAGGTGACGCAAGGCCGACCACGCAACGTTATATACGTTCGGGAGAATATAGGACCGAGTCTGCTCGTAATGAGCGTCCAGGGGACCGATCCTTCACTTGGTTAATTTAAGATGTGGGTTTGAATTCAAAATACTATAACGTTCATTTTTGTATCACTTTTAAATATTAATATCCAGACATACGTCCTTCCACATTCTGCTATTCAATACGCGTGATGAGTGCATACAGACTTCAACCACCTGTGATAGTCCTACTTGACAGTTTATGATTAGTCGGGAAATTACTATTTAAATCGGGGTTTCGGATACTGTTCCTCTCATTGATATTTCGCGAAAGAAAAAAATCGCCCAAACCAAGTTCTATGCGTTTTCGTTCCTGCCTACGCTTAAACTTTTTCCTACCGATTTTCATCAAGGTATTAGCCATGGCTCCTCATAAGATGAGATACCCAACCATGTCTGAGTTGGATATCGAAGAATTTAGGTCTAGGTTTTTTATTCCGGCTCATTACTCCATATGGAAGGGGCGGGAAGATATTCTCTGCTTTCTTCCAGCGGAGATGAACGTTCCGGCTACCGCTATCCCTGTTAGTTACGCATCTCTGAAGTGCGGGTTACGTTTTCCGTTACACCCATTCGTAGCGGCTGTACTTAAGGAAATCCATTGCCCGACATTTGCGTTATTTCGGGGTAGCTATGTGTACATAGTGGCATTTATATTTTATTGCTACCAAGAGAGCATGGTCCCAACCTTGGAGCATTTTTTCAATTTGTTCTTGGTCGGGTAACGAAGGGGTAAGGGTATGTTAGGATGACGTAAGTTATATTACATAGCGGTGCTCACTAAGGAGTGCGCTATAGTTGATAAGGAAAAGTCTCTTCATGAGTGGGAGTCTTGTTATGTGTGGATAGCAGTCCCTAAGGAGAACATATTCCATGTGTGGCCACTCATAACCCACCCGCGTATAGGTGAGTTGGACCGAACCAGGTTCAACCCCCCCCGTCCGGATATCACAAACACACCTGTGATGTTTCCTCCCCCCGAAGCACGTCTTAGACGGACAGAATTTCTTCGGGAGGAGACACTGATAGAAATAGGGGTCGCGGGTAGGACCGGAGCCCCAGCCTCGAAGGGGGTGTTTTCTTGTTCAGATTCATATGAAGGATCGGGTATGAAGTTATATTTTTACTCCGTCATTTCTTGATCCTTATATATTTATCTTGTAGATTCAACCGAAACGATGCCAAGCTCAAGATTCAAGCGTTTGGCTATTGCTTTGGTCAGTCCATCTGAAGGACGACAGGAAGCAACATAAAGTGTGGAGAAGGCTGAATCAGCAATAGGGGGTACGCTGGTTCCATCGGGGTCGTCAACTAGAGGGAACCCCCCGATCCAAACCACCAGCGCAGGCACACTAACCCTGCGTTGAACATGACAGCCCTCAACGGGCGAAGGGCCCGCGCTTCGGGTATTTGGAGTGGTAGAGGAGGTGATAATGGCTAGGATTCGTTCTTTGAGCCTATCCAGCCTCTACCAAATCGGAAATAGCTCCGCTATTAGCGCTGACACGATTACTTTGTTGCTGTAGGGAGCCGTTCTCATGGAGAAAGTTCTCCCCAGCCCCAACCTCAAGGCGAACGTCTCTCTGCCGCCGATCCCCTTGGGCAAAGGGAAGAGGGCGACCGAAGCAGCCGTCCCGAAAGTTTTTAAAAGGCTCAAGAAAGGAGGGAATGCTTCGATCCCTACCAAGGGGATTGTTTTGAAGGAACCTGCATTGGGCCCTAAGACCAACTCCGACTGGGGGGTTGCCTTGGGCCTGCTGGACAGGTTTAAGAAAGGCAATAAGTTGGTCTCCTGGAGGAGTGTCTTTATTGAAGACTTCCGCCTGTATATGGACAAAACCCAGATAACGTTCAGCCGGACATGTCTGTGGTAGAAATAATCATGGGTTTCCTCTACCTCCCTACTAAGGTAAGTTCCCTTGATATCAAGGCCCGAAGGTTTATGTTCTGACCTTACTGTCTTATGCAGATGCTGAGGAAAGGTTTCACAACTGCCATCACCGTCGAAAAGAACCAGGGTAGCCAGGTTGTGTTCCAACAAGTCCAAGATCAGTTTGACCTTGCAAAAAGGCAAGTTGAAATCCAACATGGTGAGTTGGTCACGGTACGAGAGGACCGGGAACGATTGAACAATGAACTGTTAAAAGCTGAGACAGAAATCTCGCTCTTAACAAACCAAGTCTCTAAGCTGGACAAGAAAGAGAAAACGGCTAAGGGTCAAATTTCTGAACTGGAAGCCAAGCTGCGGGCCCAAGAGGATGAAGTTAACCAAGTCCAAGCTCGGCCTAGAAGAAGAGGAATAAGCTCAACGAGCTTCTTCTTCGGGCCAGGAGGAAAAAACGAGCTTGAAGGAGGAGCTGGCTAGAACCCGCACTTCGGCTGAAAGTTCGGTCCGGGAAGCGGTCTTGGAATTTGCTCGGTCCCCTTTGTTATTCGCTCTGGCGGATAACATACATGGGATGTATATTGCTAAGTACCTGGATAACATGCGGGACCAGGTTACTAAGCAGTTCGGGCTTTCGCCTGTGGACGAGAGGTGGAAGGCAATCGAGCCTCTGGAGAAGGATGGAAACTTTCAAGTAATTCCATCCTTGGAAGAACCTGTTCTAGAGGACGACCCCTTCTTCTACCTCTTTGAAGAGATGGAGAGAGCGGTCAACCAGAAGGTGTCCGATTAAGCGGAAGAGCTGAGGCAGCTTGCGGCCCGGACCCAACCGCAGGAGCAGAGGGTGGAGGATAAGGAAGATGGGTAGGGTAGTTAGATTCAAATTATATTTTTATCCCTTCTTTGTTCCTTACTTCTAATAAAAGCTTCTTTTCCTCTCAATTCCATCTTTTTAAAGTCAGAATAAAGTTATTATAACTGACCGTTAAAATAAACAAGTGTGTTTGGTATTAACGAATGTGTTCAACCATTAAGTGTAAGTTAGGGTTGCTTATATGATACTAACCCATCGGTCCCCAATTTTACACTTGGCTCACTAAGATTGATTTTAACTAGATTGGTCGTTTCACAATGTGTGTGGATAACTCTTACTCCGTCCTCGGGATCACAGTTGAATTGGAAAGGCACGGCCTCGGTTCATTATGAGTCACATAACAAGCTTTGGCTAAACCTTGGTTCTACTGAAGTCCCGTAGGTTATATTGGTCGAGCTTTGGTTCAGCATATGTCCCACGTTAGGACCGAACTTGTATTTCGCTATGCTGACTCTCATTCCTTCTTTTGTAGCGAATTTCGTAAGTATAAGGATCGTTTCCCAAGAATGAATGCCGTTGAAGGGGATGTCTTAGTTCTTAGTGAGTTCTGGGAGAATCGCGACTCATCCATGGGACTGGGCAAGCGTAGGAGCATCTGACTTGTAATAGCCAGGAAAAATGTATGATGGAACAAATAGTAGGGAATGTAGCAGTAAAGTCTATTCAAGGAATAACGAGGGATACGGGAACGAAAGAACGTAAAAGGAAACGAAAAATAGAAAAGTAAAGTAAAAGATAAAGAAGGGGTCAAAATCAAAAGAATGAGAGGTTAAAGTGTGAATTAGAAAAGTTAGGATGTGTATAAATAGGGGTGGGGAGGCCCAAACACGAGCTAATTATCATTAAGACACGAAAATTCGAAAATTGCCGCGAAGAAGGAAAATTATCGCGGATTTTTCTGTAAGCAAGTATTGTCGCGGATTTTTCTGGAAGTGATTATTGTCGCGGATCTTTCGTAGAGTATTATTGTCGTGGATTTGAGGTAGTAAGCAAATTATCGCGGATTTTCGGTGAAGCGAAATTGTCGCGGAAATGGGACAAGAACAAATTGTCACGAAAAATCCTTGAAGTGTAATATTATCGTGGATTTTGGTTCTAAAGTAGAATTGTCACGGATTTTGATTTCCAGCATAGAATTGTTGCGAATTTCGAAGAAGAAGTAAATTATCGCGGAAATACTAAGTTTAAGTGTTTTCGTTGCGTCTCAACGTCGGATCGTCGGAGGAAAAGAACACGTAGGGTCTACGGTAATCCCATAGTTAACAATAAGATAATAACGTCGGAATTCGAGTAACTAAAACATGTTACGAAATGCAGGAAAGCGCGGAAAGACTATAGCAAGCGAATGCAAACGGTAAGCAAAGTGAACACAATATAGTAAGGAAAGGTTCAGGCTTAGGGAATGGGATTGGGTTAATAAAGAAGAAAGAAAAGACACGAATGAACGAGATAAATGGTAATAAGTCTCGGGGTGAGGAAGGATGGACCGTCCGACCGAACCCGGCATCGTGCCTAGCACACGATTCGCCAAAAGAAGGGCATGCCTGATGAAGGGAACGATAAGTTCCAAAGAGGAAAAGATACGTACGAAAAGGTCAGAACGGATCCGGGTGGAAAAAAGGGTAACGCCTAAGTATCCACCCGGGGAAGGGAAGCATATGGCTCGTCGAGTCACCCAACACCTAACGGTTGGCTTGGGCGGGACATGCACCGAGCATGTTACTCTCGGCAACAGTAAAGTTAAAGTATGATGGGAATGATAAGGGTAAAAGAAGAGGGAAATAAGAAAACGGTTAAAAGGAATGATTCACGTGTGTGTGTACGGTGTAATTAAGAAATGAAAAGATAATGTGTAGCGTGTGTGAAGTTTCCTTTATTAGATTGTGACCGCTTTACAGATTTTGTATGTGACGCGGACGAGGTATGAGAGGGGCATGGAAAGGAGGTCGTCGGTTGTCCGGTGATAGAGTCCGGTCCTTTGGAGAACACTCTAAGTTATGCTGTCGAACTTTAATGTTTTCGAACTACGTTTTAAGTTTGCATTCGAATGTTTTCGTTTTATTTAGCACGTTTTAACAAAACAACTAGGCCCAAATTAGGGTTGTTACTTGACTTGTCAGAACGATCACTGCAACTTGGGAGCCTTGTGGATAAGAAGCTTCGGTCACCAGTCCAGACCCGTCCTAAACCATCCGACTCCAGGGTCCGTCTATCATTTAATTAGAAACGGTTTGTTTTATACTTACTTGCTTTCCGTTTACGTTTAGAAGAATGTATATTTACTGAGTCAAAGCTAGTAATCGAAGATTTTCAAGAAATACCGCCTTAGATTCATGACATTCCTAGTTCGGGAGATCTCATCACCATCCAATGTTTCGAGTTAATATGCACCAGATTCTAGTTTCTTCAATATCTGATACGGTCCTTCCCAATTTATGTCTAGCTTCTCGACATTCCTCTGCACCTTTATGATTCTGAGGACGAGGTCGCCTTCAAAGAATTCCCTTGGGAGGACTCGCTTGTTATTGACTCGTTCCATAGTTCGCTGATAAGAACATATCCGCGCGTAAATTGCATCTCTCTTTCCTATATCATCTCGAGATCCAACAATCTCCTTTCGCCATTTATATGCTCATTGTATTGAGATATTCTGGGCGATCGGATGGCAACCCTCACCGGGCTAACTGCTTCGGACCCATATACTAATGAGAAGGGTGATTCTTGGGTCGTTGAGCGTGTTGTAGTTCGATATGCCCATAGGACCTCATAGATATGTTCAGGCTATTTCCCTCCAAAATCTTATAACTTGGTCTTCAATCCTTTCAAAATAACCTTGTTTGATACCTACGTAAGTACATTAGTTTGGGGGTGGGCCACTGATGAGAAATGTTGGGCGATACCCAACTTAGTACAGAAATCCCATACAGTTTTTCCACGGAACTGGGTCTCATTGTCTGATATGAGTGATCGGGTACCCCGAAGCGGCTCACAATATTTCTCCATAAGAAGTTTTTTATAACCTTCTCCGAGATTACGGCCACTGCTTCTGCTTCAATCCATTTCGAGTAATATTCAACTGCCACAATATAGAATTTCCTTTGCCCTATTGACCGAGGAAAAGGTCCGAGGATATCAATCCCCCACCTGTCTAACAGATAAGGCAATGCGGTGACCGATAAGGGAGCCTCAGGCAGTTGTGGGATCGGAGCATGGTATTGACATATGGCATAGCGTTTGGTATACTTCTTGGCATCTCCAAGCAATGTCGGCCAAAAATATCCGGCTCTGACAACGCGATGATATAAAGATCGAGCACCTGAGTGAATACCGCATATTCCTTCATGAACATAAATCATGATGGCTTCAGCCTCAATAGGGGATAGGTAACGTAACAGCGGGCCCTCAAAACTCTTTTTAAACAATCGTCCGTCAATTAGAACAAATCTCTTAGCCTAGACTTCTATTTTTCTGGCTTCTGACTTATCTTCAGGAAGATAACTATTTGTTAAATATTTAATAAAGGGGTCCATCCAGTTGGGTTCCCCAAGAGATTCAGTAACGCTAATATTCAAGCCTTGGAGTTTGTGGCATAGAACCTCAATTTCTTCAACTGACTGTTCGGTCACTGATATCTCGACCGAACGTTGGTCCTGGATATGGACCGAAATAGTGCTTGGTTCCATGTCAGGTATGCGCGCGGCCAACCTGACAAGTGCATCATCAACCTTATTCTGTTCCCGTGGCACGCGGTCAAGAGAAAATTCAATAAACTTTTTGGATAATTTCAAGACTTTGGCGCAATATAATTTTATCATCAGATCATGAGTTTCGAATCTCCTGCGAACTGTTCCACCACTAACTTTGAGTATGAAAACATTCGCACTTCGCTAACTCCCATCTTTCGGGCCAGGGTCATTCCCGATAATACAGCTTCATATTCTACCACGTTATTTGTTCCAGCAAAGGAAAATTTAACTGCGGATTGAATAAGATCACCTTATAACGTTGTGAGGGTAATGCCCGCCCCTCTTCCTCCTAAGGTCGATCCATCTACGTGGACAGTCCACCGATCATCCTGTTGGTTTAGATATATGGCTGACCGGGTCATTTCGACCACAAAATCAGCGAGAACCTAAGCCTTGATCGCACTTCGGGATAGGAATTCCAAATACATAGCGTTGAGTTTAATAGCCCATTTTGCTAATCTCTCATTTAGATCCGGTTGCTTAATAACCACATTCAGAGGCTGGTCAGTGTAAACATAAACCATTCGGCCTTCGAAATAATGCTTCAGTTTAGATACAACATTCTTCAAAGCCAACATGAACTTCTCCATGTAGAAGGGACCTCCTAGAAACTTACTGAGGCGTGTCCGTCCGATAATAGCGTTGTAAGCCAAGTCGACTTCAACGACAATGAATTCTAAGATCTCATATCGGTCTCTGGATGGGTCTCCTAGGGTGACTGGGAATAAAATTTCCCCGCATGGAATTACACTCCTTTGGTCGAATGCCAAGAGAGTTATATTAGCGATCGGAAGATCGTGAGCAGCAGCTCCCAGCATCTCAGCAACTTCGCGCTTCATCAGATTGCACGAAACCCCGGTGTCCACTAGATCCTGTGGACCAGACGGTTCCCAATGATTCCAGTGATAGTGAGGGGTCATCACATGGATCGATAATCCCCTATCGGTCGGCCATAGTGAAATTAATATCCTCCCCGAAGGAAGGGGACAGCTCAACTGGATCATACTTAACCAGCGCCACAGATTCGGAGCTCACAGCAGAATCTCTGCACAATTTTCTCTTTCGGTCCCGGACCGACTCATTGATTCTCAATCCTCCGGAGATAACATAAATATCTCCGGCTACTTCTTTGGGTGCCGCCTCGTTTTGAGGAGGTAGGGCACCAGTTTCAGCAGGTGGATGAGCGGGCTACTCCTGTCTTCCACTTTCATTTTGTGGGGCTCTACCGCCACGGCCCCGACACCTTCTTCTTCGGCGATGTCCACGATTTCTCAACCGTGCTGGCCTCTGTCTTACTCTAGCGGAGGAGACCTTCGGTCCTCCGTCCAATCATTGTCGTTCCGGGGTTGTCCCCGATTATCTCTTCCCCGCGGCCTATGACGATCGTCACCCTGATGGCCCCTTCGGGGAGATTCAGCTCGTTTGCCCTTCTGGCCATTCTGGTCGGGCCTTCTTTATTCATTGCCGCTACTGTCTCTTTCAACACCAGACACTTCAGAGTTGGGTGATCGCGGTTGTGATGTAGTTCGCAATACACCCGATCGTCCTCCTGCTTTGAGTGGACGTCCTTTTGAGTTACAACCGCTACTTCTCGTGGCTGCTTCTTATGGTAGGAAACCATATGATCACCTGCGGGTTCAGAATTCCTACTAGGCTTCCGATAGCCTAATCCATCGCTTCATCCACTATAATATACTTGTTGATTTTCTGAAGAAGCTTTCCTAAGGTAGATGGTGGGCTATTCACCAAACTGGCCGAAAGGCCACACAGTCCCAAGACCTGCTGCAAAATATCAATCTTATCCCAGAGCTCCAACTTGATTCCCCGAACGGTCCTATTGAATTTTTCCATGAAGGACCGAAGACTCATTTAGCCGGGATATACTTCAGCTGATATAGTTCATGCCTACTTTGGGGCGGTCCTCCATTTGGAGCGAACTGCTCAGAGAAAGCTAATATAAACCCGCCATTCGACTGTATGGATCAGGCCGGCAGATTCTTGAACCAGGTTCAGGCATCGCCTTGTAATCCTGCCGCGAGGATGCGGCACTTCAATGAATCCGAGGCCCTAACGGATAGTTGGGATGGAGGCACTTCAATGTCGATCTGGGACTACCGCCCAGATCTCCTCAGAAAAATGGAGCATCAAATCTCCCAGGGCAGCGGACACGCCTTCAGATTGTTGGGATGACGCTTGGACCACATGTAAATTATGCCACCTGTCGTCATCCATATTCCGCCAAATTGGGCCCACAATCCTTCAGCGCGCGCATGCTTTCCAACTCCCTAGTGAGCTCGTCAATACGTCGTTGCATCTGCTACTGATTATTCCCAAGAGCGGGAGTTGGAGCTCTGGCCAGGGGAGGAGGAGTGGATCGATATCTCGGCCTCCTCATCGTTGCACCGCGCCTGATAATTTCCTCATCATCACTGATGCGCTCATCAGGGTTGCTCTCGTACCCTCTACTTCTTGGAACATGGCTTGAAACAGCCGGTGGTTCTGTTCCACTTCTCTCCGACGTAATATTCAGTATCACCTTCCTGACAACAGCTTCCATGTCCTGTAAAGTGAATGTTGGGGCTGGGAGACTGTTGGGAAGCATGACACTGTCGTTCGTCGAAGTTCCAGTTGTCATGCCTTTGATTATCTTATCTCTGGTACAAAACTCAAATGGGATTAGAGAATCGTCCCCACGGACGGCGCCAAACTGTTATGGTCCCTTTTTAGGGGTACCAACAGTCGTCCGATTCATCAAGATACGAACTCGGTTTTAATTTGTTTATGGTAGAGAGACTATTAGAATAAGTAAATGAAGAAATAGCAAAGCAATTTAGAGTAGAAAACCCTGGGAAATTGGGAACAAACCACTTGACTAAGAGCATGAAAAGTTCTTAGTCGGTTTACTAATCAAGCAGTTCATAATACAAAAATACAATAAAGGTTTATGAAGATGATGAGGTATAGAAAGCTATAAGAACTCTAGCAGAGTAACGGCATGTTCTTATACGTCCAAAAGGTCATGCTAATTCCGTCGTCAAGTTTTGTATTTATAGAGATGAAAGCGTGTGTAATCCACGCCTTGTAACTGTCTCTGACAAGTTTGTTGAAGGTTGTTGTCGCGCGATGTAAAACGTGGCCGGGACCGAAGCGTGGCCTGCGTGATCTGCCCCGAGGCGTGGTAAACGTGTGGAGGCCCGAAGCGTGGAACGCGTGGGCTGTAACCGTTTGGACCGAACCATGGGACCACCTGTCAAACGCCGTTCTATTTTTCCAAGTCTATCTTTGGTCCCATCGCAGAACATCGGGCCAGTTTATCTCAAATGTACTAAACTGGGGATTTTGGACCGCGCAAGTTTGCTTTTGTTACATTGGTCGGCCTAATCGTTATTGGGTCTTACCCATTGTAGGGTACCCGGTCTTAGGATTTTCATCACCGATCTAACCCCAATGATCCCGATCGTTTATGGCGATCGCCTGACACCATCATGAAGCTAATGTCAAAACATCGATCGGAGGCATTTTAGAAAATATACCGATCGTCTTCTATCTATTATTTCACAAAACCCGATCCACCTATCCTGATTCGCTATCATATTTTATGCATTAACAAATACCTAAAATACAGGGTTTTGTTTTTGGGCATACATTACTATTAACCAATGGCGACTCTGTTCTCAATATCCATGCTTTAAGAATGAGTGAGCAACTGTAATCTCCTAAGTAACCACAGCAAAAAAAGGTGAAATACCACGAGTTTAAATGTATAGCAAGATTATTTTTATTCATTATTATATTATTGTTATATATATAATTGAGATAAGAGAAAGCATTCTTAATATCTCTAATTTTGTCGCCCTCCGTTTCTTATTACCTTATGTTAATATGGGTGCAACATGCAATGACCAATTTGATAGTTTTTTCACCTACATAAAAAATACAGAAATGTTACAATTTCTTGAAATATTTTTTTGGAACTTTATATCGATTAAAAATGAACATTTGTTCAGCAAAGTAGATTTGTTATTTTTCAAAAGATAATATTAAATTATTCAAACCCATAAACTCCACAAATCTACTATAGACCCACGATCTAGTAATTAATAATGACGCAAATAAACCATCTAGAATTGCTTTTTTCTGTCTACATTTCTTACTGTATCTTAGTAGCTGAAGCTGTCGAAAAACATGTTTATCTCGGATGCTATACCGGCACAGCCAGATATGGGTATTGGGTCGAGTATTAGACTTTTTTATTGGGTTTGTTTAAAAAATGCTCAATTAATAAGATAAAATAAATTAAAAAATATATTAATGTTAAATATTTCTTTCCAATTTCTCATTTTTAGTTTTACTATAAACTCTAAAATATATATTGTGCTTAAATTTTTATTTTATTATTTTTTTCAAATCACTTTTGTATGTTTTATATGATTATTGTTTACTTTTAATTTTGTTGAGTTGTAATTTTACTAAATATTTGATTTGGCAACATTTATATTGACAACAGTGTATCGAAGAAATATAATCACTCATTATTAAGTGAAGTGAGTTCTAGTTATTTCTATCCCAGTGGAATTTAGCTTAATTTAGCTTAATTCAATTTTGTTTGGTTTTGAATTAATTTTGAAGAATAGTTGGAGAAATACTTCCAATAATGAATTTGAATCGAATTAGTGAATATATTACATATTCTTTTATTCTTATTTATACACTTTAATTTTATTTGCTTGCTATTTTTTATTTGAGTATTTTTTTATTTTCATTTAATTTTGTTTAACATATTTAGGAGAATACTTAGGTTTAAATTAAGTTTTGATTGTATTATAAATGTATAAACCAAAATTAATTATTATTTTAAAATTATATAAATATAATAATAGAAAAATTTATATACCAATATACAACCAGTATACCATCAAAACCGTTCGTACTGGTCCCGTTAGTGGTATGACTTCCTTGTGGAAGATTGGAACATAATATTATTTTGTACATTTCAGAATACATCAGCCCCTTTGAGAAAAGAGAAAGTGTTCAACAAATTACATACTCTATCCACAAATTCTGACAATCCCATTTGCGTCTAGCCCACAGTGGTGAAGCTGAACACCTGTCCCTCTTTCACAGGTAACTCCATACTGATTAATCATCAACATGAGTAATATCAAATAAAAAACCCTTTTTTATATACAAAAATCAAATTGTTGTACCTTGAAAGCCTGTCATCAATGGTGTTATTCAAATCATCACACGTAAAAATAGATTTTTCTTGCTCCTCTTGAATTCCCTTGAAACTATAACACGAGAGATCGATCATACGTGTCATGATTTGATTCTGTAACATGACATCATTAATATTATCATAATAATGTCCCCAGAACTCCATTTGAGATTGTGATTGTGATTGTGATTGTAATTCCCATTCCNGAGTTCGATGGAAGCGTTCCAAACTGGACACCTAAACCATCGTTGGTGTCTGCGACACTTCTGTTCTAACTTCTATAGCGCATTTAAGAACACCGAATTGAAGCAAATCGCTTATCGAGCCGGTGCCAAAATTGAAGCAAATCGCTTATCGAGCCGATCAAAAGTTTATAAATATCACAATGACATAACCGAAATTCGGAGAAAAAATGAAGAGGCATATCGTTGGTTGGAACGAAAAGATGTTACCAAGTGGACTTTGATACACGATGACGGTAAGAGATGTGGGAGACTTACCACGAACCAAGTTGAGGCCATCAATGGAGTATTGAAAGTTGCCCGGCGTTTACCGATCACCACAATAGTTATAGTGACATTTTATCAGGCTAGCGAGACTTTCATGAAGAGGCGCTAAGAGATCCAATCCATGACTTCGAACAGTGAATTGTTGACGGAAGCTGCTAAAAAATTTTACAGACCTGCCAAAAGGAAAGCAGATTATCATACTTTGAAGATGTGATACGTCGATCACCTAGTCGCTGAAGTTGAGGTAGACACTGGCCGTAGTCATGAGGCATACATTCACACTGTTGACCTGCAACGAAAAACATGTACATGTTCGAAGTGGCATACGTACCGGGTACCATGTTCACATGCTATTAAAGCGACGAAACAAATTGGGCGTGCACCTGACCGCATGTTCATACGGGGGTCAACCGTAGATATGTTGCAGGCAGCTTACGGGGAAGCAGTCCTTCATTCACTTAGACCCGAGTACACATGGACGAGCCAAGGGTGGAAGTTGTGGCATGACCCCAATAGATTAAAAGCTATCCGAAGAGGGCGATATAGGGGAAGAAGAATTCCAACGGATATGGATCTCTAATGATTTTTTATTTAATTTTAATTTGAATTTTAATATTTAAATTTAATTGTATATTTAGATTAAATTGTATATTTTAATTTATAATTAAATTTAATTCAATTAAATTTAATTAAATATTAAATTAATTAAATAAATTACATATAATTAAATTTATGTTAATTTAAAATTTTAATATTATTATTAAAATAAGTAATATAATAACAAAAAAATTAATATTTAATACAAAAATTTCAAAAATTTCAAAAAAATAATGATCATAGGAGAATTCTATCCAAAATATCCATATCTATCAAGTCATCGTAAAAAAAAACGTGGCTGCTCAGGTGCCGCGCTGGACTCTCCATGTCTGTCCGTCTTCGACGCCTTTCCCTGTCTTGTTTCATTGGAGGCGGTTCACTGGGAGTAGACCCTCGTGGGTATGGCGGGGTCTGATACTGAGCAGGCAAATGTCCATGATGACGAGATGGTGGATCTCTATATGGATAACTCATAGGAGGATACTGCTGTGAGTCGTACGACGTCCCAGCAGTTGGGTCAGGTGGTGGGTGTGCGTAATCGGATGTAGGGTACTGCGTCCACGGTCGAGGCATCGGAGATGGCTCAGTAGGAGGCGAGAAACCCATGTCAGACGACGTGTAGTGGGGGGAAGGTAAGTACCCATAGACCTCAGAGAAAGAAAAATGTTGTATTTCCCTAAGTCTATGGGTAGCTTCTGCGTCCCCCCGTAGATGCGTTCCCGCAAAGTCGTCCAACTGTGTGACCTGCAAACAAAAAAAACCGATCAAAATAACACAAATGTAACACAATGCAACACAAACTGATTAAATTACCACTCGGACCATGGGTTCTGCTGTTCCTCCTCTCTAACCGATCTCCTCGTTCGATCGGACGGCTAAATGTGGTATACCATATGTACAATACCACGCAAAATATGTGTCTTCCGACACATTAGCTCCGTCCATGAACAAGTGCTCGAACATGTGGTCCCACATATCGATCCATTTGGCATGGATACTGACACAATCCTGACCCTTCTCGGAGTTATAAGAATGCAAGAGTGTAATAGCCAGGAAAAAGGTATGATGTAGCAAATAGAAGGGATTGTAGCGGTAAAGTCTAGACAGGGAATAACGAGAGATACGGGAACGAAAGAACGTAAAAGGAAACGAAAAATAGAAAAGTAAAGAAAAAGATAAAGGAGGGGTCAAAAAGCAAAGGAAGGAGGGGTTAAAGTGTGAATTAGAAAAATTAGAATGTCTATAAATAGGGGTGAGAAGGCCCAAAAACGAGTTAATTATCATTAAGACACGAAAATTCGAAAATTGACGAAAATTAATCGCGAAAATTGTCAGTAATCATCGAAAATTTGTCGCGTGCAAAATTTTCGAAAATTTTGCGAGTGGAAAATTTGTTAGTGCAAATTTGTCCCGGATTTTTACGTGTGGAAAATTATCGCGGATTTTCGGCCTGGCAAGTATTGTCGCGGAAATAAGGATGAACAAAATTGTTGCGGAAATTTACGAAGTGTAAAATTGTCGCGGATTTCTAGTTATAGCATAAATTATCACGGATTTGTGCAGAACATGAAGTTGTCGCGGATTTCATCCCTAGTGTAGAATTGTCGCGGATTTCGGTCCCAGTGTAGAATTGTCGCGGATTTCAAGGCAGAAGTGAATTATCGCGGAAATACCAAGTTCAAGTGTTTTCGTTTCGGCTCAAAGTCGGATCGTGGGAGGAAAAGGACACGTAGGGTCTACGGTAATCACATAGTTAACAATAAGATAATAACGTTGGAATTTGAATAATTAAGATCTGTTACGAAATGCAGGGAAGCACGGAAAGATTATAACAAGCTAAAGCGAACGGTAAGCGGAGTGAACACAATATAGTAAGGGAAGGTTCAGACTTAGGGAATGGGATTGGGTTAATAAAGAAGAAAGGAAAGACACGAATGAACGAGATAAATGTTAATAAGACTCGGGGTGAGGAAGGATGGACCGTCCGACCGAACCCGGCATCGTGCCTAGTACACGATTCATCAAAGGAAAGGCATGCCTGATGAAGGGAACGATAAGTTCCAAAGAGGAAAAGATACGTACGAAAAGGGCAGAATGGATCCGGGTGGAAAAAGGGGTAGCGCCTAAGTACCCACCCGGGGAAGGGAAGCATATGGCTCGTCGAGTCATCCAACAGCTAACGGTTGGCTTGGGCAGGACATGCACCGAACATGTTACTCTCGGCAACAATAAAGTTAAAGTATGATGGGAATGATAAGGGTAACAAGAAGAGGGAAATAAGAAAACAGTTAAAAGGAATGATTCATGTGTGCGTGTACGGTGTAATTAAGAAATGTAAAGATAATGTGTAGCGTGTGTGAAGTTTCTTTTAATAGATTGTTACCGCTTTACAGATTTTGTAGGTGACGCAGACGAGGTATGAGAGGGGTATGGGAAGGAGGTCGTCGGTTGTCCGGTGATAGAGTCCGGTCCTTTGGAGAATACTCTAAATTATGCTGTCGAACTATGATGTTTTCGAACTATGTTTTAAGTTTACATTCAAATGTTTCCGTTTTAGTTATCACGTTTTAACAAAACAGCTAGGCCCAAATTAGGGTCGTTACAATGGTATTAGAGCGTAACATCGTTACTAAACCGGTAACGGTGCGGTCCTACGTAGAAGAGTCTAGGAAACTCGTAGGAGGACAACCGACCATAGGAAGGCATGGGCATAGAATTTAACGGATGACATGAGTAGGCATAGATATAACGAAAGTTTAATGTAGGAATGGCGCCTAGGACGAGAGCGCATGGAAACCGAGAGGAGGATAGCAATGCATCAGATCAGGCACCGGCGATAGAGACTCCGGTTGCGGATTCATCAACGCCTCTCACGTTTAGCCAGGAAAGTCTCAGGGATCTGTTTCAGACCATGACGAGTTCCCTAGTTAGCGCAATAAGACATGGACAGACGGAGAGGGGAAACTCCGTGCAAATGGAACCAGTGGCAAGACCCGAGAGGGGTAGAATGTACTACAACGAGGCACTAAAGAAGGCTGGGATGAACAGCTTCACAGGGGATAAGATGGGAGACGCGGAGGCGTGGATTATCCGCCTTGAGGAGAAGTTCGAACTGGTCGAAGCCCCAGAGGAGCTTAGGGCAGGATTGGCCCCGCTATGGTTCGACGGCAGCACTGCTCGATGGTGGGGGAGCGTGTCGGCCTCACTACTGAAGGATGGACCCAGCTCTTGGGAGAAGTTTAAAAATGCATTCTTGGATTACTACGTGCCGAATGGACTTAAGAAAGATAATAGGGCCGAGTTCGACATATTGACTAAAGGAAACCGCCCCGTAATGGAGTACATGCAGGAATTCATAGAACTAGGTAGGTACGCCCCCGAGATCATGGGGAGCGAACAGGAAAAGATGCACCGCTTTACAGAAGTGCTGAACGCGAAGGTGAAACTGACTATGTATGTCCGCGACGACAAAGAATTCTCGAGTTTGGTGGCGGCGGCAGTCCGAGTAGATGGAGGATTGCAGAGAATGGATAAGGAACGCACCAGAAGCTCTGCGAGGAACGAGGTTCAGGGACGGGGAGAATGGAAAGGAAAGGTCACTACGGAATGTTTCGGATCGGCACAAGGACCCCCGATCAGACCGCCGTGCGCCAAATGCGGGAAGAATCACTTTGGAGAATGCCGAGCAGGAACCAACAGTTGTTTCAAGTGTGGCCAGGAAGGACACTTTTCCAAAGATTGCCCGAAGAGGAGGAGGATCGAAACTGGGGTAACCGAAAATAGGGCAAGGGAGAGGATTACTGGAAATGCTCGAGTGTTTGCTGTAAACAATGAACAAGCCTCGGAGACTGAAGACGTCGTGGCAGGTACACTACTTATTAACGGTTTTACATCTTTCGTATTATTTGACTGTAGGGCGACACATTCATTTGTGTTGGATAAGTTAGCGAAACGGTTTGGGATAATGGGAAGTAACACTAAAATCAAAGTAAAAACACTGGGATCCGAAGCTATGGAGGCAAATAGAATCTATAAAGGATGCACGGTGGAAGTGGACACAGTGCGAACAGAGGCAGATTTGATTGAATTGGGGGATATGGGATTCGATGCCATACTAGGAATGGATTGGTTATCTAAATACGATGCGCATGTGAGATGTCGAGAACGTACGATCACGTTTAGTACGCTGTGGGAAGGGAGAAAGGACATGGTCGGAAAACCGATTATGAGTGAGGATGAGGAATATAGGAATCGATCGAACTGGTTAGCGTTCGTCACGGCAGTGAAGGAAGGACGACATTGAAGTCTGTTCCAGTGGTTTGTGAATACAGTGATGTATTTCCTGACGAACTACCGTGTCAACCACCTCAAAGAGAGGTGGAAATGGAGATAGAACTACTCCCTGGAACACAACTGATCTCCAAGGCTCCGTACCGAATGGCACCCAGAGAAATGCAGGAACTGAAACAGCAGATTGAGTCGCTACTGGAAAAAGGATTTCTTAGGCCAAGCAACTCCCCTTGGGGAGCACCAGTGTTATTTGTTAGAAAGAAAAGCGGCGAGCTGAGACTGTGTTACAACTATCGGGAGTTAAACAAAGTCACGATAAAGAACAAGTATCCGTTGCCTAGAATCGACGACTTGTTTGATCAGTTACAAGGCACGAAGGTGTTCTCAAAGCTAGACTTGAGGTCAGGGTATCATCAAGTCCGAGTAAGAGAAGGAGACATACCGAGGACAGCCATTCGAACGAGGTACGGCCATTACGAATGCACGGTAGTACCGTTTGGATTGACTAATTCCCCAGCAATTTTCATGGATTTGATGAATCGGGTATTTCGTCAGTACCTAGACAAGTTCGTGGTGGTGTTCATTGACGACATTCTAGTTTACTCTCGCAACCAGGAGGAACACGAGCAACATCTGAGGATAGTATTGCAGACCCTCCGACAAGAGAAGTTGTATGCCAAATACAGCAAGTGTGAATTCTGGATGGATAGCATAGCTTTTCTAGGCCACTTGATATGAGCAGGAGGGGTGACGGTAGACCCAACAAAGATAGAGACAATGACGAATTGGCCAAGGCCGACAAATGCTCGAGAAGTAAGGAGCTTCTTAGGATTGGCCGGATACTATCGAAAGTTCATCAAAGGGTTCGCAAAGATTGCTAAACCGTTGACAAATCTGACCCGAAAGGAAACGAGGTATACGTGGGATGAGAAATGTGAAGAGAGTTTCGAATGTCTCAAAACGAAATTGACATATGCACCAATACTAGTATTACCCACACTAGGACAGGACTTCACGGTATACAGCGACGCATCGAAGGAAGGACTCGGTTGTGTACTGATGCAGGGAGGGAAAGTTATAGCATATGCATCCCGTCAATTGAAGATACACGAGTTGAACTATCCCACACACGATTTAGAATTGGCCGCGGTAGTATTCGCACTCAAGATTTGGAGACACTACCTGTACGGTGTGAAGTGTGAGATATTCACCGACCACAAGAGTTCAAAGTACCTATTCACTCAGAGAGAGCTTAACATGAGACAACGGAGATGGTTGGAGCTGATAAAGGATTACGATCTAGACATTCAGTACCACCCCGAAAAGGCAAACCAGGTAGCCGACGCACTGAGCAGGAAGACTCATGGCGTGCTAGCCAACACGTTGGTAAGGGAGATGGAGAACCTACAACTGGAAGTGGTAGAGTCGACCACCGTCATGTTAGGGACGGTTACCGCGAAGCCAGGGATACTGGAGGAGGTACTAGAAGCACAGATATCAGACCCCGAGAAACCCGTAATGCGAAAAGAGGGAAACAGAATCGATAAATCAGAAATAAGCAAAGGAAGCGATGGGCTAATCCGAATGAATGAACGTGTATGGGTACCAAACAGGCCAGAGCTAAGGAATAAGAATATGACAGAAGCACACAGTTCAACTTTCTCGGTTCACCCAGGAAGTACTAAGATGTATCGGGACCTAAAGACGCACTGGTGGTGGAATGGAATGAAAAACGAGATTGCAAACTTTCTGGCCAAATGCGAAAACTGCCAACGAGTTAAGGCCGAACACCAACGCCCGGGAGGCGAGCTACAACCCTTTGAGATCCCATAGTGGAAATGGGATTGCATCGGCATGGACTTTGTGGTAGGACTACCCAAGAGCCAACGGAAGAACGACGCGATATGTGTAACGACCGTAAACCAGCCCTAACTTTTTCTATGCGCTTACTTCTTCCGTTATGGGTGTTGGTGGACCGTCTTACGAAGGCGGCTCACTTCTTAGCACTCAAGACAACGTACGGAGTGGACATGCTAGCCAAAATATATGTGGATAGCATAGTCAAATTACATGAAGTTGCAGTAAACATCGTTTCAGACAGAGACCCGAGATTCACGTCTAGATTTTGGCAAAGTTTACAGAAATCGCTCGGAACTCAGTTATGCATGAGCACAGAATACCACCCACAGAAGGATGGTCAGACCGAGAGAACCAAACAAATTATGGAGGATATGTTACGAGCATGTGTGTTGGAGTTTAAGGGAGGTTGGGAGGATTTCCTACCGCTAGTGGAATTTGCGTACAATAATAGCTTTCAGAGCAGCATTGACATGGCCCCATATGAGGCATTGTACGGGAGGAAGTGTCGTACACCGCTATGCTGGGATGAGGTGGGAGAAAGAACGACCACGGGGACTGAATTGGTGGAAGTCACAATTGAAAAGGTGGCCGTAGTATGAAAGAACATTAAGGCCGCACAGGACCGATACAAAAGTTGGGCAGACGCAAAAAGGTGACCCTTAGAGTTAAAGGTTGGGGATCGCGCCTACCTAAAGGTATCACCGATGAAGGGGGTGCCAAGGACCACAAGGACAGGGAAGTTAAGCCCCCGGTATATCGGACCATACGAGGTGGAACGAAGGATCGGAAACCTAGCATATCAGCTGAAGCTTCCGGAGGAAATGGGGGGGATACACATCGTGTTCCATGTATCCCAACTAAGGAGGAGGGTGACTGAAGGAATTCAAGAATGTGTGTGGGAACCCATAGAGATAACCCCGGAGCTAACGTATGAGGAAGTCCCAGTAAAGATCCTAGGCAGGGAGGAAAGAAGACTCCGAAACAAAAAAATCCCCATGGTGAAAGTACAATGGTCCAATCAAGGAGAGAAGGAAGCTACATGGGAAACGGAACGAGAGATCAGGCAGAGAGCGCCGGAGTTGATGGAGGATTGGTACGCACGAGTTTCGGGACGAAACTCAAAATGACTGGGGAAGGATGTAATAGCCAGGAAAAAGGTATGATGTAGCAAATAGAAGGGAGTGTAGCTGTAAAGTCTAGACAGGGAATAACGAGGGATACGGGAACGAAAGAACGTAAAAGGAAACGAAAAATAGAAAAGTAAAGAAAAAGATAAAGGATGGGTCAAAAAGCAAAGAAATGAGGGGTTAAAGTGTGAATTAGAAAAGTTAGGATGTCTATAAATAGGGGTGAGGAGGCTCAAAAACGATGTAATTATCATTAAGACACGAAAATTCGAAAATTGCCGCGAAGAAGGAAACTTATCGCGAAAATTTGGTAGTGCAAAATTGTCGCGGATTTTTACGTGTAGAAAATTATTGTGGATTTTCGGCCTGGCAAGTATTGTCGCGGAAATAAGGATGAACAACATTGTCGCGGAAATTTACGAAGTGTAAAATTGTCGCGGATTTCCAGTTATAGCATAAATTATCACGGATTTGAGCAGAGCATGAAATTGTCACGGATTTCATCCCCAGTGTAGAATTTTCGCGGATTTCAAGGCAGAAGTGAATTATCGCGGAAATACCAAGTTCGAGTGTTTTTGTTTCGGCTCAAAGTCGGATCGTGGGAGTAAAAGGACACGTAGGGTCTACGGTAATCACCTAGTTAACAATAAAATAATAACGTCGGAATTCGAATAACTAAGACCTGTTATGAAATGCAGGGAGGGAAAGATTATAAGAAGCTAAAGAGAACGGTAAGCGGAGTGAACACAATATAGTAAGGGAAGGTTCAGACTTAGGGAATGAGATTGGGTTAATATAGAAGAAAGGAAAGACACGAATGAACGAGATAAATGTTAATAAGACTCGGGGTGAGGAAGGATGGACCTTCCGACCGAACCCGGCATCGTGCCTAGTACACGATTCGCCAAAGGAAGGGCATTCCTGATGAAGGGAACGATAAGTTCCAAAGAGGAAAAGATACGTACGAAAAGGGCATAACGGATCCGGGTGGAAAAAGGGGTAGTGCCTAAGTACCCACCCAGGGAAGGGAAACATATGGCCCGTCGAGTCATCCAACAGCTAACGGTTGGCTTGGGCGGGACATGCACCGAGCATGTTACTCTCGACAACAATAAAGTTAAAGTATGATGGGAATGATAAGGGTAAAAGAAGAAGGAAATTAGAAAACGATTAAATGGAATGTTTCACGTGTGCGTGTACGGTGTAATTAAGAAATGAAAAGATAATGTGTAGTGTGTGTGAAGTTTCCTTTAATAGATTGTGACCGCTTTACAGATTTTGTAGGTGACGCGGACTAAGTATGAGAGGGGCATGGGAAAGAGGTCGTCGGTTGTCCGGTGATAGAGTCCGGTCCTTTGGAGAACACTCTAAATTATGATGTCGAACTTTGATGTTTTCGAACTACGTTTTAAGTTTACATTCGAATGTTTTCGTTTTATTTAGCACGTTTTAACAAAACAGCTAGGCCCAAATTAGGGTCGTTACAGTTTTAGTAAGTGGTTTCGTAAATGGGTCGGCCACTTGCTAAGATGCAGGGGTATATTTAGTGATCAGAAGACTTAGAGCAACTCGTTCACGAACAAGGTGATAGTCAAGTGCAATGTGCTTGTTTCGAGCATGTAAAATTGGATTGATTGTGAGACGTAAGGGAATAAGGTTGTCGCAAAATAAGACAAGGGGTGTCGTTGAGTGTGACACATAGATCAAGTAGAATGTGTTGGAACCATGTCAGTTCAACATTGGTGTGAGCCATGGATCAGTACTCAGCTTCTGTACTTGATCTCGAAACAGTTTTTTGTTCTTTTGAACACCAAGAGATAAGATTGTTGCTGAGAAAAACACAATAGCCTTTAACTGAGCGACATGTTACAGGAATATTGGCTCAATCCGCATCAGAGTAAGCATGAAGGAATGGTGATGAGATGGATGAGAGATTAAGGCCGTAGTCAAGTGTTCCTTTAATGTAGCGAAATGTCCGTCTAGCTAGTTTCAGATGAGTGACGGTAGGAGCATGCATAAATTGAGCAACATAGTTCACAGAAAATGTGATGTCAGGCCGTGTAAAATTCAAGTATTGGAGAGCTACAACCAAGGCACGGAAATGGCGAGAATCCGTTGATTGATTGTCGACATCATGCGGAACAAGTTTGGCTGAAAACGGAGTGAGCTTTGGTTTACAATCCTGCATGTTAGATCTGTCCAAAATAGAGAGAGCATAGTGAGATTGAGACTTGTGAAGACCATCATGTGACGATGTGAATTGGAGCCCGAGAAAGTGATGCAAAGAGCCAAGATCTTTCATGGAAAACTCCGTACTCATAGACCTACTAAAGATTCCAAGAGGTCAGTGGAAATTCCAGTTAATCAGATGTCATCAACATATAATAGTAAAATTACAGTGCCAATTGAAGAGTGTAAAATGAATAGCGATGGGTCAGTAAGACTACAAAATCCTAACAATAGAAGATAAGAGCTAAATCTATCGAACCAAGCACGCGGTGTCTGTTTGAGTCCATATAGTGACCGATGTAATTTGCATACATGATTTGGGTAAAAAGTATCTGTCATACCTGAAAGTTGTTCCATGAAGATATCCTCATGGACAATACCATGTAAGAATGCATTCTTGATATCAAGTTGCTTGATAGTCCAATGTTGCATGAGAGCAATAGAAAGAACGAATATGATTGTACATGGTTTAATAACAGGAGAGAAAGTCTCTCTAAAATCAATTCATTCAACCTAGAGATAGCCTTTTGCAACAAGACATGCTTTGAGATGCTCCAATGTACCATCAGCCTTCAATTTCACCTTGTACACCCATTTGGACCCGATAACATGCATATTTTTATCTCGTGGAACAAGTTGCCATGTTTGATTTTTTTGAAGTGCCTCCATCTCTTCCATCATTGTAGAAGGCCAACAAGGGTGAGTCAACGCCTCGCGAAAAGAGTTGGGTTCAGGTGGGACAGATGAAGAGACATCAAGTGTTAGAGCATATTTTGGATTTGGCTTGACAACTCCAATTTTAGATCTAGTGAGCATATGGTGAGGGACTCGAATAACAGTGGAGGGTGCTTCATCTATTTCAATATTTTTTTGATCATATGAAGAAGTATTGGATGGGGAGGTGGTGTCTTCAATGCATGGTTGATGATCAATTTGGAGAGGTTCCAAGGCAATGGGAATAGATGGGAGCCATCCATAGATGTTGATGTTATAAAAAATTGAGATTGTCATCGAGGGGCAAAGATCTACTAAATGGTTCAATACTTCGTAAAATGAAGAATGTGGTCCAACACCAACATCATATGTTAACTTGTCAGGGTGTGCAATGGGAGTTGAGTTGGTTACGGGTGTTAGAGGGTCTGGATACGTAGACAAATTCATAAAAGAATTTGGTTGGGAGGGGTTTAGGGATGGGGCCATTGGGAATGTTGTTCTATCTACCCAATCATTGAATATGTCATGGACAAATGTTGGATCGAATCTAGAAGATTTATAAGGAAATGTGCCTTCATCAAATGAAACATGCAGTGACATTAATATGCGTTTGGTAGCCGGATGGTAGCATTTATAACCTTTGTAGTTGTCACTATAACCTACAAACACACATAGCAATGTCTTGGGACAAAATTTGTTAGCACGAGTATCCCATGTGTACGGAAAACATTTCGCCCAAAAAACACGTAACGCTGCATAAGAAGGGTTAGTGTTATGTAAACGAAAATAAGGAATGTCATTGTTAATGGAAACGGAAGGTAACCGATTCATCAAAAAAACTGATGTAGTGAAAGCTTCAACCCATAATGACAATGGTAAACCACTATGAAATAACATAGTCAATCCAAGTTCTCGAATGCTTCGATGACTTTGCTCGTCGAGTCCCATTAGCTCAGGTGTGTGTGGGCATGAGATAAGATGAACAATGCTAGTGGAAGAAAAGTGAGTATGTAATCTATTATTTATAAATTCACCTCCCCCATCACCCATCATACTGAAAAACGTAATTTTTTTATTAAACTGACGTTGAATATAATTTTCAAAAGAAAACAAAGTTTCAAGAAAATCATTTTTGTAAAATCGTCAACAAAACATACATAATATTGAAATTATTTAGTGATAAAATTGGAGCATACCCCCATAAATCACAATGAATTTTATCAAATGTGGAAAGAGATGAAGTGTTTGATGTATCAATAGGAAGCTTGCTCAATTTACTTGAATTGGCAACTATCGCATAATTTATTCTGGCATCGACCCTTAAATGAAATCATGCTTTTATATTGAACAAAACAAATTGTGGAGACTTGAGGATGCCCAAGACACTGATGCCAGATAGTAGACATGGCCGACATGGATAGATGAGCAATCAAGCATCAGGGAAAAGTAGTGATGAGAACTCTGGGACCGGGTACCCTGTAATGGGGGAGGCCCGATAACAGTTGGGCCAACTTAAATAATCAAAACGAACACTTACAGCCCACTTACACCTTTAGGAAGAGCGGCCCGATGTTCAACACAGAGGACCGAAGATAACCTTAGTAAAAATAAGCGTTATCTGCCAGCTGGCTCCGGGGTTCGGTCCGAACAGTTATAAAACGGTTACAGGCTCACGCGTTCCACGCTTCGGGCCTTGTCACGTTTATCACGCTTCGGGCCCGATCACGCAGACCACGCATCGGTCCCAGCCTCGTTTTACATCCTGCGATAACAACCTCTAACAAACTTGCCAGAGGCGGTTATAGGACGTGGATTACACTCGCCGGCAACTCTATAAATACAGGGCAAGACGAAGGAAAAGACAAGACCCTTTGGATGCAGAAGAACAGGCTGTTACGCTGCCGGATTCTTCTTGCTTTCTTTACCTCGTCATTTTGATTAGCCTGTGTTGTATGAACTTTGATTCATTTCTTTAGTGAGCAGGCTAAGAGCATAATCAGCTCTTAGTCGAGTGGTTTTCACCCCAATTCACGGGGTTTCCACTATATATTGTCGTGTATTTACTTTGGTTTTTAGCTTTCAATCGTCTTCCACATTTTAAAGAAATCAGAACCGAGTTCGTTTNAATAAGCGTTATCTGCCAGCTGGCTCCGCGGTTCGGTCCGAACGGTTACAAAACAGTTACAGGCTCACGCGTTCCACGCTTCGGGCCCTGTCACGTTTATCATGCTTCGGGCCCGATCACGCAGACCACGCATCGGTCCCAGCCTCGTTTTACATCCTGCGATAACAACCTCTAACAAACTTGTCAGAGGCGGTTACAGGACGTGGATTACACTCGCCGGCAACTCTATAAATACAGGGCAAGACGAAGGAAAAGACAGGACCCTTTGGATGCAGAAGAACAGGCTGTTACGCAGCCGGATTCTCCTTGCTTTCTTTACCTCGTCATTTTCATTAGCCTGTGTTGTATGAACTTTGATTCATTTCTTTAGTGAGCAGGCTAAGAGCATAATCAGCTCTTAGTCGAGTGGTTTTCACCCCAATTCACGGGGTTTCCACTATATATTGTCGTGTATTTACTTTGGTTTTTAGCTTTCAATCGTCTTCCACATTTTAAAGAAATCAGAACCGAGTTCGTTTATTGAACGAACCGGACGACTGTTGGTACCCCCTAAAAAGGGACCATAACAAGTAGGAATGACGTAAATGTCACCCCAACGCTTCCCGGTCGCTAATACTATCCATGTTGCTCGGTCCTTAACAAGAAATAGATCGTTAGTAAATTAACAATTCACAGGAAAATTCACCGTTAGTTGACTGAGTGATAAAAGATTTTTAGTTAATGTAGGCACATATAAAACATTAGATAAAGTAAGAGATGAAGATTGCTGATGAATATAAGAGTCTCCTACGCCATGAATGGTTAATGTCGAACCATCACTAACTAACACGACATCAGAGCCTTCGTATTCACTAAAAATATCTAGAAGTTTAGATTTACCTGCCATATGGTTTGTCGCACCCGTGTCTGAAATCCATTCTGTCTCCGTCAATGAATTATCAAGGGTAAGAGCAGCAAGGGCTTGTTGGGAGTTAGGTTGAGAAGATTCAGCTCTCCACCAGAAATATTGGCTATATGTCCATCGTTAGGGCTGTTATACAAACCTAACAGTTCGTGAACAATATGTGTTTGGCTCGTATGTGATGGTGTTCGCTCGTTTGAATAAAAATATGAACATTGTTCGAACATTATTTTTTGTTTGTTTATAATTTGAACGAACACGAACATTTTCGTGAACAAATTCGAACGTTCGTGAACAAATATATTATTTTAATTAATTTTTATACTAATATATTATTATAGTATTTAAGTTTAAAAACATTTACAAAACTTTATTATGTTATTAGTGAGGTAGTCTTGTTATTTGTTTTATGAAAGATAATTATTTGATTATTTCTTCAATACGTTATTTTTTTGTGATTTTGTTTGTAAAATAACAAAATTTGATTTTTTTGGTGAAGTTTGCATAAATATTATAAATATGTTCGAACAAATCATACGAACAATCTTCGAACAAGTTATTTGAACGAACATGAACATTCACTTAATAATTTGAACAATGTTCGAACATATTTTAGCGTTCCAATAAAATATGAACGAACATTAACACGTTCGAATAAAAATATGAACGAACATGAACACGACGACTTCGGTTCGTTCGGATCGAATAACAACCCTATCCATCGTGTCCACAAATCTGACACTTCTCATTCTTATATTGTTCACATTCTTCAAGGGGTCATTCGACGTTTCCCAAGAGGTGGCGGTCGGGCTGGAGTCTTGTTGGCAGACCGAGGGTGTTGATTGTAGGGGTTTGAGCGTTGTTGACTATGACGTTGAGCCTAAAACCTCTTTATGTGGAAACAAAAGCAGCATTGTTATGTCCATTACCGGTAAAGGTTGATTGTCGATGACCAACAAAGGCAGCAAACGAAGAGGGCTCGGGATACATCTGACAACGATGCTCAAAAATTTGAATTAAATGGACAAGGTTAGCATATGCGGGACGTGGTCGCTTCAACATTGCAGTGGTAAATGACACATACGGACGGCCGAGGCTGTTGAGCCTCATGTAGACTTTTTCTTTGTCACAAACCGGTTTTCCAAGAGCTGCTAGATTGTCACAAATAGTTTTAAAGTGGCGAACATGGGTATCAATAGATGTGTCATCATTTTTTCGAATGGTTGATACTTGATGACGAAGATAATATTCACGCTCCTCAGAATCTACAACATATGCGGTTTTGAGAGCATCCCAAACATCAGTAGCAGAATCACAACCAATAATGATTGCTAAGGAATCCTGAGATAATGTTCCAATAATCCATCCACGCAGCAGGCGATTAGAATCCCGCCAAACTGCATATTCAGGTGTGATTTTAGGCTGAAATTCAACAATCTAGGTTGAGGGAGTAGTAGAGTATTTTACTAGTGCCGGAGTCTCCATTGTGAGGTGTCCGACAAGTTTTTGAATCTCTGAAAGGGTCAAGAATTTGTTCCCGCCAGATTGCATAGTTGCTGGGGTAAGTTTTATTGTGACAAAGTTACCAACTGTGAATGAAATGGTGGTGGTCATTGTTTGGGAAAGAAAATATGAAATGTGCAAACAAATAGTGCTACAAAAAAATTACAGTAAGAAACAGACTGTGGATTGGTGAATAGTAGTAGATAAAAAAATTGCAACGATTACGATGAAACAAGGCTATAGAAAGAGAAAAAAATAATAATATCAACATAAAGATTGCATATGGATGAACACAAGCCAATACACATGTTTGTCAATTGAAATTTGTGATAGAGAAACTTGGATGGCAGAATGGTGTAATGCCAATAAAGGAAGATCACAACAGAAGCAAAAAAATGACAGAAAAGAAAGATATGGAATGAAAAAAAAATGTAGAATCTTTTCAGAATATAGGAAACGCAGCGGAAAAAATAAGGTCTAGATAGGATGGTTTAACACGAGATTTTATGGGTCGTGTTTGAATGATCGAAAACATCAAAAAACAGAATGAATCAGGAATCAAAGAACGCATATACGCTAATAGGCTCCGATACCATAAAGACATAATAGTTTTGATAAATGTTTTTGCTCACTGAATCGATAAATGATTACAAGAGGAATACAACATTTATAGCAATATGGAGTGTTTGTTGAGATCCTATTTTTCCTCGGCTAATTTGGATAAATAATGTTTTTTGAAAAACAAAATATTGTTTTAATGCGGATAGCGGACGTCGTCCGTGGAAAGCTGACGTGTTCAGCTATAGCGGACGACGTCTGACATAGTTATCGACACTCAATTCTAGCGTTTGTCAATCAATATTAATGTTTCTATATATATGGAATGTATTTGAACACAAATTCATATCAAACAACACATACAACATTAATTGAAGTGTGTAGCGACTAGGAATTTCAGGTATAATCGAATCATATTTTCGAATTGAATTTCGTTAATGTTTCATTTATTTGAATATTTATTATTAATTTGTAATATTTGATATTGTGTATTCGACATGTAATAATCATAGAGATGGATTATGAATGGGCAACATATTATGACGAAATTGGTTCGACTTTTGGTGGTCAAGAGGAAGGGTCTGGTAATGACACCGAGCCCGATTTCCCATACGAGGAACATGATGACGAAGAAATATCGGAAGAGGGCATTAGTAGAACCTCACGGAGAGTGGACCAGGGTAGTGGGTTAGTTGGACGGTTGAGATGTTCCGCAGAAGAAATCAATGAAATGTATGCTATGTTAGCTGTGCCATTGATAACATCTGATCCAGCGCCAGAGATCTCTAGTCGCGGCAAATACACGAAGTATGAAATTGACGAACCAAACTTGGCTGTTCGTATGAAATTTAAAGATAAGTTTCATCTTCAGTATTGCATTGCACATTTTCATATTCGAGAAAGATGGCAATACAAAGTTGTGGAGAGCGCATCGGAGAAATGAGTAATTAAATGTGTACAAGAAGATTGTCCATTACATCTTAGAGCAATATGTTGGGCACGCGATAATGTATGACAAATATCTGTATACCAGTATGATCATACGTGCGATAACATACTACTCCTGGAGGGTCATCGTAACATGTCGCGGAATTTTATTGCATATAGATGAAACCTTTCATTAGAAACGATAATGGTAAAATGTTATATATTATTATTTTAATATATAATAATTGTAATCTCTAACATTGTTATGTATGTATAAAAGTAAAAACTGTTCAGACTCATATGCGTGTGAATTATAGACTGACTTTGAAATACGAGCAGGCTTGGTATGCACTTCAACGTGCATTTGAGATGGTGTACGGGTCATGGGAATTGTCAATGACAAAGTTGCCTTCTTTATTTGGTGAGATATTACATATGAACAATGGGAGTGTGGTACGGTGGCAACTGTACGAGACTGATTTGGAACCACCGAACTAAATGATTCAGTACGTGTTTTGATCGTTTAAACCGTGTGTGGACGTATTCCAATACTGTGACCCAGTTATTTCTGTAGACGAAACACACTTGTATGCGATGTAAATACTTCTTTACATTAAAACTATTATTATTTCATATTTTAATCATATACGAATTGTAGGTACAACCACGAATTGTTGGTTGCTGTGGCAAAATATGGTAGTGGTCATGTGATTCCTCTTGCTTATGCTCTTGTTGACTTTGAGAGTACACAGTCATGGACATGGTTCTTAGAGATGCTTGACACCGTTGTTATCGGGATACGTGAGACATGTATAATATCTGATCGGACAACAGGTATTATGGAGGCGGTGAGTTCGATGGAAGCGTTCCAAACTGGATACCTGAACCATCGTTGGTGTCTGCGACACTTTTGTTCTAACTTCTATAGCGCATTTAAGAACACCGAATTGAAGCAAATCGCTTATCGAGCCGGTGCCCGATCAAAAGTTTATAAATATCACGATGACATGGCCGAAATTCGGAGTAAAAATGAAGAGGCATATCGTTCGTTGGAGCGAAAAGATGTTACCAAGTTGACTTTGATACACGATGATGGTACGAGATGTGGGACACTTACCACGAACCAAGTTGAGGTCATCAATGGAGTATTGAAAGTTGCCCGGCGCTTACCGATCGCCACAATAGTTATGACGACATTTTATCCGGCTAGTGAGACTTTCATGGAGAGGCGCTCAGAGATCCAATCCATGACTTTTAACACTGAATTGTTGACGGAAGCTGTTAAAAAATTTAAAATACGTGCCTAAGGGAAAGCAGATTATCATACTTTGATGATGTGGGACGCCGAACGCCTAGTTGTTGAAGTTGAGGTAGAAATGGACCGTAGTCATGAGGCATACATTCACACTGTTGACCTGCAACGACAAACATGTACATGTTCGAAGTGACATACGTACCGGGTACCATGTTCCCACCCTATTAAAGCGACGAAACAAGTTGGGCGTGCACCTGACCACATGTTCATACGGGGGTCAACCCTAGAGATGTTGCAGACAGCTTACGGAGAAGCAGTCTTTCATTCACTTAAACCTGAGTACACATGGACGAGACCAAGGTGGAAGTTGTGGCATGACCCCAGTAGATTAAAAGCTATTCGAAGGGGGCGACGTAGGGGAAGCAGAATTCCAACGGATATGGATCTCTCGTGATTCTTGACTTAATTTTAATTTTAATGCTTAAATTTAATTGTATATTTTAATTTTATTTTAATATTTTATTTTAATATTAATATTAAAATAAGAATAACAAAAAAATAATATTTAATACAAACATTTTTATGGGAGAGTTTTATCCAAAAATTATATATCTATCAAGTCATCATCATAAAAACGTGGCTGCTCAGGTGCCGTGCTGGACTCTCCACGTTCCCTAGGTCTTCGACGCCTTTCTCTGTCACGGTTCATCGGAGGTGGTTCACTGGGGTTAGGCCCTCGTGGGTATGGCGGGGTCTGGTACCGAGTTGGCAAATGTACAGGATGACGAAACGATGGATCTCTATATGGATAACTCATAGGAGGGTACTGCTGTGAGCCGTACGACGTCCCAGAAGTTGGGTCAGGCGATGGGTGTGAGTACCCGAATGTAGGGTACTACGTCCACTGTCGAGACATCGGAGATGGCTCAATAGGAGGCGAGAAGCCCATGTCATACGACGTGTAGTGGGGGAAAGGTAAGTACCCATAGACCTGGGAGAAAGCAAAATGTTGTATTTTCCTAAGTCTATGGGTAGCTTTTGTGTTCCCCCGTAGATGCGTGACTGTAAAGTCGTCTAACTGTGTGGCCTCCAAACAAAAAAAACCGATCAAATTAAGACAAAATGCAACACAGTGTATTATAGAATTATTACCACTAGGGCCATGGGATCTGCTGTTCCTCCTCTCCAACCGGTCTGTTCGTTCGATCGAACGGCTAAATGTGGTATACCATATGTACAATACCACGAAAAATATGTGTCTTCCGACACATGAGCTCCGTCTTTGAACAAGTGCTCGAAAATGTGGTCCCACATATCGATCCATTTAGCATGGATACTGACCCAATACTGACCCTTCTCGGAGTTATAAGAATGTAGGAGCCTTAAGAGACCTGCATCCTCTGCTGGTCCCGGAATGGAGAGGACACCTCCGAGCTGATGTGCCACATGATCGGGGTGATGGTGTTCCACGCGGCCGAAAAATATAATCGGCCCCGTGTAACGCCATGCCGCAATTGTCTCAGCATCAACGTGCTCTAGGTCACCATCCGTGTATGGCCTCCATATGAACTGAAAATTATACATTAATAAACTCACACAATAATTTGTATAAGTAATTATTTAATACAATACCTCTTGTCTTCCAATAGCATCTAGTGCATCTCGACAAACCCTTAGCGCATTGTGTGCCGTGTTCGTATGGTCCAGACGACCGGTAAACTCCCTGTAAAATACATAAATTAAATTAAATTAAATTATTATAAACAATAATAAATAATGAAATACAAACCTCCAATCGTTGTACAAGTAACTACGTCGGTCGAAGGACTCATTCGAGAAGCGGTACATGAACACCGGCTTCAGAGCAGTAATTCTGGACCACGCCTATAGCTGAAAATTATAAAAAATATTATTAGCTATTGATATGACATTAAGATTGTATAACGTTGACACACATGCACAATTCTGAATGCTCCACCTACTGTCACGAGACCGGTCGAAGCCTTGCAAAGTTCTCGATATAAGTGCGCAAGTATGGCCGATCCCTAGCTAAGTCTTGTCATCTCCTCATCATCTCTAAAGAGGTCCATCATGATTAGTTTTGCTCGGTCCCCATTATTATTCGGTAACAAAATCGAAACCACTATGAGGAGACAGATAGCCCGAGCAAAACAGAGGACCTCATCATCAGACTCAAATGGCAGGGCAGCTCGTTCCAACACATATTCTCCCAGACCATGTAAACGGATATTAGGATAGCTAATGAACTCGTCTCTAGGAGTCCACCAAAACACGGCAGTGCTATACTGTTTCCACTCCTCAACATTCCAATCGGGTCGTGGACCAGTGATAACATTGCCCAATATGGGCAATCCCCATATGAGTGACACATCCTATAGTGTCACCGTGGTCTCGCCCATCGGGAGGAAGAATGTATGTGTCTCGGGTGGCCACCGCTCCACCATAGCAGTCAACAAATGATTATCCAGCTTGATGCGAATCGTCTTGAATATTCCGTAAAACCCCCCACCGTATCCACCACGTAGATACTCTAGCATCTAACGCCACAAGTTTACTCAAATAATAATCACCATGGTTAAACTGGATCATCGAACCATGCTCTCCATTTATAATGTTCCTACTAATATGATGATTCTGACGATGTAGGACACTTCCGTTTATGGGAGCACGTGGTCTTCCGCCTTCCATATCTATTACACAATAATGTACAAAACATAGTAATAATAATTCAAAAATACAATATCTAAATTTGAACTAGCAATTGAAAATAATAAATAAATTAAAATACAAATAATAAAATATTTAAATTACTAAAAACTAAATTGTACCTAAATATGGAATATGTATTTAAATTACTAAAATATGTTTTCGAACTCCAAAACACGATGCGAATTTTTTTCGGGATGATTTCATAAGTGAAATTACCCTATATTTATACACATGCGAGTAGAGGATGTCGTCCGCCGAAAGCTGACGTGGCTAGCTATAGCGGACGTCGTCCGCGGAAACCTGACGTGTTCAGCTATAGCGGACGTAGTCCGCGGAACACGTCGGCACCTGACATGTTCCGCGGACGACATCCGCTATAGCTGAACACGTCAGCTTTCCGTGGACGACGTCCGCTATCCACATTAAAACAATATTTGATTTTTCAAAAAACTATATTTACCCAAATTAGCCATTTTTCCTCAAGTGAGTTGAGTAAAACTAGCATCATGACTTGACTAGTCTTCATCCGAGAATCGGTAGTCTAGGAATCTTTACATTAAATACACCCTATTTGTATAATATACCCCATATATTACTCAAATCTTCATTCTCCCCTTAACTCAACCATATCACTCCACAACATCATATGAGTACTTGATAAGGTTATGGAATTTAATCGTTGTAGTGCACACCAAAAATTTTATGAGGAACCCAAAGTAAACGAGAAGAAAAACCTCGGGATCGATCTTCTGTCCAATACATTAAATTTTTGTTCAGGGTTCCACAGATACACACAAGAGTCACAGCAGAAAACACAAGACTAGAATGAATTTCTTGTCTATTCAAGAAATCAGTCTTTTACTTTCCAAATTGCGGGAGTCCTTCCTTCTCTTGTTGCCGGGACAAGTCATTGTATTGCCGGTCTGTTGAGATAGTATGACACGTTGGATGAAGTGGTTGAATGAAAACATAGCAGTCCAAGTCAATACAGTTTGGTGAGCATGAATCATGAAATAAAAGAAGTGACGTGGAAGCAAGATTCTAATGTAACCACTCCAACCTGCTCTTTACTAATCACACTGTTTTAGATTAGAATTTGTAGATAAAAAGGGATGAAAGTTGTATACCTTTTAAGTTTTTTTTATTTAATGAAAATCTTCTGAAACTGCTTTCACTCTTGTTTACATTTTACATGGTATCAGAGCACTAACATTCTACATTCAACAATGGCAGAACAAGACCCATCGGATAACAAGAGTGGAAGGACACTAACAATTACTAACACTTACGACCCACTACGTTTGGCTGGAAATGACCATCCTGGACAAATCATCGTAACAACATTGCTCAACTGTATGAACTACCGAACCTCGAGTCAAGCCATGAACTTGCCCTCGAAGGAAGGATGAAGTTGGGATTTGTGACCGGTGCTGTAAAAATACCAGACACAGTCTCAAATGAATATCTTCTATGGAGATCGATCGACTCCATTGTTAGATCATGGATCTTAAATTCCATGAATGGTGAAGTATCTAAATCCTTCGTATATGCAATGGATGCTCGGAGTCTCGGGTTAGAGATAGATGAGCGTTTTACAGAAGCTAAAGGTCCCATGTTCTCTAGGATTCAAAGAGAGATTAACACATTAACTCAAGGAGGCCTCACAGTAACTGCTTATTTTAACAAGCTGAAGACCCTCTAGGAATATCTCAATCGAATCCTCCCTATTTCAATATGTAAATGTGATGCACTCAAGTCATGCACCTATGACGTAACTAAGCAACATGTAGTGATAGAAAATTTCGTCAAAGTAACATAGTTCTTGGGAGGACTCAACGAGTATTATGACGCTACGGTTAATCAAATCTTGGTATTGGAACAATTGCCAAGTCTTAGTAAAGTCTTCGCCATGATATGGAAGATTGAGCAACAGAGGACAACACAACTCATTCACAGAGACAACGTTGCTATAATCGTCAAGGGACCATCCTTCACAGCGCAATAACAGAACAAGAATGTGAACAATTTTTCTAAAGATCAATACAAAATGTCTCAAGACAGGGCATACAATAGAAAATTGTTTCTTGATCTATGGAGTACCGGAATGGTATAAATAACTAAGGAATGCCCAAGGCAAGCAAATACCGAAAGCTTATGCCCACATGGCTTTGGAAAGTCCACTAGAAGTGGAGCCCAAAACTAAAGCTGATGATAACATAAACATTGCTGGACATATTGATTTCGCATGTACATTGCAAACTTTATCCACTAACCCTTTGAATCTTTGTTTAGGTCTGAAGTCATGGATAGTGGACACCGGAGCAACAAACCACATGTGCAATAACCTTGGTTTTTTCAGTGACTCCGACTATTATCTAATCCCGCACCAATAATCATATCTGATGTTTCTGTCCAAAATGTAAATAGGGTTGGAAATATCAATCTTAGCCATTCCATATCTCTTCACAATGCTTTATATGTCCTATCCTTCAAATTTAATCTTATGTTCATATCCAACTTGACTCAATCTTCGTCACTTCAACTAATCTTTTCCAACTCTCATTTTGTTATACAGGACCCGAGGACCTCTAGAACCGTAGCCATATGAGCACTTCAAAAGTGGTTGTATGTGATCGATCAAGATTTATTTTGTCCGCCAGACCCCATCCAAGAAACTCAACTTGTCCCACTGTTGCTTCCAGAAAATCATGATCTTGTATTTGTTTTGCTAGCTACTAAAACCAATGACAATATTACGTTGCTTTCATATTTGAATAATGAAAACCTAGACCTATGGCATGCACACTTAGGTAACCCCAATTTTAAAGTCCTACAAATCATGACGATACACAAATTAGAACTTGTGACAGACCATCCATGTGATGGCTGTCACCTGGGGAAAATCCAACGCCTCCAATTCCATTCTAGTGAAATCCGAACATATCACAAACCAAGTTCCAGTCCTACAAGCTTTGAACTTATACATATAGACGTTTGGGGACCATATCACAAACCAAGTTTGCAAGGGGGAGATTTATCCTAATTATAGTGGATGATTATACTAGAAACACATGGACCTATCTCATGAGCCTTAAAACTCAAACATGTGAGATTCTTTCTACAATCATTATGATGCCTTGCAATCAATTCAAAGCCAACATCCGAACCATTCGTTCAGATAACGGCATTGAATTTATAAATCAATCTTGCCATAACCTTTTTGCCTCCCATGGGATAATCCACCAAAAAACTTGCCCTTACACACCCCAACAAAACGGTGTCGTTGAACGTAAACATAAACATCTAGTGCAAGTGGCATGAACTTTACTCATTCATGCATTCCTTCCTAATATTTTTTGGGGAGAAGCCATGTTGATAGCCACTCATCTTATAAATAAGATCCCTTCAGCTCGCCTAAATTGACAATCGCCATACAAAAAACTTTTTGGTAAAGAACCTGATTATTCCACCTTAAGAACATTCGGATGTTTAGCCTACATTTGTGATCCCAAGCCCCACAAAGATAAATTCGATACTGGAGGAACTAAATGCATATTCCTAGGCTACTCATGTGATCGAAAGGATGTTTTAAATATGCATTTAGTTCCTAAGATGTTTGAAATAGAATAAAAAAAATTTGTTAACTCCAAGGATGTTAAGATATATTAGCATGTATTTCCCCTGAAATCTTCATCGGATACTAATATCCCACATATGTGGCCCTCACACATCATCCTTCAACATTTCAAGTGAACCCATAGTCTTCCAGCCACCTACCATCATAGAAAATCAAACAATTAATGAGTCTGCCCCTTCAACATCATCTTTTACAGAAACATAACCCACACTTGAAAATGAGGATTTAATCACAATTCCTTCACATTCTCACACGACAGAACCAATTGATCAACCAAACCATCATCCAACACTTAGACGGAGTCAGAGACCACACAAAACACCATCCTGGTCTTCGGATTATGTTTCTTCTACATGGACGAAGCCATTGCTACCCACCAAATACACACCTTCAACTTTTCCATACATATCCTTCCCAAATCCATCCACTGCACATGTGGCATTCCTTGCCAAAGTAGATGCTATCCAGGATCCGAGGAGCTATTCAGAGGCAAAGGAATCTCATTTATGGAATGCAGCTATGAACGAAGAGATCGCTGCTCTTGATCGGAACAGAACTTGGATCCTCGTTGAATTACCACCAGGAAAGAAAGCCATTGGATGACGTTGGGTCTATAAGACCAAGCTCCATGACGACGGAACCATAGCTGAGTATAAGGCTCCACTCGTTGCCAAAGGATACAACCAAATTGAAGGCCTATACTACACGGATAGCTTCTCACCGGTCGCCAAGCAAGTAACTGTTAGGCTTCTTTTATCAATGGCATCAACTCTTAATTGTAATCTTCACCAATTAGACGTGAACAATGCTTTTCTTCACGGAAAATTGGACGAAGAAGTTTACATGGGCATCCCAGAAGGTATGAACTCAGATAAACCTGGTAGAGTATGCAGATTGTATCAATCATTATACGCGCTTAAGCAAGCGTCAAGGCAATGGAATGTCGAGCTCACCAACCACCTTACTACCATTGGTTTTGTACAATCGAGGCATGATCACTGCTTGTTCATGAGGAGGGATGAAAATGATTTTACAGCCCTGCTTGTCTACGTTGACAACATTCTTATAACAAGGAGCAGTTCGACAATTATAGAAAGTGTAATGAAATCTTTAGACAACACTTTCACAATTTAAGGCATGGGAAGAGCGAAGTTTTTTCTAGGATTGGAGATTAGTTATTCTGATGAGGGCATCTTTATTAACCAGCGTCTCTACGCACGGGATATAATTCAGAACCTTTGACTGGAAGAAGCGAAAGCTGCAACAACTCCCTTTAGTCCAGGGACAAAGCTAAATGGAGAAAATGAAGAGGAGTTAGATGATCCTGGAAAGTATCGGAGATTGGTGGGACGCCTGTTATATTTAAGTTTTACCAGGCCAGATCTCAGTTATACCACTCAGCAATTGAGTGAGTATATGCAAAGACCTGGGCAACTACACTGGAGATAGCGTTGAATGTTGCACGATATCTTAAGGGAACGGCAGAAAAGGGACTCATGTATGGAAGAGACTCAGATATGACACTCCAAGGATATTGTGATGCAGATTGAGAATCATGTTTTGAAACCAGAAGCTCCTTAACAGGCTATGGGATCATGTTTGGATCATCCTTGGTGTCATGGAAAACGAAGAAACAAACTACGTTAAGCGAAGTTTTTTCTAGAATTGGAGATTAGTTATTCTGATGAGGGTATCTTCATTAACCAGCGTTGATACGCACTGGATATAATTCAGGACCTTGGACTGGAAGGGGAAAAAGCTGCAATAACTCCCTTTACTCCAGGGACAAAGCTAAATGGAGAAAATGATGAGGAGTTAGATGATCCGGGAAAATATCGGAGATTGGTAGGACGCCTGTTATATTTAAGTTTTACTAGGCCAAATCTCAGTTATGCCACTCAGCAATTGAGTCAGTATATGAAAAGACCTAGGCAACTACACTGGGAGGCAGTGCTGAATGTTGCACGATATCTTAAGGGAACGTAGAAAGGGGACTCATGTATGGAAGAGACTTAGATATGACACTCCAAGGATATTGTGATGCCGATTGGGCATCATGTTTTGATACTAGAAGGTCCTTAACAGGCTATGGGATCATGTTTGGATCATCCTTGGATTCATGGAAAATGAAGAAACAAGCTACATTATCTAGATCAACCGTCGAAGCCGAATATCGAAGCCTCGGATCCATTGTATGTGAAATCAAGTGGATTTCGTATTTAATGAAAGATTTGAACTTGCCGTTGAAGCTCCCCATCAACATCAATTGCGATAGTAAGGCAGCTATCCAAATAACATCCAACCCGGTCTTCCACGAGAGGACGAAGCATCTCGAAGTCGATTGTCATTTGGCGAGACATAATTATAAATCGGGTTTCATAAGCTTAAGTCATGTGTACAACAGAGACCAAGCGGCAGATATGTTTACAAAGCCCCTGCCGACACAAGCTCTATGCAGATGCTTACAGAAACTGAATTTCTACACAGATAGACAAATTCCAACGTGTGGGTAGAGTGTTGAGATAATATGACATGTTGGATGAAGTGGCTGAATGAAAACAAAGCAGTCCAAGTCAATACAGTTTGGTGAGCATGAATCATAAAATAAAAGAAGAGACATGGAAGGAAGAATATAATGTAACCACTCTAACCTGCTCTTTACTAATCACACTGTTTTAGATTAGAATTTGTAGATAAAAATGGATGAACACTTGTATAAGTTTTTAAGTTTTTTGTATTGAATGAAAAGCTTCTGAAACTACTTTCACTCTTGTTTACATTTTACACGGTCTATGGTTTTTCACTACTTTTGGAGATGATCAAAGTAAGTTTCTTTCACTTGCAATTGATCTTTGTGTTCTTCTGTCCTTTCATGTGTTTTAATCAATGTGAGAGCAGTTTCTTTATGTTTTCAGCTATTCGGATTTCTTTTGAGTATGGGCCAGTACTGTAATGAGATAGGCTATATCTGGACTTGTTGATATTATATATGTTCTAAAACCAGATCGGAAATGTGAACTGGTTTTACTTCCGATTCGGTCCAACCCGGGTTCAAACCGGTTTAGAACCGGTTCAACATATGAAATAATAGTAAAATTCAAACATGAACTTGAAAAGGGCATTTCGAACGAAGAATGAGAGGATTGATCGAGAAAAGCTATCTAATTCTACTCTTTCTCTATATTATTCTTCCACGTCGCAAAGTAAATCAACTAATCTAAAGTAACTTTTCTGAGAAAGGAAAGCAACCCACTTCTCTTTCCGGTATTGATTTGGTCATTTATCTTGCGGTAACCTTCTTTGTTACGAGGGTCCAACCAAAAGCCATAATGTCTCAAACGAGGATGCCGTAGAGAAACTCCCAAAAAGTACTTGATAGGATACTGCAAGAAAGATCTTGAATTGCATATGAAACACATTAATTGAAAAAACTGCATATTTTGCTTTGATACTAAGTCTTCAAACATGTGACCAGGATCTGAGAGATGGAAGGTCTTGAATCCTTTCGTTTTACATGGGCAAGCATTAAGCAAGATATGAGAGTGGTCTGAATATATTCGGGTTAAGTGTTGTACCTCAGACCCGGAATCCCGGTTAGATTTAAGAAATGCTTCTTGCAGCTGCAGCAAGAATCTCAAGAACCCTATAAAAATTTTGGAATTTTATTCTTAAAAAAGAAGTAAATATAAACCAGGGCGGTTTTATTTTCGGGTCGTGTCCATACCGGCCAGACCAGAAAAAACCGTCAAATTTTTCAGTTCTTTTAAATTTTTCATGTTTCATGAAACAGTAAATCTTTTGTTCCATATCCTTGTGGCTTGCTTCAAAATATGTGTGGATATAGGGTAGTCGCTACACAAACCACATGTCAAATGATTTTGTTGATGAGTTTGAGAGATCCTTTGATCGAACTAAATGGCTTTGTGGACAATGATTTTGTTGATGATAAAAGAGTGACAACAAAAGTACTACTCGTTATCTATTCTCAAATGGTTCATCATGGTTTGCTTGGAATTCAAATAAAACAAGACATCGTTGCACAATTAATTGCCGAAACTATATTGCAGGAGCGGCTGAAGCAAATCAAGCAATGGTGTTATGGAAATTATTTGATAATCTTGGCATGAAACTCCTTAAACCAATCACACTTTGGATTGATAATAAATAAGATGTATCTATGTTTGAAAATCTTGTCATTTTTAGAAACCAAACACATTCGAATCAAGTTTCATGCTTTAAGAGACTATGTCAAAGAGAGGCTTATTCAAGTAAGGTATGAACAAACAAATGATCAACTTACAACATTCTTACGTAGCAACTTCGCCCCAAGCAGTTCTAATACTTGAGGAAATTATGTTGCATTCATGCACTAAAACTAGGAGATGCTACACAATAAAAGGGAGTGTTAGATAATGGTGTGAGAGATCGGTTGATGATCGAACTGAGATATGGCAGGATCCACTGGTTTAGGATATCGGTAGTTATGAAAGGAGATATTGAAGAAAACAAGATCATATCAAATCAGCATATATGAACGCATATATATGATTTGATCATGGATAATTATATATGAGGATATGATCAATTATTATGAATATTTGTTAGTTATCTTAATTATCTCAACCACCTCATCTATATAAGGGGTGTTAGAGTTCATTGTTACTAACTTCAGTACTCTTATATTCCGAGTTTTTCTCATCGTGTGTGTTTGTATTGTAATCTTCTCAAGTGATAGTGAATTTGACCATTTCCGCCGGTTACGTGGTTTTTTCCATTCTGAATTTCGACGTTAAATTTATTGTGTCGTTGTTTTTTATTTGATTTAATTCTAATGTTCTACTTAATCTATCAAAGTTGTTCGCATACGTATTCAATACCCAACAAACCTTGCCTTAATTCTGCCTAAACAAGTTGAAGACTTCAGTTTGAACCTTGCACATGTAGATGCTAGCTAAACATCTCCAAAACCAGCAACCATCTTGGAAGATGAACATCAAAGGATGAAATTGCATCAATTTACAATGCTTTCATGTTTTATTTGATGATGTCACGAAGTAGAACCATCTATTAACTTGTTATTATGTTTATGCATTAGGATGTATGTTGTGTGCTCTAGTTATTTAAGTATTATGTGTTCTTCTTTCCTATGTATGTTGAATCCGAACCATCGATGCTCTTCATCTTCGTGTAGCAAATTAATGATACTCTATTTTGTTTTTTTGATTATCTGTCCAAATGCTCAATAGCATCATTATAATTAGGAAGTAAAGCATTGAATATTCAAGTCTATATACAATACATGCAACCCACATACTATACAACAAGAGTTTCTCTCCAAGCCTTAAAACCATCACGGATAAGGATAAAATCGTCAAACAATTTTATAATAATATTTAATAAACAGTTTTCGCATTTATTTATTGATCAATTAAGTTTAAAATAATATGACGTGCAATGGATGTCTTATCCTAGCTAGGTTATCCCCGCTAACAATACAAGCCTAGGCCCTAATCTGATTAGCTTTCTTGTAAATTTATTGCAATTTAAGTAATTTTCAATTCAGGCACACAATATTAAATAGAACTTCGGTAAGTTGTGACGTATGTTTAATAGAAAACAACTTGTATTTATTACCATAAGAAATATCTCAATAATTCACGGATTTATAACATCTATGCTCCAAACAATAATCTATGAAACCGTACACAAAACATATATTGGGTCATATATGAACATCTCTATATTACATTAATTAATTCATTTTAGCATTTTATAATAATAATATTAATAGTAATAAAAACAATAATAATATAAAATTGTTGATTATAAGTAAAATAAATTCAACAAT